>CM055406.1:92369170-92391852 GCA_029228625.1 Pseudolycoriella hygida
AGTGCTTTTCTGCATTCGTCATCGAACCAGTCATTTCTTTTCTTTCCCGTTCTCGTTCCTATCGTCTCTGCTGCGGCTTGCTCTACGTTTCGTCTAATTTGATTCCATGCATCGTCTACGTTTCGTTGTTCGCTTAACATTCCGTCAATAATTTTCTTCTCCAAACTATCCACATATTGTCGTTTAATATTTTCGTTATGCAGTTTCTCGACGTCCCACTTTTCCAATGCCGGCTGTCGATTGTGTGAAATCGAAACTCGAGCCCTAACAACTACCTTTACCAAGTAGTGATCTGAATCGATGTTCGGTCCCCCACAACTTTTGACATCCAAAACATTTGAACAGTGACGCCCATCTATAAACACGTGGTCAATCTGGTTTTTGGTTCGTCAATCAGGTGATACCCATGTCGCTTTGTGGATGTCTTTATGTTCGAAATAGGTACTGCAGACAACCATGTTCCTTGACGCTGCGAAATCGATTGCCATCGTTCCATGTTCGCTTGAATTTTCCTGGAGGCTATATTTACCAATAGTGGGACGGTAGTAGACTTCGCGACCTATCTTGGCATTCAAGTCACCAAGTATGATTCACCAGTTTCTCGTAAAATAGCTCCTTCGCTTCATTATCTTTTTCCTCCGTTGGGGCGTAGACGTTAATAAGAGTATAATTGAAAAATTTTCCTCTTATCCGTAGAGTGCATATTCGTTCGTTGACAGGAGTGAAACCAATCCCCGCGTTTCTGGCTCTACGGAAGACCATGAAGCCTGTTCCGTATCCTCTTGGGCTGTCGTTGCTCTTGCCGCTGTAATAAAACGTAAAGTCTCTACTGATCATAGAATCCTTCCCAGGCCATCTAGTTTCCTGTACTGCTGTTATGTCAAGTTTAGTCGCCCTTAGAGCACTAGTGAGTGATCTCAACCCTCCTGGCCGTAACAGAGATCTAACATTCCATGTTCCTAATTGTAAATCGTTGTCCTTTTTCCGTTGCCTAAGTCGTTGCCGTTTATCCTGTCCAATCCGAGGCTCTGTTGTTGAATTCATAACCATATCGCTTTTTCGGGTGTGGTATGGTGGCTAGCCACACACACTACCCACTAATCCGTTTCCCTGATGACCCGTGGGCAAGTCATCAGGTAGCACTCTTAAGTTTAGTACAAAACTCCGAAGAGAATTGAGGTCCCGGGGACTACGACGTGGACGTAAGAAGAGCACTTGATAGTTAGACAGTTGCACTCCTGGCACATGACACGGACTACCACACTCCGCTCATATGCAATCAGGCGCTACCCTATCTAACTACCCAATCCCCAATTACGTTGCAATAATCGGTCTAAAAACACAGGCAGAACATCAAAGAAGTAGTAATTTTTCAAGTTTTTTTCAAGACCTCACTAATGTAGTTCCCTTGAGTCAGATCTGCCGATATCGGAGGATGTATCGGTTACTTCAGATACTAGAGGATACAAACCATACAAACCTTCGACCATATTGCAAATATTTTCAGATATTGAAAATGACTATTTTTTGAGCTAAAAATGAGCATCCCCCCTACCACGTCGACTTCAGATCTTCTCATACTTCAAATGTTGTTGGTCTTGACCCCGCCCACAGACCCTATTAGTTTTGGGTTTGTTCGTTTTTATTTACTGGAGTTATTATCAATATACAATTTTTACGATTTTCTTACATGACCCTTCAAAGTTACTTCCAGAGCCTGAATGACATGATAAAAGTCAGCTGTCTTTCGCTTCATAATTCTCAGAAAGGGCCAAGGAATCGAAAGAGCCACCTCGCTTCGATATCTGGAACCACTTGTATTTTACTTTCATATAAGCCGCCTGAACTCTTCGCGAATTGACTCTCAAGAGTGAATTCGCGAAAACTTCGACCAGTATATGTGGAACTTCAAACCACCACATCTTCGATTCTAAAGATTTTTGTGTCGTTCGATTCCTTGGACTTTTCTGAGCAAACAATAATTTGGTTTCGGCTGAGGAGGTGTTTAAAAATGGCTCAGTACGAAACTGGCGAATATCGTTTTTGTTCAATATCTTCTGATATAAGATTCGAAATAAGGCGAAATTTGCAGTGTCTATTAACCTTAAATAAACACCTAAATTGCACTATAACGTTCTTTGAAAATGTTCGACTATGTGGCTGTAGAGCGACTTTTTAGCCCAAAATAGGGAACTTTTTAAGTGAGTTCCCCCGGTTTGGACAGCCCTAACCAGAGGAACTGTGGCTGCTGCCTTTCGGCCTGAAGTCCATACTATGAAAACATCTCTTGGCAAGTGCTACTCCAAGTCAAGAAATCCCTTTTAGCAAAATGTTGTAAATTTTGTAACCTCCGTGAAGCCAAAATCGGCTCGTTAGCACACTAAAGGAGGTAATATCAGCTAAATTTTTTTTTGTCATTTTTATTTAGGTCCTACCGTTCTATTCACAGCAAATAATATGATGTGATTCGAAAAAGGGACTCATTTAACGATTAAAAAAATATTCAAAACTACCGAAAATAAATTCGAGTTGTCAAATAAAAAAATAAGTTTTACCGAAAGTTTAATCAACTATTACCGAAAATAAAATCAATTTTTACCGATTAAAAAATCCTTTTTACCAAAAACTTATTCACAATTTACCGAAAGAGAACAGCATAAATAAAAATAAATTTTACCAAAAAAATATTCATTTTGTTATAAAATTAAATAATTAATTACCAAAAAAATAATTCACAATCTACCGAATAAAAATCAATTGTGAAATAAAAAAAATTAAAATTACCTAATAATTTGTAAAAGGCGAATTTTTCATATGATTGGAGCAATTTGTACAAGGATGTCCATAGGATTTAAAGCGCTAATTTTTGGTTACCTTAATTTTTTTATGTCACAATTGATTTTTTTCTGTAGATTGTGAATTATTTTTTGGTAATTAATGATTTAATTTTATGACAAAATGAATATTTTTTTGGTAAAATTTTTTTTTATTTATGCTGTTCTCTTTCGGTAAATTGTGAATTAGTTTTTGGTAAAATTGATTTTTTATTTGGTAAAAAATGATTTTATTTTCGGTAATAGTTGATTAAACTTTCGGTAAAACTTATTTTTCAATTTGACAATTCGAATTTATTTTCCGTAATTGTAAATATTTTTTATATACGTTATATGCGTTCCCATTCGAAAAATACCAGTATGGTCTCTAGTCGCTTTTTTGAGGAAAAATTGTATAACTTCGACGGATAATTTTTTGTGAAATTTTTGACTTGGTTTGCCAAACATACCAAATCAACCGTTAGGGCTATGTAGCGACCTAATACAGTAAAAATTTTATTTTTATCATTCTTGACTAAATATGGCCAATGTAAATTTAGAAAACAGAGTAACATAGGACATTTATTGGTAAACCACGTATGTGAAACTCTGTAGGTATTTGAAACGCTCAAAACGCACAAATTTTAAAGAGGTCTGGAAATGGACGAAATTTTGATGCGTTTTTAAAAGTGCATCGTAAATGGAGTGAAAAAACTCCAACCGGCAAAAAGTGCATTGAAAAAGAAGTTATGTTGACATTGTGAATGCCCACCCACTCGACTATTATGGATTTATTAGTCGAGGTTATTGTGAATAACGAAAATAAATGTCCTGTGTCACCGTGAATGAAATCACCATGGAAACATGAATGAAAGTCATTCAAATATTTGTTTTGATTATCACTATGGTTTCTATGTAAGCGGGAATGATTGAAAAATATTGTAACACACCAGAGGCGCCGACTTTGATTTTGGTCATTGGGTGCTGGGTGTGGCAGGGACTTAGCTAGGAAGCTTTAACACAGGGGGGGGGGGACTTGCAACACCAACTCAAAATATGGCGAGCGGAGGGGGCGAAAATTTTTTGGCTTTATCATTATTATAGCCTATCTTTCTCGTGTCTGGTGTCTCGTGAAATCAAATGTTTCGAGGTGGCTATATTTTTTACTTGTAATTTTGTGGGATTCATAAAACGAACATAAATTCGTTATTAATGCTCAAAGCAAGAAATTTGATTGAAAATGCGATTATTTACGAGATTTGCGTAAATTATTTATAAAATATTTCACTTTATTATAACGCCGGGCGTAGGTAAACATTAATTGTACTATAAAATCAATTAAAATTGACTCATTTTGTTTTGTCATTACTAAAAAACCAACTGTTCTTGTGACATAGTTGATGATGATATTAGCGCCGCAGGCAAAAATTTTGACGTAACGGGCGGGGTATAAAGACAATAATGTTTGAATATTACAAATTTCATCGTTCTGCTATTGAAAAATCATTAGGAAAAATTCCCGGAAGACACTACCTGCGAGTTTTTAAGCAAAGGTATATTGCTTAAATCGAAATGAGACCTTTCGAAGGTCCTCATCTGTCTCATTAATTGATTTCCACAGTGAGCATTCTCTATTTTGAGTGAACACTTAATCACTAAAGAACTTGAAATGAGACCATTCAACAGTCCTCATCGGTCTCAGTAATAGTTTTTTAAATTCAAATCTAAAAATATGAGAAGGAAAGAGGTGACCTCAAAAGTCTCAACACTTTCAATGAGAAGTCCTCAACGTGTACTTTAACTGAACTTAATTTTTTAATGGATCAAAATAAGGATTTTTTTAGACCAAGAAATACTTAAACTTGAGACCAATGCGAGGTCTTTTTTTAGTTTCATTTGAGACTTTTTTTACTTGTGTGGTAATAAGCTTAATTATTCTAAAGTATGTAGTTGGTTTATACGAACCTCGACACGTTCTATATTTCAACTTATTATATTATTTAAACCAAACATCCATCTTAACAAAGTGTAACATCGAGTCCTAAGTCAATAACATGAAGAATTTTTATTCAGATACCTTGACTCAACATACAACAGCGAAATAGCGCGAATTTCGCTATCGCTATCGCTATTTCGCTATAGCGATAGTGACGCTATCGCTATTGAACTTTGAATAGCGATAGCGACGCTATTTTTTTTCAATAGCGCGGCAGCCTTGTTCTAGGGCGCGTTCTTTAGGCATAGTGACCAGAATTTCATTGGGTGCTATGCACCCAATGACCCCGTGAAGTCGGCGCGCCTGTAACACACACAACAAATGGATGAGGATAACTTTTTTAGACTTTCTCTCCATTTGTAATTCGCGATTTGTCGAATTCAAAAAAAAAATATTTCAAAACAAAACATTTTGACAATCATTCCAAAGCATACACGCTTCGTGTTTTACTTGCTCACGTTTTAAATTAATAAATAGTTCGTCAATTCGTAATTTTTAGTTGGTTAAATTGATTTGTGATAAAATTTAAGTTGTGGTGTTATTGGAATTTGTCAAGTTCATTCAAATCATCATTTGTGTTGACAATATTTCATAGTTAAAGAAGTGATTAATTTAAAAATTTTGTGTATACGTAATTAGTTACGCACGGTCAACGTTGCATATTAATTGGCGCACTATTTACGTAAACGTCAGAGTTTTCGAAAGGACTAGTTGTTTGTCCCGTCCTTCTTACACGTCTATAATTTAATTTCTTTTTCTTTTGGGATTTTCTTTTTTGATGAACAAAAAGAAAATACCCGCCCAGGTACCAAGTGATTCAATTAATATATTTATTTACACTCATTTTGGACTCCTTTTATTTCAGTTTGATTTTTATATAATACTTCCTTATAATTTTAGTTTGATTGACTTTCGTGTATTTACAATGAACGAACTAAGGAGTTGCAGTCGTGATGACTGTCCTCCTGGAAATGTTAAACTCGAGAGCACTGTGAATTGTGGTAAGTGCAAATCTTTGATTCATCTGTTGTGTATTGGCACCTCGAGACCAGCTAACGAGGTCTTGATTTCCAAGAATATATTTGTACTATGCAATGCTTGTTTATCAGATAATTCTCCCTTTATTGTTTCCTCGGAACAGGTGACTCAGAATGCGTCTTTGACGCCCAGGAATTCTAAGGGCTCTAAAAAATCTTCCGATGTTACGGGCCAGTCTAACCAGCGCTCCATTCTCGAATTTACTAATCCTACTTCGGCTAGTAGCGACTCACTAGAGATGCTATCTTTACTTCGTGATATTAAATCTTCAATGACTGATCATCGCAAGGAGACAAAGTCTTATGCTTCCGTTTTATCCGAGATTAAGACGGCAACCACTAAATCTGTAACGGTCAATAGACCTCTTTTCTCAGAAGTTGCTTCAGGCTTAGCTTCTTCAAGTGATTTGGATAGCTTCCCGTCATTAAATGCCTCAGCTAAGAAGCATAAACTTCAGCCGTCAATGCATTTCACTCCCAAGCGCGTCCGCGGTGATGCGTCTGAAGTCTCCCATAAAATTCGCCAATGCAAGTTGACCTCCGGCACCAATTTAGACACCTACCACGGATTGGGTAGCCCAGTTAAATCTCGTCCAGTGAACAAACTTTCAAAATTCATTTGCGTTTCTCGTCTTAAGCCAGATGTTACTGCGGAATCGATTTCCTCGTATATGAAAACGAGAATGCCCGAACTTAATAACAATGATTTTAGCTTCAGACTTTTAGTGAAAAGAGATCAAAAGCTGAACGAACTTACGTTTATTTCTTTCCGGCTAAGTTGCACAGTTGAACTCTTCGACAAACTTATGGATCCTTCTTTCTGGCCCTCTCATGTCCAAATTGGAGAATTTCAGGAGAAGAAGAGGAGGACCCTAGACAATTTTTTACCGCCTACGACATCTCCAGCGACAACATTCACACAGGAGAACTCCGACACTCTTGTGACGCCAGTTTCGACACAAACTTCAGAGGTTCAAGAATCAACCGTAGCGGTTATGAACGTCACACCAACGATTTAGCACGCAAGGCTATGTTTCAGCCGCTTATTTCAGATTTTTTCAATTCTAAAGATCAGCCAGTTGGACTTACCGCTGACATCGTAACTAATTTGCCACCTATAATTTCAGCTAAGACTTATTTTGATTCCGTTAATCCCATTAAGTCTAATCTCATCGTTTCAAAAAATGATGTCAGATTGTATTATCAGAATGTTCGCGGATTAAGAACTAAAACTAATAATTTTTTGAATAACTCCTTGACGTGTGACTACGATGTCATAGCACTGTCTGAAACATCGCTCAATTCGTCTTTCTTTGACAGTGAACTGTTCGATCTTAAGCAGTTTTCCGTTTATAGAACTGATCGATCGAAATTAAATAGCGAACATCTGAGATATGGCGGTGTTTTAATCGCTGTACGTGCATCTATTCCCAGCGAATATATTCTGGTGCCTGACACCGACAACGTCGAGATGGTTATAGTTAAAGCCCAGCTTCAAAATCATTCGCTTTACATTCCGTTTGGCTCCTCTGTAAAAGTGTACACCGAATATCACACTGCATTAGAAAAGGCACTGAAATTTTTAGATCTGGATGTTAATGATGAAATGTGTATTTTAGGAGATTTCAATCTCAGCCTTGTTGATTGGATTCCTGACCACATTAATGACAACATTGACAGCATTGATGACTTGATCAATGGTCAAGACGATTCACTCGAAAGCAATGTAATGCTCCCCAGTAATGTCGGTGAAGGAACGAAAGCCGATATCATCTATCTTATGATGAGTTGCAGCCTTCACCAAGTTAACAGCGTCCGCAACCATTACGGAAAAATTCTGGACCTCGTGTTTTATAGCGATCCAAATAACGTCAAAGTCATCAAATCTGATGTTCCTATGAGTCGAATTGATCTGTATCACTATCCCATCGAAATAGTTATTTCAGCAGACATATTTGAAAGCAATGAAGATATTGAAAGTGAGGAATCTCAAAGTGAATTTAACTTCAAAAAAGGCAACTATACCGGCCTAAATAACCATTTACATTCTATTGACTGGAATCAACTGACGTCAAACGTTTCTGACGTTGATGACATAGTCAACGTATTTTACGACACTTTGTTAGACGGATTACAGAAATTTATTCCGCTCAAAAAGAAAATGGTTATTAACGATCCACCCTGGTACAATCAGCGTTTGCGCAATTTAAAAAATAGAACAAGCAAAGCTCACAAACGATTTAAAAATGAACCCAGACGAAAAACGCAAACTAAAAATGCAATTTTTGTCCATAAGTAAAGAATTTCATTCCTTGCGTGACCAAGCCTTTAACAAATATTTGGCTAACACCGAAGAAATGTTAACTTCGGATCCGTCAAAATTTTGGTATTACGTAAAGTCGCGAAAAAAGACTACAGGCTATCCTTCTATTATGTCAAGAAGTAATAAGAAGGCTGGTAATCCTAACGAAACGTGTGATCTTTTCGCTGAATTCTTCGAAAGCGTTTATGTAGCTGACAATGAGAGTGGTTCTGACTTATCGAATAAAATGTACCCTATAGAAAAGCGCATTGACATTGGGTCAATCTCTTTTGAGATCCAAGACGTTTTGAACCATCTGACTAGTATAGACACAAGTAAGGGTGAAGGTCCAGATAAAATCTCTCCGATTTTATTGAAAGCCTGTGCTGAAAGTCTGTCATCTCCACTACTTTGTATTTTCAATTTATCCCTCTCAACTGGAAAATTTCCGACAAGATGGAAAACATCTTATATTACTCCAATTTTTAAAAGTGGGTCTAGAAGTAATGTCGAAAACTACAGAGGCGTAGCTATTCTACCAACAATAGGGAAGCTATTTGAAGCCATCGTCACCGGTATTTTATCCACGAAGTTCAATCGAATAATTTCAAAGTCACAACATGGCTTTATGAAGCGCAGGTCTACAGCGACAAATTTAGCTGAGTTTGTTAGCTATGCTACTAAAGTTATAGAATCTAGGCATCAGTTAGACGTCATATACACCGATTTCCAAAAAGCATTCGATAGAGTCAAGCATTCTATTCTTTTGCACAAGTTGAACCAAATGGGTGTTCATTCGAACCTGTTAGCATGGATTGCATCTTATCTGAATGGACGCTCACAATTTGTCAAATTAGCGAATTGTTCATCTCGAACGTTTAACGTTACATCTGGCGTTCCTCAGGGTAGCCATCTGGGCCCTCTATTGTTTATATTATTCATGGACGATGCCACAAAAGTCTTCTCTACTTCAGTTTACTTAATGTATGCTGACGACTTGAAAATTTTCATGAAAGTTAAGAATGTTCTTGACGCAAGTGCTCTTCAACGTGACTTAAAAAGGTTTCTACAATGGTGCAAAATCAACCAACTTTATTTGAACGTCGATAAGTGTAAGGTAAGCTCTTTCACTCGAAAGAGGTCCAAAATTGAGTTCGATTACAATATCGATGATGTTGCGTTGACCCGTGTTAAGGTAATAAAGGATTTGGGAGTCCTCTTAGACCAAAATTGACATTCAGTAAACACGTTGAATTTATAATTGCAAAATTTTACTCAATGCTTGGCTTCGTTATGAGAACTTGTAAGGAATTTAAGAATATTAAAACTTTAAAAAGTTTATACTTTGTATATGTCCGTTCTTACTTAGAATATGTTTCAGTTGTTTGGCATCCTTACCAAGACACATTTGTTGACAGAATTGAATCAATTCAGAAAAAATTTTTGATGTACGCTCTGAGGCGGTCGGTTAAACGGGACGAAAATCACAAGCTCCCACCGTATATTGATAGATGCGAATCGATCGACATTGAAACACTCGCCCGACGCAGATTCAATGCCTGCGCACTTTTTGTATCCGAATTGATGAATGGCAATATCGACGCACCTATAATTAAAAGCAAGGTCGTTCGAAATTCTAGACACACTCGTGGTGATGACTTTCTCGTTGTCGACCAACACAGGACGAAATATGGTCTTGATGAGCCAATCAATAACATGTGCATGGCATTCAACCGCTTTTCACTACTGTGGTTTCAAAACATACCACGGGAATCGTTCAAGATGACTATCAAGAAGTTGAAAATTACGTATAAACTGAATGGTAAGACCAGAATTTCATAATCGATGTCAATATCATCTCATCATTTATACTGAACCTTGGGTTCTCACTCTAATCAGAAGCTACTTAGTCAACTCGGGTCTCACGACTCTCAAATGAAACTCTAAGTCACGCTGACTTGTGCATAAACAGCTAGTCTAGACGACTGGTTTCCACTAATTCTTTTTGTTTCAGGTGGACCATTGACTACACGAGGCGTTGGTACTTGATTGGACTTAACTTAAACTTTTAAATGTATAACTATAAATAAATAAAGAATGACGATGAGTAGTGGTGACTATCGACTCCGACGGGTCGACTGGGTCGGCAGCTCACTTCCGGATCTACTCATAATTTATGTTTTTTGTTAATACTTAATACTTGTAATTAGTCAGGGGGCTTCGGCCATTGATGAAATAAATAAATAAATAAATAAATCAATGGGATGTACTTGAGTACGAATCAATGAATCATTAATTTGATGAGTGATTTTTTAAATTTGTTTTCCCTTAAATTCTCTTATTTTTCCATATTTAGTCGAGAATGATAATAGTAGATTATGCACCTCTTGCCAAAATTGTTGTTTTGACGTGTGGGGCATTGTGGCCCTAGCCGAAGGCGTGGGTCATAATACCACACGTCAAAATAACAATTTTGGCAAGAGGTGCATATGCTATTTTATCTATCGAGAACAGATATATCGAGATAAGTAAATTTGCCCCAGAGGGATAAGTTCGAGATTATCGTTCTAGATAGATAAAAAATTGTAAATCCAACTCATACTACATATGTCCAATACGAGTATAATGCTTGGTTGGAGAAAAGTCCACGGGCTGCCGCCCTGGGACTTTTCTCCAACCTCGCACTATATTGTCCACGAGTTGCATTAATAACTATTGTTGGAGAAAGCAAAATTTATTCCGAATTAAAATCGAAAAAATCAGCATCATGTGAATGAAGTACGGCGTCGGAAATATCAGCAATATTTGCTTCAATTCCGTCATCTTCAGTCAGTTGCATCACAGTGATTGAGGCATGCCCTGATTTTGTTTGAGTATGGTTATCAGACCCCGAATTTGACTTGACTGTAGATATTCTTGTGGACGAAAATAATTTTCTCCGTTAACTGCATAATTCTTCATTTTTTCAGCCATTTGCTCAGGAGATAGCTTTGTTTTCGCTAAGAGTGGGGGGTAATTTCGCGCACGGCGTGAAAATAGACGGTTTTACAAAAAGCTCGCACACTCAACTTCGCTACAACTCAATCGCTAAAAATATTTTGTCATGTACGCGACCGATACGTTGAGTTTTCTTGGTCGTTTTTGGTTTGACTTATACGACGAACTATACAATTGAGGACCTATTCAGATAATTTTGATTTTCTTTTTGAACAGCACTATTAGTTGATGCTATACTCGGTTACTTAAGTGCTAACCACCGGCGATGTGTTTCAAGTCATCGGCGGCGGTGCGTCTAAACTCGTCGGAGGTGTGTTCCAACTCACCGGCGGTGTGTTCCAACTCACCGGCGGTGTGTTCCAACTCACCGGCGGTGTGTTCCAACTCACCGGCGGTGTATTCTAACTCCGCGGCGGTGTGTTCCAACTCCCCGGCGGTGTGTTCCAACTCACCGGCGGTGTGTTCCAACTCACCGGCGGTGTGTTCCAACTCACCGGCGGTGTGTTCCAACTCACCGGCGGTGTGTTCCAACTCACCGGCGGTGTGTTCCAACTCACCGGCGGTGTGTTCCAACTCACCGGCGGTGTGTTCCAACTCACCGGCGGTGTGTTCCTACTCACCGGCGGTGTGTTCCTACTCACCGGCGGTGTGTTCCAACTCACCGGCGGTGTGTTCCAACTCACCGGCGGTGTGTTCCAACTCACCGGCGGTGTGTTCCAACTCACCGGCAGTGTGTTCCAACTCATCGGCAGTGTGTTCCAACTCATCGGCAGTGTGTTCCAACTCATCGGCAGTGTGTTCTAACTCACCGGCGGCAGTGTGTTTTTTTTTTTTTTTTTTTTTCTCAAGGGTGAGGAAACCTTCAAAAGGCACCGGGTCCTCCTGGACCCAGGTAGTGTTGGATTTTTACCAACTAAAACCTCCTTCCTTGATCGCCACGCTCTCGTCTCCCCGGAACCGCCTCACAGCATTACTTCGGGGAGGGGCTGTGCTTTCGCACCTACTTTCTCAGATCAACTGCCAGTCTTCGTTGATCGTCTCTCCATGCACTTTGTAGCTTCACCATTATCCTCGCAATTGCGTTGTCCGCTACTTTCCACACTTCTTCGTCGCGACACATTTCCGATATTATGTTGTCGGCGTTTACGTCTGGCCTGCTCGCGGCTATCAGCTCACATCGCTCCTGTTCAAAACGGGGACAGACAAACACAACGTGCTCTGCGGGTTCTTCCTCTTCAACGCATGTCACGCAGAAAGGTGATTCCGCGTGTCCAAACCTATGCAGGTACTTCCTGTAGCACCCATGACCCGACAGGAACTGCGTCAGGTGGAAGCTAACCTCTCCGTGTTCCCTATTTACCCATGTGGTTACGTCCGGGATAAGCCTATGAGTCCATCTTCCATTTTCCGCGGAGTCCCACTCTCGCTGCCATTGACTCAGTGATTCGACTCTTACTTGTGCCCTCACTGTTTTTGTGTTTTGGCCCCCCCTTTCCTTCAGTCTGTGGCATTCACTGTCTTCCATCAGCATTATGCATATAGGCATCGTTCCGGCTATCACACATACCGCTTCCGAGGAAATCGTTCTGTATGCGCTTGCTACCCTTATGCTTGACAACCTCTGGGTTTTTATCAACCTCCTACGGTTCCTCTTTGTGTCTAACGCCCTTATCCCCGCTGGTGCCCCGTAGCGCAGTATCGATAGGGTAACACTTGCTAGGAGCCTCCTTTTACTGCTGCGCGGTCCAAACCCATTCGGCATTATCATGGCCAGTGCTGCATTGGCTTTCATTGCCTTTTCGCACGTATAATCTACGTGGGCATTGAAGTTTCCACGATCGTCTAACATGACTCCAAGGTGTTTTAGCTGGCGAGTGGATGTGATCTCGTTCCCCTCGATGTTCATTACAATCCGCTCAGTTTTCCGACAATTGCTCACGAGCATGATCTCGGTTTTCATGTAGGAGTAGGTGGACAGAGGCTAAGGTACATAAGGAGTACTATATTGCGCTTAACACACCATTTGACAACCCACCGGCGGCAGTGTGTTCCAACTCACCGGCGGCAGTGTGTTCCAACTCACCGGCGGCAGTGTGTTCCAACTCACCGGCGGCAGTGTGTTCCAACTCACCGGCAGTGTATTCTAACTCCGCGGCGGTGTGTTCCAACTCCCCGGCGGTGTGTTCCAACTCACCGGCGGTGTGTTCCAACTCACCGGCGGTGTGTTCCAACTCACCGGCGGTGTGTTCCAACTCACCGGCGGTGTGTTCCAACTCACCGGCGGTGTGTTCCAACTCACCGGCGGTGTGTTCCAACTCACCGGCGGTGTGTTCCAACTCACCGGCAGTGTGTTCCAACTCACCGGCAGTGTGTTCCAACTCATCGGCAGTGTGTTCTAACTCCCCGGAGGTGTGTTCCAACTCACCGGCGGTGTGTTCCAACTCACCGCCGCCGGTGTGTTTCAAGTCACCGCCGCCGATGTGTTTCAACTCACCGCCGCCGGTGTGTTTCAACTCACCGCCGCCGGTGTGTTTCAATTCACCGCTGCGCCGCCGGTGTATTTCAACTCATCGGCGGTGTGTTCCAACTCACCGGCAGGGCGTTAAAATTCACCGGCGGTGAATCAAAACTCACCCACGGTGCGTCTAAACTCACAGACGCTGCGTTCAAACTCACCGGCGGTGAATCAAAACTCTGCCACGGTGCGTCTAAATTCACTGGCGCGGCGGTGTGTTCTAATTCACCGGCAGGGCGTTAAAATCACCAGCTGTGTGTTCTAAATCACCGGCAGGACGTAAAACTCACCGGCGGGTGAGAGATAAAGTATTTTCAGTATTTTCCAGTTAAGTTTTCATGTTCCTAGCCGAAGATGAGCGAATCAATCGAAACTTTAAAACTTTAAAACTTAAAACTTTAAAATTAATTTATTCGAATTAAATGTTTCGAAAAGGAAATTAAAATTGATTTCTGACTTCTACTCTATTCCGTGGGTAGGCGGTTTCGTTTCTTTTTCATTACAGACGTCGCCGTCGTTGTGCCTTGTGCTCTACTTTTTCCTTTCGGTATGACGCTTCTTTGCTTTTTCGATGCAGTGGGCACACTTCTCAATAGTGTTGTGCTTGTTCCTTTACGAGTTGTATTCAATTTAAGTGCTTCTGATTCATTATTGCTCTCATTATCTCTGTCATTTTCACCGTCGTCCCCTTGTGCGGCATCAAAAACGGATCTGATCCCTGATACCTGGAACGTAAAAGGGTTATTTGGATAATATTTGGATTTTATCATGACCGCTCAGATTTTTCGTAGAGCGAAAGCGCTGGCCATGTACTTTCTGCCAGACTAGATGGATTTTCAGCCCGCACACGCTCGCGTAAAGGTCAGAACCGTAGCTGGAAGATATTGACCTTAGAGTATCAGAAGAGACATATTTTCAAATGCGGAACTTGAAAAAGTTACTTATGAGGCAAAAGCACACTCGCAACTGAGAAACTGTAAAAAATTACAGCTTTGATTTTCGAATAGTTCTAGCAGTAGAGGGGGTGTTTTCTTGATTTCCAAGCGTCCCTACACATTTTATTTCAAAATTTTCAAATGAATTTTCGAATTTTGTTACTATTTTTACGTGAGGGATTTTTTTGAAAACCCGTCTGCCGAAATCGGAAGCATCTTCCAGCGGATTTTTTTATATGTGCCTAGAAAGGTATTGGTCCCTAGAAGCCAAAAAAAATTTTCAAACAATTCATCGATGCTTGTGTGACTAGTGGGAGGTGTTTGAAAACCGAAAACATGCATTTTTCTTACAAAATTTCTTCGGGTACACGAAACGTACAAAGCCGTGTGGAGCGTCATTTGAAAGGTAATTTCACGTACTTGCGGGCCAAATAAGGTCTTGCTAGGTTTGAAAGTCATCCGCACTGACTTGTTCCCAGAATGTTCCCTTTAGTTTTCTACCTACCTTCGTCCTCCGTCCATTTTTAGCGACCCCTCCCCTTTCCTACTTTGTCCGTTTAGTCATGAACACATAAATCCCACATCAACCTGTCCTGCTGTGTCCGACTAGTCATGTACACCCAAATCCCCTTAAGGACATACGCTAACAATCTAAAATGGATATAAACTTTCAAACCTCGGATGCAATTTCGTTATTCAATGAATGAGATATTGAGTTTTCTGTGTCATTAGTTACATCTGTTGAGTGTCCAACCAGTAATTCGCCCGATTCTGATTTGGTTTCTTTTCCTCGCAACCTCTTCAGTTCATCCTCCAACTTCATATTTTTCCTTATTAACTCAGATTTTGTTTCCTCTGTCTCTTTTAAGCATGTATTGAAATTTTGCATTTTACTTTGTAATTGTGCCACCAATATGTTAGCCTGATTTTTCAATGAACTTAGTTCCTCCTCTGATTTCCTTGCTTCGATCAGCTCTGTTTCTTTATTCTCAGCATAATGCTTCCAGCGGTCCAACTCCTGATTCAATTTTCTGATGTTTTCGAACATAATCATCTCTTTATTTTCGGCATCAGATAAATTTTTAGTCAGATCCTGAACCTGGCTGTGTAAGGACGCTTTAGCGTTAGCAGCGTCATGAATCGATTGAAGAAAGTCTCGTTCAAGTTTTTCGTTTTTATCAGAGACTTACAGAATGGATCTTTCGGCTACGGATAATTTCTCCTTCAAAACATCAATCTGTTCTCCTGAACACGTCTGAACACTTGTTGCATGGCGCTTTAAATCATCGAGATCAGTTTTTAGCTTGAGATTGCTTTCGGACATTTCCTTGTTGAGTTTCTTAGCTTCGCTCACGTTTTTTACTAAATCCTGGATCTGATTTCGTAAAGATGCCTCGACACTGTTAGCGTTTTGTCTTGAATACATAAGCTCTAGCTCTAGTTTTCGATTTGAATCGGATGTTAACAAGTTCATTGCCTCACTTTCAGATAAACTTTTGGTTAGATCCTGAACCTGGTTCTGTAAGGACGATTCAGTGGTGGTAGCGCATTGTTTTGAATGAAGAAAATCCCGCTCAAGTTTCTCATTTTGATTGGATACTTCTAGAATGGAGTTTTCGGCTACGGATAATTTCTCCTTCAAAACGTGGATCTGCTCCTCTGAACACGTCTGAACGCTTGTGGCATGGCGCTTCAAATCATCGAGGTCCTTTTTTAATTTTAGGTTGCTTTCGGACGTTTCGCTGTTGAGTTTGTTGAAATAGTTAATTTGGATCTGCCACAACGATTCCAACATTTCGAACAGCTTAGAAGTCGAGTCTAAGCTCTTTTGTAATGTCTTAATTAGATCAGTGTTTGCCTCAATCTGGCCTTTTAAGATTTCATTTTCTTTCACAAGTTTTTCTTTTTCATGCTCGGCTGGATTCAACAATGTCGACAACTCTCTAACTTCCTTGCGTATGTTGATAATCTCCATCCGAAGAGAGGCTGTAATATAAATTCGTAGTTTGTTTAATTGCGACATTTAAAATGCATTGGAAAGCCCATACTAAATTATAACTTAACTATAGATAGTAGGGTGTAGCGTTTAATTTTTCACAGAAAAACGTTTTTAAATTTAGGGGCCGTTCATAAATTGCATAACGCCGAAATCGGCATTTTACAGTGGTCTGTAACGCAAAAAGGGTCAACTTTGACCCAATTTCGATAGAACCTTATCGCTTGTTTTATACCACTCCGTCCTACCTCGCCTTACGTAATTCTTGAACGACTCCTTATGGATAAACTAGGTGCAATAGCTAATTTTAGGGCGGCGAACGATCAGTGGAAATCACAAGAGCTCAATCGAATTACTGATATGTTGATATGTCAAGTGTGATCAGTGATTTAAATGAGGTTCCTTTCACGTAATTGGTACAAAGACAACAAATTCCACCAATAGAGACTTCAGTAATAAAAGTAATAAGTAGTAAAAATGACACTACTAACCAATGGTTGAGTCGACTGTTTCATTTTGTGGTTCATTTAATGGCTCAGCTGTACACGTCAATTGAGAATGTGCATTACATTAAGGTTTAAGGTTAAAAAAAGGATATTGGTAGAGATAATTTTATATTGGGAATCAGGCACGGGTGGTGAAAAAAGCTTCATTCGAGGAGGTAGTTTGTAACGTGATGTTTTAAACTTGGTCATGAAATCTTCAGAAGTACCTACGGACTCGAGAACCATAAGGAATATAGCAACTATAGAAGGATTTCTCTTTCGAGCGTAGTCGGTAAAGTCACCGATTTAAAGAAGGCGTTCGATCAGGTTCGTTGGTGTAGGTTCTTTAACGTCCTCGAGTAGGAAACAGCAGGAGTTTTGTAGAGACCACTAAAAGCATTTTAAGAAAGAACTGAAGTAAGGATCAACGGCGATGTGAACGCGTCCTTTGAGGTAAACGAGGGAGTCCCCAAGGCTGCCGTCTCTCTCCCTGTCATGTTATCCTGTTGGATAATTTTAACGCTAGAATAGGAAGTGGTTGGCAGGTCTGCGAAGGGTACTCTGAATTCGACGTATGGAAATATGTTTTCATTGCATTGATATACAAGTAGGGCAACCGGAAGGTGTGTGACTCTTACAGCTGGATTTCCTTTTGGAGTGTAAGTGCCTATATGCGACCTTCTACTACGCTCTATAAGGTTAAGGGGGTTCACACCTTCAAGGGGCAGTCAGGGTCAGATTTATTGTCTTAAGAACGCTCTTGAGAAGAATATGGATTTATATTTATGCTTTGTCAAGTAAGAGAAGGCATCGGAAGGAGCACCAAGGAGTTAGTTATTTGGGGCTTTTAGCAAGTGGTATAAAGGGAATTTTATTCGAAGTATTTAAGTAGGAAGTAAGGTTTTAGTAACCATAGATCGAGCAAATTTCCGATTCTTTTGAGGTAAGTCACGGTGCCCGCCGGGGCTTCTGTATGTCTCTGCTTCTTTTCATAATGTTTATAGATAGGATAGAAAATAGCAAGAAAATGTTCAGTGAAATTTTGAGATGTTTGAGGGTAATTTTAAATAAATATAAACGCACATAACTTGATTCAAATGACGGCAACCTGAACATGCGTGTGATGCATTCAGGATGAAGATAAATGTAGGTAAAACGAAGGCTACGCATGTTCGAAAATTTCGGACTGAAGTTGTTTGAAGCTTAAATGGATACCAGTTGGAACACTTTCCTGAATTTATTTATTCGAAATAGCTAAATTATTTTAAAGAGGGTATTTGCAAGCACCAGCGAATAGTTTCTATAAAAGGGAAATACTATTCGTACTATTTGATACGATGCATTTGCAGGCGCCTGCAAACAGCTAATTTATTAAAAACTGGTATTTGGCGGCAAATAGCACCTTCATAATGAATTATAGTAAACCTTGAAAGAAACAATTCAATGCGGGATCAAAAATCGCTAAAATATCCGTACAACATTACTGAACAGCCCCTTAGGTCTGAAGACAAATTAGTAAATTTCGGCTCACTTCACAAAACTAAAATTTCTGAACATAATAGTACAGGTGTATAGTATACTTACTAGCTAGTAGGACTAATAAAACTCAACTTTGTTCTGACATGTTGGAGAGTCATATTTCGGGTATTTGCAGAATCATTCGTTCGGCCTTACATTCTAAAACCTACTTTTTAATCGGTTGGCTGTAGTTTCTCTGTTGTCTTTTAAGTCCAACCGTCATTTTGGCATAGGGTAGGGTTGCGTCGAGTACATTAAAAAGACCCCACCACCAGGTAATGGTCTGTGAAGTATGATTCGGCAGAAGCGAGATTTTCAGAAAAACAAATACTACCAAGAGACTCGAAAACAGAAATCAGCGGAAAATCATGTAATTGTTTTTAGTTTGTTTATGAAATTTTTTATCACAAGTTGAGGACATTGCGTTAGATCAACCTGGCGCTATTGAGGCTATTCAATTTTTGTAAGAAAAGTACGAAATATGCATCCTCACTCCTCACACACTATGAGTTCATTCGAATGATCGACTCAAAATTATTAGCTTTGTAGATTAGCCTTTGTAATACCTCTGAAGAAGAAGCTTTGCAAGTTCTATGCAAGTGAATAGAAGAAAATAGAATTAACTAAAATGAATATCCTTACCATTATCAGTTCTTCCTTCGTCCTCCACTGTCCTCTTGCCATTACCGGATGGTTGCTTTTTTAAATAATATTTTTGTTCTTTTAAGTAAAATGGAAGATTATTTCAGTTAATAGCTACCTTATTCAACGTAGGTTTGCCATGTTTCAATGCCTTCCAACATACATCAACATAATCGCTTTTGATATCAAAAGACTTGAGATTCTTTATGATTTTTATTCCGTTAAATTTATCAATGTTGGAGGGGGCTTCCACGAAGTGTTTTAACCTGCCTAGTGTGCTTTCGCATACATTTAATGCTATAATTCGGATATTCAATTTTCGAAAAATAGCCTTATCGATTGCGTGTGGCGAGATCCATGAATTTCCTAATACTTCAACGCTTTGTCTTTGCGGAGGATGCCATGTGTCACCGAAAAATTTTCTCCCCAACGCTGGGTAATTCTCTATCGCCCAGTAGCCAAGCAATTTCGTCTGACGAACCCGTTGTGACGTTGAAGTCATGTCCTTCCAGTTGTCCAACAAGTCTTTTGATTTTTAAGCGTAAAACCATTTTCGTTACTTGATAATGTTATGAATTATTTTGTCATTGACATGACGCTCAGACATTAACACATCTAGAACAGTTGCGTTATGGAGATTATTAGAAGAGATCAACATTTCGGCATATCGTGCCAATCATCAGGTAAGTCATTCAACTTACTATGTATGGACATGTAGGACGATTTGTTATCATTTCTATTTATCTCAGTTAGAGGTATTTCCGGGGCTAGTGAATTGTAACTGAAATGTTTACAGTCGCCCTCTATTGGAAGCAGTTCCAACGATTTCTTACTCTAACTCTTGAAAGTCATGCCTCCAAAGTTAATTCAAGATCTTATCAAGTTTTTCTACGAAAATGGTGCGGTTTTTTATTTGTTGACTATATGCAGTGTACAATTCAATTGTCTAGCCGCGGCGTACGATAATATAATATTGAACATAATAACATTGTTTTGGCGTATACCACATGATAATATCGTATCCGTGTACAATAATATCATATTCGACATGATAATATAGTTTTCGCGTACAATAATATCGTATTCGACATGATAACATAGTTTTGGCGTATAATAATATCATATTAGACATGATATTATCGTATCGGTGTATGTTAATATCATATTCGACATGATATTATCGAATTGGCGTGCCATAATATCCTATTGAACATAATAATATCGTTTTGGCGTATAATAATATCATATTCGACATGATATTATTGTATCCGTGCATTATATTATAACTTTTTATAGTCCAGTTCTTCTTGCGGATTTTCCAAATATTGCTGTTAATTAAATATGGTGACCGGCAAAATCGCCCAGTGTATTTTCGTCTCAAAACGATAATATCATATCAGAAAACGATATTATCGTGTGAGAAGTGATATTATTGTGTTAAGAAACGATATTATCATATGGAAAACAATATTATCGTTGTTCAAAATAATATTATCGTATCCAAAATGATATTATCATATCAGAAAACGATATTATCGTGTAAGAAGTGATATTATTGTTTCAAAGACGATAATATTATATGTAAAACAATATTATCGTTGCTCAAAATAATATTATTATATTAAAAATGATATTGTCATATCAGAAAACGATATTATCGTGTGAGAAGTGATATTATTGTTTCAAAGACGATAATATTATATGTAAAACAATATTATCGTTGTTCAAAATAATATTATCGTATCTAAAATGACATTATCATATCAGAAAACAATATTATCGTGTGAGAAGCGATATTATTGTTTCAAAGATGAATATCATGAGCAAAAAATTTCGTTTACGAAATTTTGTTTTACAATACTATGTGGGACCAACTGAGAGTCTCAAAATCAATTCGATTGCGCGACTTCTAGACGACCTCACCTGGTCTCATCTCCTCATCTCATCTTATCTTTTCATCTCATCTCTTCATCTCATCTCCAAGCCAAACTGTCTATTGACCTCCTGGCAACTCTTAATCACACACGTTAAAGTTTAAAGTAGAGAAAGTGAAGTAAAACACGTAGAAATGACCAGAAATCGGATAAATAACATCGAATCAAACCGGCAAATAATCATCAAGGTTAACACACATCAACAAACTCAACGTAACATAGGACAGTCATTACGAATCTGTCAAATTAACGCTGAAGGAATGAGCCGCTCCAAGAGCGAATTTATTTCGAAACTTTCGGCGGAAGAAAATTTGAATGTAGTGTTGGTACAAGAAACACATACGGCATTGGAACAAAGGGGTGTGATTGCTGGATTTAACATGATCGTTGCAGAACATTCGAAAGTACATGGCATCGCGACATACGTAAAGGAATGGGCGATGTCAGCATTCTGCAATCAAATTCGATCGACAACATTTACACGTCAATAATACGTACCGGTCCGATATCGATAACCAACGTGTACAAATCTCCAGCATCTCAATGGCCTGATATGGTGTTACCTTTACAACCGCATCCAGCGATATATGCAGGTGATTTCAACAGTCACCACAGTGAATGGGATTATAATGACGACGATGACAACGGTGAAAAAGTGGTGTCATGGGCATCCAGTGGTGAATTGCAGTTGGTGCACGATTCGAAAGATCGTCGTACTTTCTATTCTAAATCTCATCGGACAGAAACCAACCCAGATTTATGTTTCGTCAGCGCCGACAGTGAAGGTATACCTTTACAAGTGCGTAGAAGTGTCCTCCCAGCTTTCCCAAATAGTCAACACCGACCAATCATCTTAGAGATCGGAATCAGCGTACCAATCATAACATCCGTACCGAGACCTCGTTGGAATTTTCGTAAAGCCGACTGGAACAAATACTCAAAGCAGCTCAATGCGGCCATTCGATTTATTCCACCAACGCCACACGGAATTACGATCGGTTTAATAACCTGATCATCAGTGTAGCGAAGAAATGTATTCCAAGGGGGTACCGCAAAGAGTATATTCCGTGCTGGAATGAAGACAGCGACCGCTTATACGCTGAATTCCAAGATAATGCCGATCCGGAGACAGCCAAAGAACTGTTGAAATCGTTGGACATCGCGAGGAAGCAGAGGTGGATCGAAACGGTAGGAAACATTGGCATGTCTCAATCTAGCAGGAAAGGTTGGTCAGTGATCAGAAAACTTGGAGCTGCTCCCAAACTCTGTAGAAAGAAACCGAACATAAAAGCTGATCGCATCGCTCGTCGTATAGTTCGATCGTCGAAAGCACCGTCGAAGAAACATTTCACGAAAAAAATTATTCAAGCATATCGAATGATAAGGAAGTCAACTCCCGCTAGAGGTAGAAATTGTGGTGCCTTCAACATCGATGACGTGAACTTTGCCTTACTAAACATTAAAAATGGTAAAGCAAGCGGATTTGATGCTGTGTATCCGGAATTTTTGACA
>CM055406.1:92392352-92403702 GCA_029228625.1 Pseudolycoriella hygida
TACAACTTTGCCTTTGACAGTAAGTCTCCATATTGCATAGTTAAGGAAATATAGACGAAAAACTGTTTTCGTATATGGCCAAGAATCTCAATTTCGTCCATTCCATTGGACCCAGTGCCCAGACCCCTGTACCGATTCCCACAAAATTTTTTTCCCAGTTTTGTGACATCAAATGCTTTCATTTGACACCAATGTTTTTGGTCACTTCCTCGACCATATCTCCGGAACCATTTGATCGATTTTGCTCATCTTCGAACTTGAATCATGGGAGGCATATACCTTTCAGGGAAAAAAAAAGTTTAGGCTGATCGGTTGAGCCGTTTGGAAAAAAAAAGTGGAGACGGACAGACACACGGACATTTCTTTTATTGCTGATTCGTCATCTCTAGACGATAAAAGATGCATCCCCCCCCCTCCCACCTCGATCTACCCCATGTTACAATAAAATTGTTTGTAGTAAACGTATAGGACCTTTGTACTTCGTACGGGTCCAAAAAAGCCTGATGATGAACCAACCCAAGGTATCGAAATATGACAACAGATAAATTTTAAACTATTATCTTTCAAATTTCGTCAACGCCGATGAACAACAACTAACAAATATCCTAAAATCGAATATATTCCCTTCCTCCGAAAAGTATCTAAATTTTCACCGATTTGGACAAGTGATAACTCGTTGGAAACATCTCGACGATATCTAGACTAAATTTGACATATTTCGCCGGTCTCATTTCAACAAATGAGGTATAGTTGGAAACGTCTCGAAATGATCCAGGAAATAGGCAGGAAATTTTCACAAAAACCGTTAAAACTGTCAAAATCAGCCAGCGAAAATTTCCTTAATTTTCATCTAAAACTGGTCCGACTTCAATAAATAAGGATTCATTTGAAAAACCTAACAAGCTTATTAATAATGAAGGAATTGACAACAAATGTACGAACATGTTTACTAAATGAAGCAAGAAAAGGTCAACATTTTCATAAATGCTGCAATATCAAGAAAAATGTACACAAATTTTTAGAAATCAGGACTTTAGAAGGACTTCGTCAAAGCAAGGCATATCGTAAGTGCTCCAGTAGCTGACCCTTTAAGGAATTTTTTGACTTTGATCTTCAATATTTATATTATATTGATGAAAATGTTAGGTTTTAATTTCTTTATATTTTAATTTGATCTATTCTGATTGAGTAGAACATCGGAAATATTGTTAATTATATTATTTTTACTGTATAAAATGGGATTTAAAAGAGCACTGTTTTTGATCCAGTAGCTGACCAGAAAAAAATGAGTGTTCCTATGTCTGACCACCTGTGTTCCAGTAGTTGACCATCTCATATCATGCAAGATTTTGCAAGATTTAGAGAAATTGTTCTTCATTTTCTTGATTTTTTTGGAAAGAAAAGAAGAAAAAGCTCTTGTTGGCTGATCATGTAATGCGATGCATCAGTGTGTAATGTAAAAACCCCCTTCAACTTTGTAAGTTACAAAAAAGTGTGAGTTTTGTTTTTCGAAAAGAAGGCTGAGATATGTTTGAATAAAAATGTCCTTTCTTACAACAAAACTCTTATTATTTTATTGTTTTGTCAGTTATAATGGAAGTGACAAAGAATTCGGCGAAAAGGTTGGCTTTTCTTCATGGATGCAAGACTTTAATTTTCTCCGTAAGAACTTGCTACGGGTTAAAAGCTGACAAGAATTGAACTAACCGAATTGCTTCTCTTGATCACCACCGTAAATTGGGTTCTTTGGGTGCTTTTATGGTCAACGTTCATCGAAGCTTCTGGGCATTGTGCCTACTCTCCTAAACTTGGTTTATGTCACCCAACAGTCCGCCGAAGCTCACCCCTATGTTGTCACTGCTAGATACTGTCGAGCGGTAAGATACAGAGGAAAAATGTGAAAATATTAACATCAGATTGATATTTTATTTGTATAAATATTCATAAAATAAACATAGTCATTTTCGTGGTCAACTATAGGAACAAGACACTAAATTTGACCCAGTGTTTTGACCACGGTAAATTATAACGTTTTTGATTGTCAATGGGCAAAAGGGCTATTGAAATGTAAATAATGAACACTTTTTAACATAATTAAGATTAATTACACAAAATCCACAATTTAATTAAACGTAAAAATGCTAATTTCATCGACAAGATCCTTACCGATTTCGTAACAAAACACCTCTAACAGGACTTGACTTTGACGACCATATGATTTGTCGATCTTTTTCGCAAATAAAACGAGAATTCACCATTAACACGTGATGTGAAATAACACAATTGATATTCCGAACAGAAACCATTACTGTTTTATTCAAATTTATTTTTAATTTTCTTGAAAATAGACAAAATATTTGTCTGGTCAACTACAGGTACAGGTACACGGTCAACTACTGGAGCACTTACGATAATATTTGAACTTTTCACTTTAAACATAATCAAAGACCCGTACGCAAACAGAATGGATGTTGCAAAAAGATTCGAACGTACCTAAATATACTTAGAAATATCAGAATAGATGTGGCAAACCGAACAGTTTTGCAAATAGGTGCGAACTTATCAGAATTGCAAATTTTTGCAAAATTTTTAAGACTATCATAATTCGAACGACCCACGTAAATTACCCCACCGAAGTACCGCAATTGTAAAAGTGATCAGGTCATTTTTCCCTTAAACAGTTCTAGAGATATGAGTCATTCCTCCCAATGCTAGAAGTGGTCACATGGTCATATCCCAGAATTGGGCAATTTTCCTCCAAAACCCCGAAGCACATGTTCTCTAAAATTTTATTTTCTGCAACTTTCCTTTGACAGTAACATACCCTACCTCAAGCGAAAAAAAGTTTTTTCGAAGGATCAGTTCAGATACAAAAGAACGGCTTTTCTGAGTCCAGCACATGAAAAGTGAACGAGACCCAAAGCTCTTTCTTTCGAGCTTTCTCATATCAACAACCCAACAGAGCTTCCTCATATTAAATAAAAACATATGAAGGGACCGGTACGTGTCAGAATAGATGTGGGAAACAGAGTTGATGTTACGAAAAGATTCGAACGTATTTGAGTCAATATTGCCTTAACTCTTAAGTGTATGAAATTACGTCCACATTAAATTGTATTGGAAATTGCCGAGAGTGCAATATTGAAAAACCCGTCCGAAGAAAAGCCTTCTGAAAGTACAAAATTGACCCCGGAAATTCGGAAAAGATTGACTCGAGTTATGTAGAAAAGACGAAAATCCACTTAAACGGCCCTAGCTTGGCGGCCCTTGAGCCGACAGTGTCCAAATTCAATCCCATAAAAGATATTTGGATTACCTTTCAGGGAAAAAAAAGTTTTTGAAAATCGGTTGAGTTTTACTCAAGTTATCGCGGTGACGGACGGACATTTTTTTTATTGTTGATTCGTCATCTAAGGACCATGATCGACGCTCCCCCTACTCCCGGGTCGAAATTGGGGTGGTTACAAACGTCTTGGTAAACGCATAAGACCCCTTTTCGAAGAACTTCGTTCTTCGTACGGGTCTAAAAAATGTCCGTCCGTCCGTCACCGCGATAACTTAAGTAAAACTCAATCCATTTTCGAAAATTTTTTTCCCTGAAAGACAATCGAAATCATGCCCGCAGCGGTAGCGGAGGGCGTGACGCAGTCCCCACACCCCCAAAAAAACGTCCACAAACCCAAAAAACTCCATACAAAAACCTTTGGGACAAAGATCAATATATGTGCGAACTTTTGAGTTTTTTTCCCTCGAGTTCCCCCCCCCCCCTTCCAAATTATTTAAAAAAAACTACGTCGCAGCAGCTTTCAAACGAGCCCTCACTTATCAAAATCGGTTGGAAATTGGCTGAGATATCGAGGTTTGAAAATGACATTTTTGTATGGAATTGGATTTTGACTGAATTGATTGACTGAAAGTATAAGGGTCTTATGAAAATAAATACCTATGAGAAAATGTGTGATATCTACATGAAAAACCTTAAACATCTGCAAAAAATTTTCCTTGTTAGCACGATAACTTGAGTAATTCCTAAGCAATTTTCCAAATCTTTTTTTTAATCGCTGCGGAATTAAATTCCCGAGGCTAAGTTCGAAGATGGGCTATGTGGGACTACGGACCTGGAAATATATAGAGAAAATAAAATTTGATGGTTTGATCAATGCGACAGTAACAGTCTCTTATGGATGTAAGCGTATAAAGTTTATAGCTAGTTAGACAGTCACGTCACAGTCACGGACAACTATCAAGTTGATAGTTGGACAACTATCAAGTTGATAGTTGGACAACTATCAAGTTGATAGTTAGACAACTATCAAGCTGATAGTCAGACAACCATCAAGTTGATAATTGGACAATTATGGATGTAAGTGCATAAAGTTTATAGCTAGTTAGACAGTCACGTCACAGTCACGGACAACTATCAAGTTGATAGTTAGACGATTATCAAGATGATAGTCAGACAACTATCAAGTTGATAATTAGACAACTATCCAACAAGGCCGAAGGTACCGAACACCGAGTCATCAAGATTGTGGACTTCTCTTCTGAATTCACGTGACGGAAGGGTCGGATCGATGTGGTTGGCAGCAATATTGAATAGTCGACATGCGAAGTTTAGTGGTGAGAATTGTGAATACTCGTGGGCACTACCAGTGATTCTAATCAATGAAGATCTACGTAGCATTCGCGTACCATCGTTCAATATGATTTTATCACGGATGAACTGACAGTTTAGTTTCCCTGTGAGAACATCATGAATGAAAAATATCGCTGCATCGGTCCGACGTCTCAAAATGAAACGAGCTGAATTTCTTCACATCTATCAGCATATGGACGAATACGATATGGATTAGCGTCGCCTTCGACTCGACGATTACGGTTTGCATATAAAACGCTTCTATGTATTTGATGTGGACCGAGTGGTGTGGTGACCAAATCGTACTGGCAAATTCTAGATGCGAACGGACTATGGCTGAATATAGCATCTTGGCTGTATCGACGTTAAACCTAGCGTAGCATTGGCGTTTCAAGCATTGACATGGCTTTCTTGACTGCCAATTCAAGGTGTCCATTGAAAGTATAGTCGTCGTCAAATTTTTTTTTTTTTGAAAGATGTGGTCATGGCCGCCAATTTATGGAAGAAACTTTTTTAAATTTGAGTACTTGGGCTTAGCTAGAGTCTATGCTAGGGCTATACGGTTTTTTTGTACATAACTCGATTAAATCTTTCCCGATTTTCATACATTTTTTTTGTTTGAAAGATCTGAGCATGGTCGACATCTTATGGAAGAAACTTTTTAGAATTTCGGTCCTTGGACTACGTTCCCAACGTGTTTCGTTACATAAATTGGATAAATCCTAACTGATTTTGTTGATTCTTTTTCTATTTAAGAGGTAATTATATTCAAATACAAATTTGGACTCAGTGCTTAGGGCTGAAGTGGGCCTCAGTTCTGTCCTAAAGTCGGCCCAAACAAAAACAAATTTGTTTTGCTATGTTGCTGAGCAAATTAAGGGAAACATTTTTGTCTATAAAAGTATGTGTCCGAGGCAGTCCTTATGAACCTAGGTCGGTCCTAAGGTCTGCCCTAGACAAAAAATGGTTTTCCACTATGTTGTAGGGAAAATGGAGCGAATTTTCTTTTGTCTATGTAAGTATTATTCCAAGGCCTCTCCTGAAGACCCCAGGTCGGTCCCAAGGTCAACCCTAGACAAAAAAATGGTTTTTTTGCTATGTTGTAGAAAAAATTGAGGTGAACATTTTTGTCTATTTAGGGGTCAATTTTGTGCTTTCGAAAGGGTGTTTTACACTGTTGCTTCGGAAGGCACTTCACTGCACCGTGGTGCACCTCACTACATATAATGAGACCATTTTGATCTCATTATTGTCGTGGAATACTCCACTCAAATTCCACTGCTTCGATAAATAGATAATCGACACACACATCATAAAATTCTATTAAAACTTCACGAGCAACAAATTCAATTATAATTAACAGAATTCAACTCACACCTCATCATTAACGCATCACACGAGCGTTAATTTAATGTTCTAAATTGAAATATATGCTCCACCATTTTTCGAGCATTATGTAAAGAGACGACTTCGCGCGTATTTTCAAACGAAATCGTCTCTATAAATTAATGCAAGTTCTTTAACTCTCTGAGAGCATTCGAGTTTAGCGATTACATCAGATCACTTTCTCGTACATCCGTATTTGTTGAACGTATTTTGAGTTGAAATTGACATTCATAATTACAGTTGATTTGTGAACGGAACTGTGTGTTCTTTCTGGTGTCGAGCCAGCTGGGAAGTTCATTACATACACATTGGTGCACCTCACTGCCCAAAGTCGGTTCAAAGGTTGGCCGATGGCCAAATAATTCATTTTTGAAGTGTTGTAGAGGACGTAGGACGAAACACTTTTGCCCATTGAAGTGTGATTCCAAGGCATCCAGCTCGACGCTATCGTCAGCCGAAGACCAAAAAATTAATTTTTGAATTGTTATAGAGGAAATTGAGGGGAGCATTTTTACCAATATAACTATGTGTTCCGGTGTGATTCTAGAGGCATTCAAATATAAAAAAAAATAATTTTTGAATCATAGTAGAGGATGTCGAGGAAACATTTGTGTCTATTCAACTGTCCCAGACGTCATCTAAGGACCAACAAATTATTTTTGAAGTTTTGTAGAGGACTACAAGTGAAATATTTTTGTCAATCGTCCAGGTCTAACCTGGGGTCAGCCGATGGCCGAAAAATCAATTATTGAAGTGTTTAAAAGGATGTCCAATCGAACATTTTTACCCATTGGAGTCTTGGTTCCGAAACTTATCACAGAAAATCTTCATATAAAAAGCTAATTCATTTAAATTCAGGTAAACAAACTTTTGAGAATCGGGCGAGCACGGGCTCACGGGCATCACGAAAAGGTCCGCCCGTTAACCTCTAATCTCCGGGTCTATGCTTCAGATCCAAAATTTTATTTTTGATTTGCTGCAGTAGACGTCAAGGGGAATTCAATTTCTCATGAAACTTTAGGTCCCAGAAATCAACTAAGATACTACGGTCGTCCGAGGATCCAAAAATGATTTTTGATAGATGGTAGCGCAGCTTTTGATTTTGTAAATTTCATGACACTTTGTGCATCGCCATTTCATTTTTTTATGACTGTAGGAGAATTTTGCCTTACGAAAGGTCTAAAAATAGCTTAGCCCTGCACAAAAATACCTTCACTTAAGGAAAGAAACAAAATGGCTGTCACGATTTTGATGGGGTTTGTTTTATGCGATTTGACTTTCAAAGACGAGCAAAATCTGACTATCCGGACGGGCCGGAGTTTTATGAAAAAAGTGTTTCTATGTGGGTAAAAAGTACACCACCCAAATTGTGAGCAAGATCTCAGTTTTCGGAAATCTGTTGACTGAGTGTTTCCGATAGGAGGGTTTATGTAGTTGACGTGGATGTAACGATACGCATGTACGCATGATACGAAGCAAATTTTCAACTTTTCGTCGGGTTAGAGCTCAAAGTAGTCTACGAAAGTATTTTATATAATCAGAGGTTTCCTAGAAACTTTCAGCAAAGAACTGATTGCGGACGTAAAGGTTTGAAATCAAGAACATGTTTACTCGTAACCAATTTTCATAAATTACCGAAACCATATCCGGGCGAAGCCCGGGTAACGAAGCTAGTATTTAAATAAGTTCAGACGAGAGTTCTAAAAAACCAAACGAAATCCTTCTCTTCTCAGACTTCTACCTCTGGGAAGAAGATGGAGCTTTTGGAGTGATGGAATACAAGCTATCAAACGAGTGTAGTGAGACATGAGGATGAGGCTGCCTTATAGTAGCTCCAGAGCACAGTTGCATTTCCATAGAGAAAATTCCAGAAGCTGTATCTTGGGAAGGCAGCCGGATCCTGATGAAATTTTTTTTTCTCACAGTCTGTCTATACAAGATATCAAACGAGTGTAGTTAGACATGAGGATGAGGCTGCCTTAATATTCATAGCATAAAAGAATAATAGGCACTACCAGCATGTAGTTAAATACTTACAGTAATTGTTGTGCATAATGTATGAATAATAACTATTTAGCTCACAAGAAATAACGCGGACTGATACGTGAGGGAATCCGAGTTCGATCCCAGCGAGCGGCAGTTTTTTTATTTAATATGAGAGTGCTTTGGGTCGTTGATATGAGAAAGCTCGAAAGAGAGAGCTGTGGGTCTCCTTCACTTTTCAAGTGCTGCGTATCAGTAATATTAATTATAGATATACTCATTTTTTGGGTACCCCTTCGAAAAACCAATGGTAAGAATAAATTTCTTTGCCGCAGACATTGAAAAAAAACGGGGTCGAGGGGCGGCAGCCGCCGCGAAAAGAAGGTCAAGGGTGAATATTTCCTCTATATTTTCCTGATTTTTTTTTTTAATTAATTCTCTCAAATTATTTCCTCTCAAATTCCCCACACTTGGCTTGTGTCCGAACTTTGGACTTTGGACCAAATACAGCAACATAAATTAGGAACATTTTATTAGAGTTGCTTCAGGGGAATCTTATAATAATAATCCGCCGTTACCACCCGTCGTTCGGGTCAGAGGCTATATAATTTTTTTATTTACTAGTTCCATAATTTCTAATTTCTCATGTGGATCCTCCTTACCGAAGTTTTTTTTCTGTGTCAGTGGAAAATTGCACACAACAATGAACTTGGTGCGGAAACTAGAGCGATTTAAAATGCCGGTGAGCCGCTTCAATGTGTTTTACCGTCAGGCATTTTTTGGACAACATGCTTAACGCGAATTCCGAACCACGCCTAACGGTTTTACCATTAGGATTTCTTCTGGTGCTAATATCTCCACCTAAAGTCAGGCGGCTCAGATATTTGTACACAGAATTCATCGAATATGGGTTACGTCATATTTTTCATTCTTCTATGTACGATTCGTTGCGGCACCGAATCCACAACTACCCAAATTATGAAGCCTGGGTGTGCCTATGAACGCTACTATCATGCTAAACATTGAAGAAAAATCCTATACAGCAGTGCTGCCTACTTGACAATATGAGTAACGGTACATTTTGATGATGATAAAACTATTTCATTGTATTCTTTGAAGTATTTTAGGTAGACTTTCTGGGGGTGGCCCAGAACAAAAGTCGTATCCTTCATCCTTAAAAGTCTATTTGAACGTCGAAAAACAGGGCAAAATTCATGTATTTTTGTTAAACACAGCAAAATTTAGTAAAAAATTGCGTGTTTTTGAGAGTTCAAACTGATTTTTGAGTGTGAAGGAAACGACTTTTGTTTTGAGCCACCCCTAGAAAGTCTACCTAAAATACTTTAAAGAATACAATGAAATAGTTTTATCATCATCAAAATGTATCGTTACTCATATTGCCAAGTCGGCGCCACTGCTATACAGAATTTGTCACCGTGTTATTATAAAAGAGTTCAATTGCTATCCAAAGGGAAAATGCATCATGCATTCGAGCAACATTATAATAATAATAATCTGCCTTACAACCCATGAAGGGTTACAGGCTAGATCATTATTTACTAGTTTCGCTGTTTGTGTTTTTACTTTTTGAGATCCTTTCATTACCGAAAAGTTTTACTGTGCCAATGGTAAGCTGTGTGACAAACCCAGTGTCATCTCTGAGATGTAACTAGGAGCGAAACTAGTAGGAGTAGAATACCGGTTCTCCCAACAATGCCTTTTCTGGTAAGCCGTACGATGGCACTACACTCAACTTCACTTGACTTGAACGATTCAATCAGTTTTGTTTTGTTTACAAATCTTACAATCGGTACAAATCCGTCTGCGGTTGAGTTTCGAACCAATGCACTGGCAACTCAATCTCGTAGTAGCAAGCAGACGTGTTGACCACTATGCTATCGAGTTGTTCCGGCAACATTAGCGATAAGTAAAAGTAGAGTAGATGAATTGTAATATTGCAATATATATAATATATATAATAATATTGCTCCGTTGTGAGCAGTTTTTTTCTTCGCTTCAATAAATATTGCTCACTTTTTATATCTTGAATGGGCGAATAAACAAATAATTAATTTTCTCATTCTATCTCTTAGACACACTGTCTATTTACTAATTCTGAGAATTCCATTGTTTGAACAATAATTTAATTTCGTTGGATGTACATTGTCGATTGAAGACAACTGGCACAGTGGAAATTTCGTCTTCTGAAGACTTGACGTGAATATCAAACTTATCAAGCACAAAGATTTATTTAAAAACATTAAAATGCCATTTTAATAAGAAGAAAAGCTTTTATAAAACTTTGAAATCCGTCACCTGTTTTCCTATAAAAAGTGTGGGCTTGTTATTTTAACAAACAACACGTTGTCTATTGGATTAAATAACTGTGTCATCCCTTGAGTATACACTCAAGTTTACATACATTGATGGTTTAACTCCTTCCGTTTCCGTTGTAATAATTTTTCCCTACAGCCATTATTTCGTTCTTATTACTAGACTCATCTGGGATTCCGTTCTTATTTCCCAATTTTAGCTGCATCATCATTTTTCATATTTTACCGCTCAGAAAAAACACAAAATTTGAAACGAATAATAAAAGCCATCGTGTGGGTGAGGTTAAACGCATGTAACCTATACCGAAAAACGTTGTAACTTCACATGGGGTCATTCAAATCGTACACATACCAGAAATAGCTGGTCTTTGACTGGTTTGAACCCTTCTACACTTTCGTACGTTGTTGAAGAACCCTCGCTCTCCCTAAAAGTACGCATGGAATTTTAAATCTAGAAATTCAGAAAAAGAATTACTAGAAGTCGTTAACCGAACGACAACAATACCTGTAAATACTCGAAATTAATTAACTATTAAAATATCAGTTTGATGATAGCGAATGCAACTTTTTAGATCTCTACGCACTGCTTCAATGTTCGACACTCGCACATATGATTTAACCTACCCCATCTCAAAATTTCGCACACACTTTGAACAGCCCCTTCATCAATGTACTATTTGATTGAAGCCGAAAGGTTGCAAAAGTGAGAAATAATTTTTATTAAAAACCGTTTTAAATCATGAAAAGGTTTTAGTCATCATCATCATCATCATCATCATCAAACTTTATAGCTTATACCTTTATACCTTCCGGTGTGGGGTCTTTAAGCCGCAACCCGGTGGTCATTGACCACCACCCTCCATACCCTTCTATCCTCTGCCAAGGAGATGGTTTGCTCGCCCAGTGAAAGCCCTCTAACTTCTAAATCTGATTTAATTGAGTCTATGAACCTTCTCCTTGGCCTACCCCTAGGACGTACACCCGGGACCTGTGCATTCAATATCCTCTTTGG
>CM055406.1:92427931-92460291 GCA_029228625.1 Pseudolycoriella hygida
CGAGAAACTGGTGAAAGTGTATGATGGAGCACCGAATCGAGACATCAAAATCATACTTGGGGATTTGAATGCCAAGATAGGTCGCGAAGTCTACTACCGTCCCACTATTGGTAAATATAGCCTCCATGAAAATTCAAGCGAAAATGGAACGTTAACAATTGATTTCGCAGCGTCAAGGAACATGGTTGTCTGCAGTACCTATTTCGAACATAAAGACATCCACAAAGCGACATGGGTATCACCTGATGGACGAACCAAAAACCACGTGATTGACCACGTGTTCATAGATGGGCGTCACTGTTCAAATATTTTGGATGTCAAAAGCTGTAGGGGACCGAACATCGATTCAGATCACTACTTGTAAAGGTGGTTGTTAGGGCTCGAGTTTCGATTTCACACAAATCGTACGGTCAAATCGTACGGATGCGTACAGGGGGGAGGGGGGGGGCCAAAAATCACATTTTCTTGCGTACGTAATTAATGGATGTCCCCTAAGGATACCAAACAACTGAAACATATTCTAAGTAAGAACGGACATAGGCAAAGTATATACGCATATACTTTTTACAGTTTTAATATTCTTAAATTGCTTACAAGTTCTCATAACGAAGCCAAGCATTGAGTAAGATTTTGCAATTATATATTCAATGTGTTCAGTATCGTCAGTTTTTGGTCCAAGAGGACTCCCAAATCTTTGATTACCTTAACACGAGTCGACGTGAAGGAGATTACGTTACACTTATCAATGTTCAAATAAAGTTGGTTGATTTTGCACCATTGTAGAAACCTGTTCAAGTCACGTTGAAGAAGAACACTTTTAATTCTAATGAAAATTTTCAAGTCGTCAGCATACATTAGGTAAACTGACGTATAGAAGACTTTCGTAGCGTCGTCCATGAATAATATGAACAAGAGAGTGCCGAGATGGCTACCCTGGGGAACATCAGAGGTCACGTTAAACGTTCGAGAAGAGCAATTCCCTAGTTTGACGAATTGTGAACGTCAATCGAGTTTTCTTGCGTACGTAATATGTGGACAGCCCCTTACGATTTATAAAATCAACGTGATACTAGGCATAGTGTCTTTTCCCAGAAAAATGTTTTCTGATGAATTTACCCAGTGCAAATAATGAGTCGCTCGCTAAAGGAAAAAAGATTGAAAAAACCAGACCCGATGTTGCAACTTTTGAACAGGAAATCAGGACCCGACCCACCCAAAACGTGGAACCTAATAATGAAAGAATTAAAAGTACAGTTATTTTTCGATTTTTTATTTTTACAGGTTTGAAACATCTAACAAATACATTTTTTATTTTATTTATATATTGCTTTCTATTACAACATATTTTTTAAATGCTTAAATTTAAATAAATGTTTAAAATAATTATTGCATAAAATATAGCGCTCGTTTTATTTTAAGATTTAATTAGATTACCCTTGACAAAATTTAATAAAAAATTAGGCGTTTTTTTAAGAAAACATAAAAAATGAACTACGGTAGAATTCAATCACATTTTTCTGTTATCTTCCGCATTTCGTGCTTTTGCAAGTTTATCGTCATTTCTTCTTCTTAAAAAAGGGCACAAATGTTTAATTTGCCTTCGACGATTTCCTTTACCACCCATTAAAAGTGTGGGGTACATGGAGACTTAAGGTATTAATTTTCAATGAATACACAAAAATGTTGCACGACATACGACGACACAAAAATCAACGAAAAATTGTCTTTTGATCGAATTTTTACTTAAATATCATTGTAATGATACGGATATACCATTTAACAAAAGGTCAGTGGAAAATATTTAAAACAAAATTAAATTGATTTCGATTTGCTGCCTTTTTCTTTGTATATAAAAAACTTCAATCGGAATAAAACCCTTGTTTGTGTAATTTATTTTTGAATAAATTAATATTTGAACAAGGAAACGTGTGAAAAGTAACTTTTTTATTTAACTTGTCGCCTGTAGTAACGAGTCATCCAATTAAATCTTATTTACAATAATGCCTTCACTTATTTAGCCATTTTCTTTAAATTGAGATGATATTTATATAATTACAATCTTACATTTTTGTTTTCAAAAAATATATTATAAACGAACTTTTTTATTTACTTGTTAATTTCTTTTAATAGTTTACTTAATTCGTTCACGGGGTTGTGCTTTATGGGCTCCATTTCACAAAAGTAAATTAATTCTGCAAAAAATCTGGTGTTTCACTTTTTTATTTTCAGTTTATTATTTATTAAAAGACGTTTTTGGGAAAATTAAATTTCAGTTTCTAAATTCACGTAAGTTTACTCTGTTTAATTCACTATGAAAAATGTTCATGAATTCTGGCTTATATCCAATGTTAATATTTTAACAGCTTTCGGCGAAAACTAACATTTTGTGAAAGATTTTCTCGCCATTAATTTTAATGTCATTTTACTGATATCAAACGTAGATTCGACAACCAAAAGGAAAATATTGATGGGTGAAACTGGCGTGAGTTTTTTAGGTTGGATTTGTCGAAACGTTCGTGTAAAGTTTATTGAGCTTTATTGATTCATAATTACTGCTGCTTCTTATTTCAAGTTTCTCGTCCACGCTCTACTAAAATATATCTGCCTTTTACGTAAATATTTAAAAGATTATTTTTCTTAGGCTTTTTTCGTTCAATACTTGGGCTGTATTGCAACGATAAAGTAATTCAAATCTTTTAAATACCTCCGAAAAATCATCTAAATCTCAATTTTAGTAATATCACAAAATTTGCTGGTGTGAAATGAAGTTTGATCAAATTTGTTCGCCAACCCAACCATTTTTGTACAGCAATAATACACTGGCTTCATCAGACTTCTAGCATTTCGATAATCTTACAATGAAACTCGTTACAGTTCAAAAATCTCGATTTAATTTAATTTTAATTAAGACGAAACAAATCTCAGAGTGACAGGTGTCAGATTGCCACTTTGACAGATGTAACTTTGACAGCCGTCAAAAAACGTGCACAGACAGACAGACAGAGCATTCCCATAAAGTAGCTACCGTTACTTAATAATTGGTACTCCGGCCAGCCGTTCCCCATACACACCTCCTATTAGGGAGGTAGCTAGAGTTTAATAAACAGAATTGGCTGTCCTCACTTATCTATGACCTTTTATCGATGCTAAGTTTTTAAAGCAAGCGTGACGTCATTTATGAAAAGCTGGAAACATCAAAAATATAGAAAAACTGAGATGTGAAATCTTCGATCGTACATGAAGCGTTTTTTAAAATATAAATAGAATTAAAAGAAAAAAACGAGCGCTCTTCACATGCGACCATGGAAAGAAACAATGTAGATTAAAATCATACGTTAGTCACATTAGTCAGACTGTGTTTGTATGTGCGTGATTTTGAGCAAGAAGCTTTGGAAACTGTTGTTTTGACGAGTGTAGACTACCCGGGCCGAAGGCGAGGTATGCAACTACACGAGTCAAAATAACAGTTTCCAAAGCGAGTTGTTTAAAAATAAACGAGTGAGTTGGCGAGTTCACAAAGTTGATTCCGAATCAATGAATGGTTTCCAAGCATCCAATGTAAGTTATTTTTTTGGCTGTATCATCCGGAAGTTGAGCATTATATGCAAGTTTATCCCCTAAGGCAAAGGAAAAAATCACTTAGCAGCATTCTAGTTGACATTTTTATGTTAAAAACACACGGAATTTTTTATAACAACGGTAGCCATATAGTCACGATAGCGTAAACAACATCGTATTTCATTTTCTGAACAATATTGCGCGGTCATCGACTTTGTTGGCGTAGTGTGTGGAGAAACAAATGAAATTTTGTCTGTGTAAATTTTCGAAATATTGATTTCGTTTTTCTTGTACTAGAAATGTCACCGACGAGTTCAAAACGAAAAAAGCACGGATGTACAATGGAACAGCTACATGTAATACACTTTCGCTCCCTAGGGACGTAAAACATTTTAGTTCCCTTGGGACGAAAGTCACTTTCGCCACGGGTTATTTGTATTCCTAATATCCCAAAAGACCCTACATGTAATGAACGATATCGGAGGATATACTCAAAAAAATTATATTGTTCATGCCTTTGGGCCCTTTGGGCGAAAATAGTTACTTTCGCCCCGGTAATGAATATAAATCGACCCTCTGACGATATGGATTGACTTTGGTTCGGGTTGCAACGGTACATACTCGTTAAAAAAATCACTTTCCCCTTTATACGTAAATAACTCATAGGATACAACTCATTACGTATTACTTTTACTATGAACGTGTAAGCTCTTATTTGAATTATTTTGTCATTGAACTAAACCCTCACATTACATAGTTGCAATATGTTGGCATCTGCCACTACAAGATCGCATAGGCTTTCATGAACGTAATAAGCTCTTGAGTTAACTTTGGAGACAATACACTCAGGGTTAGAGCAAGAAATGTTTCGTACAAAACTTCAACAGATGGCAGCTGTAACCATTTACCACGATTACCACGTAACCAACCACGTTACACTTCGCTAGTCCAAAAAAAAAAATACCTCTAACCGAAACAAATAGATACGTCAGCACTTTGCCATCGCGTCCATCAGCATATCAAGTTGCAGGACTTGACTGAAGATTGGCACTAGATGCCGAAATGTTGATCTCTTCTTGTTGCAAAAGCGCCATAAATTAATCTACTACAAAATCATTATCGACGTCAAATTCGCCGAATAAAAAGGTGAGTTAATGTTCATTTGTATCGGGTGAACGAGAATCGAAAATAAATCGACCCGCGAGTAAATTGTAAAATTACGCGATCATCCGCCAATAATTCTTATAATAAAATAGTTATATTTTACGTCGTATGTTGTGATGCAGAGTAACAAATTTTATTTTCGGGAATTGCCGTAATTGAGTATTTCCAATTGATTACTCGTCAGAGCCATAAAAGGAATTACAGTTGCCGAAGTAAAGCTGTAAATTACGGAGTATAAGCACCATAAGCACAGACGTCGTCAAATGTATGAATTCGGTATCGGAAGAAGATACTAAATGTAAGCTAAATTAGTTAGGATTAAGAATGTGAATTTCTTATGAAAATTATTGTCTTTCTTATAGAAAATTTGAAGTTTCAAAGCCCATTCATTTCCAACACTTCTAATTATCTCCATAACGCAACTGTTCTAGATGTGTTAATGTCTGACAATGTCAATGACAAAATAATTCAAATAAGAGCTTACACGTCTTACACGTTCATAGTAAAAGTAATACGTAACGAATTGTATCCTATGATTGATTCCAAGTTTGCGGGCTTTAATCCGTAGAGATTTGAAAAGTGTCGAATGACTTTTCATAGTTGGGTTTACTCAACAACAAATTCTCGTAAACGTAAACGCCATTTACGATTCTTTATATGAAGTTAAATCGACGTGACTTCCCCTCGATTCGCTATCTCAAGTATTCTGCAAACTATGTATAACTTTTATTCATAAATTACCAGCTGAAACAAAAATTATGAAAAGTTGCACAATCTTGGGCTTGTCTCAGTGTATACTATTTTATTAGCTGTCGCATGTGGAAAGATGTCGATACATGCATATTCCCCCCCCCCCCCCGTCCCCCCATGTAATGCGGTCTATTGCATGCAGGGTTCTTTCGATATTTTTGTCCATACGTAATAGCATTGTGTCCACATGTAATAACATTGTGTCCTATCCTTAAAACTCATTACATACAACTAATGTCATTATCACCGTTTTAGTACCGTTTTACCGTTTTAGTAGTAGTCGAAATGGTTGAAACCGTCGAATGTTCGAATGATGTGAGCAGATGTTCGAAAGTATGACAATCAACATGAGTACTTTCGTTTTGATCTATTCTTAAAACAAATTCGAAAAAAAAAATTAAATTTCAATTGTGTTGTTGTGGTTTTTTGTTTGATTGTGGGTAAATATACATGTACTGAGAGCTTCTTTCCGTATGGAACAGTGAATAAAATAGCATACGATCCATGCTGTGAAAATAATTCAGAGAGAGAGAACTCGAGATCAATTTGGTGAACTCGGGAATTCACGCGTGAATTTTCGAGCAATTCGCTTCAAAAACTGTTTTTGACGCGGGTAGTTGCATACCTCGCCTTCGCCTCGGATATGCAAACTCTACCCTTGTCAAAAACAGTTTCTTATGGCTCGAAAACACACTCGTGAGTTCCGCTCATATCACAAAATTGAACTCTCATTCAATGAATTATTTTCACTGCATAGAACGTAATCTGCTATTATGCGCAGACGGACAAAAATCATATTTCGAACGAAATACGTAGTGAAACAATGTATGGAAATAATTGACAGGTGAGAAATAAAGCAGGGAAATAATTGACAGGTGTGAAATAAAGTAGGTAAAGAAACAAAGTAAGCTAATAACCCATTTATTTCGGTGTCTAAATTTGAGAGAAACGGCTACGCTCCGCCCTCTGACATGTTGACCACGTGGGTCTAAATTAGCAGTTTCAACTCAGAGGACGGAGCGTAGCGGAGCCCTAGGTCTTGTTCACCACTCTGGTCTAAATCAGCCGTTTCAGCTCCTTGTTACGTTAATAAAACAAAACAAACAAACAAGTGGTTTTTTGTCTTAATAATAATAATAATAATAATAATAACAATAATAATCCTCCGTTACAAACGGTCCGGGTCAGAGGGTAGATCAATTTTATTTACTAGTTCCGCAATTTTTTGTGAACTTTTGCTCACATGGATTCTTTTTAGAGATCCTTTCATTACCGACGTTTTACTGTGTCAGTGGTAAATTGCACACAGACCCATAGTGACATCTATGCTGTACTAGGTGCGGATGTCTTTTGTACATAATTCAAGTAAATCAAAAGTCTACAAATACCCGACAATTTATGGAAGAAAATTTTTTTATTAACCTTATAATATATATAAACCTTAAAATTGAGTCTTTACTAGGGCCCAACTTGTTTTTTTCTACATAAATCGGGTAAATCGTACACGATTTTCATCCATTTTTTTCCTGAAAGGCAATCGAAAAACAGATTACGTTATTGAATTTGGTCAATAACGGTCACGAACTTTCGAAGTTATAAAAGTGGTCAAAAACGTGGTTTTTTAAAGGTCCGTAAAATAAGTTTACTTATATCTCTGCGAAATTAGCACGGAAATCGCTCTTTAAGGTTTTGAATGAAAGATATGGACTTCAGGAAATCACGAAAACGAAATTAGTTATTTGGACTGTAGGGTCCTTAGTGTGACCCCAACTCACGTTATGTGTGTCTATATCTCTATATCTTTATGTATCTTATGATAATGGGGTTTTTGTCCAGTGTTATAGAGAAAAAGAGCCGAACCACCTTGTTCATCCAAGTATGAGTTCGACGAATCTTTTTAGGGCCCTAGATTGTCCTAAGGTCTGCCCCAACAAAAATAAATTCTATTTGCTATGTATGGATTAATTTAGTGAACTTTTATATAAGTATGTCCGAGGGCTATCCTTAGTGCTCTAAGTCTTTTCGAAGATCAGCCTTAGTACAAAAATTTCTTTTTTGAAAATTTGTTCGATTCTTTTTTAATTTCTGTGGTTTTGTGGGAATTTGGAGAGTTTTGCGTATTTTTCATTATGCCATGCTTGAAAGCTCTACGGGAAAATAGAATAGGACTTTGTAATGGTGTCGGAAAATAACAGTAGAATAATTTCCTCAGTTTCTATCATTATTAGTATTAGAACCAGAATATTATATTAGAATTAGTATTAGAACCAGCCATATAATCGACAGCGAATCTTCACTAATAAGTTGTTACGATCACGTAAAATGATGAAAACCTTCACAAAAGAAAAATGTCGTAATGAAACGGAAATAATTAAAGCTAAATCCGAAAAAGGTTACAAAAACTCATGAAAAGTGCGAAATTCTATTTTCCTTTGGTTTGTATTTGGTTCAATTGAGAAATTGATTGATAAAAATTTGTATATTTTAATAGAAAAGCTTACAGTATTTTAATATTTTGATTGTTTTTACTTGGTGTTTTAATATTCAAAGAATGTAATGCCTGTCCCCTTTTGCCATTTAATTTAATTTTATTTTTCCTTAATTTTTTTTTCTAACATTAAATTTTTGAATTTCTTGTTTTCATCAAAAATAAATAAATTGAAAATTGAGTATCTGGAATTTTCACTATTTATTTTAAATATTGCTTACTTTATCTTAGCTTTTTCCATTGATTATTTTATGTATTTATTACTTTTATGATTGATTTGAGTTAAATTTTAATCTGTAGAGTAACATTTAACTAGATTTATGAAGCAATGGACACTGTTTTTACAATAGAAATATTACAGAGAGATCATTTGGCCCCTTTCAATTTTGAATTATGAGAAAAGTCAGTTGCTACAGTAAGTGAAGCGAATGTGGAACACTTTGTGCCTTCGGTTTCTTTCATTTGGGAGTATTCCACATTTGTATCACTTATTGTGTCGTTCGTTTTAAAGTTGTAATCACACAGAGATTGAAAATTACCGGTATAATTTTTTTAACACGGTGCTATTACCAATGAGTTAAATACAAATGGCACCAAGGTTTGAGTACAGAGGGGTATCTTTCGATTTAAACAGTATAAGGTTTGTTAGAGTTTTAAATGTCATTTCTTTTACATTGAGATACTTGATACTTGATATTCGTTCCACAGTTGACATTGTAGCGACAATGTATGGGTTGCGGATGGAATTAGCCAAGACATCTTAGGCTACAAAAGTTGCATAATAATGATATGACTTTAAATTGCCAAGAGCTCGACAAAAATTGAAATTTGAATCAATTTTCTCAATTCTGGTACCGTTTGGAAGTTAGAAGTAATACATTCCTTTGTGAACGGCTCTTTACACAAAAGATACAGCGTTGGAACTTTAGTGGTAGTTTTGAATGCATACTTTTATCATTCTCTTGCAAGTCATTAATAGCCTAACTTCGTAAAAGGTCCACATATATAAGAGTAAGACAGAGAAACGATAATGTCCTCACTATTTCTCTGAAAAAAAATAAATACAAAATTCGTGGATGATGACAAAAATATAATAGCCATATTTTATCATTTAACTTCGTACATTCGGAACGTTTTTAAATAGAAAATTTTACTCGTTCGATTTTTTTTAAAGTTCCACAACAAAATCAAAACTATTACGTTATGATTTGTAGCTGTCTCTCTCACGCATCAAGAACAACACTGCATTTAGCTCTGAATGTATTGTGGATTCGTCCAGAAATTCAACTGCGAAAGAGCGCGCCAAGCATTTTTCGATTGTCTCACATTTTCGCTGTTGAATTTTAGAGCGAATCAGCCAATAACATTTGCAAAAAGAATAAAGCAAAGAAGACTATCTATTTTAAAAAGTACTGAATCTATTCGAAAAGTGCCTTATTGCTTGGTATATATTATATATAGTGGGTTTTGTTTGGTATTACATAGCACGCATCAGTCTTTTAAATAAATAGACATGCAACACGTTGAAAATTATCGATAATTTCAATCAAGAGAAATTATCGATAATTTCCTAATTCAGTTATCAAAACTGTCAAAATATCGATATTTTGATATTCAGCAAAAATTCACGATAATCTACATATTTATTGTAATTTCCGATTATCTGACCGAAATATCAATATATTGAACTACATATAACAATATACTTATATGTAGTTCAATTATCAAATTTCGGTAGCTATCGATTATTAATATTTGTTTCAAATGATGACGATATAAAATATTATCGATACTCGATAAGTCAAAATACTATCGGACATGCCTATTAATAAATGACGAAGATTAATCAACAATTCTAAAATGTTATTTGACATCTCGAATCGCATATAAAATTAAGAACGGAGTGTTTTTGCGAAAACGCGTTTAAAGGTTGTAATGGGCATATGAAAGTAACAATAGTGTGTTGTCAAAAAGGTTAATTTAGGCTTATGTCATTGCTTCACCAATATAATTCACCGATGATAATTCACCGATGATAATTCTTACTTACTTACTTTACCGGCACTACAACCCATTAAGGGTCTTGGCCTTCTCCAACATGCTTCTCCAACCGGGCCTATCTGCAGCTAACGTCTCCCAGCTGGTTACTCCCACAGTTCGTAAGTTGGCAAAAGCAGCGTCGCTCCACCTGGACTTGGGTTGCCCTGCACTCCTTTTGCCTTCAGGTTTGGACTTCAGAATTTTTTTTGGAATACGATGTTCATTCATTCGTTGTACGTGACCGAGCCAACGTAGTCTATTTATTTTTGTTGTTCTGACTATGTCGGGCTCTCCAAAAAGCTCTATGAGCTCGTGATTATATCGTCCGCGCCATCGGTTCAGTTTTCGGTCAAATACTGGTCCAAATATTGTACGCAGTACCTTTCGCTCGAACGTATGCAGAGATTGTTCATTTTTCTGTGTCAAGCACCACGACTCCGAACCGTACGTAACTACCGGTCTGATCACAATTTTATAAAGTGCGCATTTTGAATTTCGGCTTACTGACTTGGCCTTTAGAATTTTCAGCAGGCTGTAATAACTCCGGTTGCCCAAAGTTACTCGCCTTTTTATTTCGTCCGCAATGTCGTTGTTTATGTTCAGCTCTGATCCAAGGTATACGAACTTATTGACCATTTTGAATGTGTGTGTGTCGATCGTTACGTTATCTTCACGATATCGATTCGTAGGTGGGATGATCATGTATTCCGTTTTTCCGTCATTGACCTTCAACCCAAGGTCGGTACCTTTCCTCTCCAAGGCCATAAACTTATCTTTAACAACATCCATAGTTCGGCCAATAATGTCCAGGTCATCTGCAAAACCAAGCAACTGACTGGACTTGGAGAAAATGGTGCCGCTGGAGTCTATGTCCATGGTTTGACCAGCTGCTTCGAGTGTTAAATTGAAAAGCAGCGTTGCAAGAGGATCTCCTTGACGTAGGCCTTCCTCAATGTCGAAAGTCTCTGACATTTGATTGCGGATCCTTACTCGGCTGTTAGCTCCGTTTAGTGTTAGCTTCGTTAGCGAGATCAGTTTGTTGGGAATTCCGAACTCTTCCATGACTCTCCATAGCTTACTTCTTCTAACACTGTCATAGGCTGCCTTGAAGTCAACGAACAAATGGTGTGTTTCAATGTTGTACTCCTTGCACTTCTCCAAGATCTGTCTGATATTAAACAGCTGGTCCGATGTTGAACGACCTACACGAAAACCACTTTGGTATTCACCTATCGTAGATTCCGTGTATGGATGAAGGCGCTGATCTAGAATATTTGCAAATATCTTGTAAGCAATATTCAGCAGAGCGATTCCTCGAAAATTGCCACACTCCAATTTGTCACCTTTTTTGTATATGGGACAAAGTATGCTGGTCTTCCAATCTTCCGGTAACTCCTCGTCATTCCAGATGCGTATGATGAGCTCGTGCATCTCCGTACATAGCGCGTTGCCGCCGTTCTTGAAAAGTTCACCGGGTAGGTTGTCAGTCCCCGGGGCTTTGAAATTTTTGAGCTTTAAAATTTCAGCTTCAACTTCTTGCATCGTTGGTTCTTCTATGTATGGTTGCGCAGTCTGAAATGGCAATTCGTCGTTTCGGTTGAGCGGTCTGTTCGGGTTAAGCAGTTCCTTAAAGTACTCAGCCCATCTCGCGATACACCTTTCCTCATCTGCTAAGACCAATCCATGCTTGTCCTTACACAGCAAAGGTTGTTGACTGTAACCGTTTCTGGATTCGTTCCCTTTCCGGTAAAAGTTCCGAGTCTCCTTCCGATTGCCAAACTTCTCAATTTCGATCAAAACTTCCTTGTCACGCTGTCGCTTTTTCCGTCGGAAGAGTTTTCTCTCGAAATTTCTTTTAGAACGGTACTCTTCCTGGCCAGCTCGAGTGAATCTACTTAGAGTTTTCAGGCGAGCTGCGTTTTTGTCGTCCATGGCCTTCTGGCATTCATCGTCAAACCAGATATTTCTTTTATTTCCCGTTCTCGTTCCCACTGTCTCTGCTGCTGCGCTCTCTACATTCCGTCTAATTTGATTGCACGCATCGTCTACGCTTCGTTGTTCGCTGACCATTCCGGCAATAATATTCGTCTCCAGCCTGTCGACATATTGACGTTTAATGTCTTCGTTCTGTAGTTTTTCCACGTCCCACCTTTCCAATGCCGGTTGTCGATTGTGTTGAACCGCTATTCGAGACCTAACTGCCGCTCTCACCAGGTAGTGATCGGAATCTACATTCGGTCCTCTACAGCTTCTGACATTCAACATATTTGAACAGTGACGTGCATCTATCAAAATATGGTCAATCTGGTTTTTGGTTCGTTTCTCCGGTGATACCCATGTCGCTTTGTGGATGTCTTTATGTTGGAAATAGGTACTGCTGACAACCATGTTTCTTGATGCTGCAAAATCAACCACCCGCGTTCCATTTTCGTTCGAGTTTTCGTGAAGGCTATGTTTACCGATTGTGGGACGATAAAATACTTCGCGGCCTATTTTAGCATTAAAATCTCCAAGCACAATTTTAATGTCTCGTTTCGGCGCTCCATCATATACATCCACCAGTTTCGCGTAGAATAGCTCCTTCACCTCGTTGTCGCTTTCCTCCGTAGGCGCATAAACGTTTATAAGAGTGTAATTGAAAAATTTTCCTCTTATCCGTAGAGAGCACAATCGCTCGTCAACAGGACTGAAACCAATCACCGCGTCTCTAGCTCTGCCGAGGACCATGAAGCCTGTTCCATACTCTCTTGGACTGTCGTTACTCTTCCCACTATAGTAGAACTTATAGTCGCTACTGGTCATGGTGTCCTTTCCAGGCCATCTCGTTTCTTGCACAGCTGTTATGTCAATTTTTGCCGCTCTTAGCGCACTTGTGAGAGATCTCAATCCTCCTGGCCGCAACAAAGATCTTACATTCCATGTTCCTAATTGTAAATCGTTGTCCTTTTTCCGATGCTTGAGTCGTTGCCGTTTATCCTGTCCGATCCGAGGCTGTGTTGGGGAATTCATAACAAGACTGTTTTTACGGTGTCTGGGAGTTAGCCAAGCGCCCAACCTACTTTCCTTCTCCCGATGACCCGTAGGAAAGTCACCAGGTGGTGATGGTAACCCATGTGACTAGGGCTGTGTATGCTGCCGTTGTCTCCTGCTGTTGAGATCATCCGCCACCATACTAAGTCCCCATCCCATCTTGATAGCGCCTAGCTGCCTTCGGCCCTCCCTATACGTGCCGTTTAGGTACTACCCGAAGGCAGCCCCCCTCATCCTTATGCAAGTGACCCACACTACTATACCAGGGTTGGTTACCTGATCGTTCATGCGGGTTGCTCACTATAACAGGTGTCACCACGGGTAGGATAGGATGTAGGAGTAGGTGGACAGAGGCTAAGGTACATAAAGGAGTACTATATTACGCTTAACACACCATTTGACACCCACCGATGATAATTCACCAATGATAATTCACCGATGATAATTCACCAATGATAATTCACCGATGAGAAACCACAAATCAGCGATGACAAATGATCGATGAGAATTCATCGATTACAAATCATCGATGAAGGGTGCACAGACGGACGGACGAATGGAAAGGAAGGATGAAAACATAAAGTAGTTATCGCTACTTAACAAGTAAATAAAGACAAATGGACAGACCAACATGACGGCGACATGTATTTTCCGGGGAACTAACTTAACCCCCAAAATACGCATTCAACAAATTAATTGTTTCTTAAAATTTTCCACGAAAATCTTCGCAAAACCATTATTTGCACTGGGGTCATAATATTTCTATGTGTTGAGCCTTTTTTTATTTTCCTCCAATATTTCTCTATACATTTGTTCGTGGGGGATAATATAAAAAGATGCAGGGCATAAAAATATTTTCACCCTGCACCTTTTTATATTATCCCCCACTAACAAATGTATGGACATATTTTGGGGGATACCCAACTCAGTGTAAAATTTTAGTGTCATTTTTTCCTCGTTCTCTTCTTTAAACTGTTGTTATCTCTTTTTTCTTATTAGAACATTGACGTAAATGTCTTTTAGGATCGAGGTGCCGTTTCAGAAGAAGAGGTTTCAATAGTCATTCACATCACAAGGCCTACTCGTTTTCGCGTGATGTATTGAGTTTTTCATGCTTGCTAAGAGAACCGAAAGTAAATGTGACGGCCGCTCATCGCAAACAAAATATGCTTCAGCGCTAATGTCACCATAATTTGAAGCGCTACAGTGCAGAAAATTTCTGAGTACGAGTTGGGTATCGGTGACCATTTTATATTATCCTCTCAGTCTCAGTGCAAATATGCATGTATCGGTCGTTCAGAGTAATGAAAAAATTAAGATTTACAAAACTTGACGAAATGCTTGGTGGATAACAAAGCTAGGGAATATTTCCTTTTACAAAATGTCACGAAAAGCTGACAGTTCGTAAAAGGGAGAATTCTCTAGTTTTGTTATCCACCTAGGTTTTCGTGACAGTTTTTAAAAGGAAATATTCCCTAGTTTTGTTATCCAACAAGGATTTCGTATAATTTTGTAAACTTAAACTTTTTTCATAACTGATACATACATATTTGCACTGGGGGGATATTATGAAAATGTGCAGAGCATAATAATATTATGACCCAAATTGGGTGCTAATATTTTTACGCTCTGCACCTTTTTATATTATCCCCCCACGAACAAATGTATGGAGACATTTTGGGGGAGAATAAAAAAAGGCTCAACACATAGAAATATTATGACCTCATTACAAATAATGGTTTTGCGAAGATTTTCGTGGAAAATTTTGGGGGAAAATAAATTTGTTGCATATGCCTATTTTGGGGGAAAATAATTTTGGGGGTTAAGATAGTTCCCCGTATTTTCCCCCCAGTGATTGATAATTCTTTTCATTTTATCTGCGCTTTAGTTACTGTGTGGTAGTTCCCTGGGTGATATCTCACAATGTAACTGAACTCTTAGCGAACATTCGCAATCGCAAATTGTATAATTAGCCCTTAACGGATGGTTTTTGCTGTACCAGAGTAAGACAAACCCAGTGTCACCTATTACGTACTAACGAGTCTACTGCTACTCATAGTAGGAGTAGCCAACGATGCATTTTACCGGCATACCGTTTGAAAGCTCTACGCTCAATTTTAATTGACTTAAAAATTTGGTCAAATAAATGAAAAAGAATAATATTATCTAATACATTCGTAAGAAATGACACTACAACGGTCGGATGACATTGAATTTAAAATACAAAATCAACATAACTGTCATGCAATTATGCAAAATCAATCGTCGACAGTCATGTGTAGTTTAAATTCAATGTCATCCGAATGTTGTGGTGTCATTTCTTACGATTTATTTTGATTGAATGTGTGAACAATTTTTAATATTCGCCAAACGAAACGGTTTATTTTTGATTCTGCTTCTGTCTGAATGAAAAATATTTTTACTGTTTTCATCTAATGGAAACGCTGATGTGATAATATCTACGACCTAAATGGCCAAATAAGTGAATCAAATGCACTTGTTTGAATGTGTGGGGGTAAATGCACCAGTTATCGACCATGTAGAAGTCTGCGGTTAGCACTAGTAATCGGCCATATTTCACTGCGAAATGTGGCCGGTAACTAGTGAAACTATGGTTTTGCCAGAGAGTACTACCATAGCTGGTGCATTTAACTTATATATCATCTTAAAACTCGTATATATTTTCACGCACACATTCAAACTCATGCTATAATGACTCACTAACTTGACCAAGTAAGTAATAAACTATTACAAATCTCATAACCGACACAAATCTGTCTGTGGATGAATTTCGAACTCCATCCTAGAGAGCGTTCAGGAACTAAGATGTTCAGTTAAACTTATCGCTCAGTGAATTTCATGACAGGGTTCTGACGTTTGTCGTTCAGAAACGATTCACTTCCACATGAAAAATTACCCGAACAAACAAACACAAAACAAAATTATTTTTTACATATTTCGGTAACAAAATCGATTAAGTTTCCTTGTTTTCAATTATTCGTCACGTTATACAGCAATGACAATAAATTTCGCAGAAAATTGTTAATTTTGTCCAATACAAAAAATAACAACAAAACATCAATTACCTTTCATGACATTTCCCACTATCTTCACGACCTTAAATACATCGTGAAGAATCTAACCTCAAAGTTAAACTTGACAGCATTAACTGAGCGAATCAGTGAAACATTTTTAGTTCCTGAACGCGTTCTTAGCAACTAGGCATGTTAGCCATAACCACTAATCTATTAACAAAGTCGATAAATCAAACTTTAGTGTAACGCCCGGAATGGAATCTGAGAGTACATTTTCATATTTCAATAATTTTAGAATATGACCACATATTTTTCATTTAAATTTCTGTTTTCGGATCCAATGTACCTTTTACAAGAGTATCTTAATCTTCGCATCATACGAATGGAACTGATGTACATTCTGCATATTCGATATAACCTACAGTAACATCAAAGATAACATAATGAGTCCTTCGAGATCTGGAAAACTGTCAAGTTGTTTAAAATTGTTAATATTAAAGTATGCCTTCCAGTTCCACATGTACCTTTAATGAAGTGAGTTTGTTCAAAAGTCCTTTTAATAAAAATGGTTCTAGATAAGCGAAACAATCATTTAAAAGTCAAATTGTTGAAATTATAATATGCAACAACTTCGGGCAATATTACATTAATACATAAAAGATAAAAGTATGTTTTTGTTGCTTCCTACTTCTCCCGAGGGAAGAGTTGTTATCAAGATTAGACAATTTAGTTCGAAATGCTTCATTAGTCTTTCACAAAGGAAACGAAAACGATATTATTTTCAGTCATAATTGAAACTAATGAATAAATTGAGCTTAAGAACTGTAAAAAATATTACGTAGTGCACCATTTCAAGAGCTCTAAATAAATTTGGATCTTTCAACTTTATGAAATTACGCTTAGAGTTACCCTTTTTAATAGTTGCAATTTATATGACGTATAGTATTTGTTACTGCCGCGCCGTTACGATGACACTATCATATTTTTGGCAACAGGCTGCGTGTTTTATGGTGACTTCAACTTCTCAAGTAAGCAGCCCGGTGCCGAATTGAAACTAAGTGCATGGTAATGTACTCGTTCCCCACTCCAACGATGTCATAGAAACGGCTTGGCACAAGGCTGCCCAGCTTGAAATGCAGATATCTGTTTGTTGCAGTTTTTCTCCATGAAAATGTTCTCCACGGCGATGACATAAGGAGTTTATGCAGTAGACAAAGTGCTTGTCTGATTCATGAACTTCTTATTTCATCGTCGTCTAGAACATTTTCATGAAGTAAAATTGCAACAAGCAAACGACTCTTCTAACCAGTAGAGCCTGTCACAAGAAGGAGTTTATTTTGTTTTCATAGATTTATTATTAAATCTAAAAATCTATGTCGTCAGCCCCCAACCTTGCCCCTCGTAATTGTAATTTAGCTGGTTCAGGACAAGGCCTATAATTTCCACTATCAAATCCTGGAATTTATACAGGCAGAGAAATTTGTCAGCAGAACAAATTAGTCCCGAGTTCGTGCTGACGACTTGAATTGCTGTAAATTTTAGAATTATATATTATCTTATATTATTATCTTCATAAAGTAGCGTTCTAATAGACCGATCCAAAGAGAGAATTTCGAACAGTTTCCGAAATTCACGATAATCTTGCCGTACAGACACAACAATATAAAAACTCTCTTGGTTCGAACAGTACCGAATTTTCTCAAGTGAATCGATCTGAACCTCATAAACATTAAATATTGCAAAAAAAAAAAAACGTAACGACTCGAAGTTACCTGTATCAGCAAAGAGCACGAATTCACACCAAAAGGTCTTGTTCCGAATCAGTTCAGCTGATGCCATCTGCCAATTTGCCAATGTATCTGTACATGGTCAATTTCATCGGTATATTAATAGGGAACGTTCACTCTTAGTACACTAGCCATAATAAATTTAGACAAAACACCATTACGAATTTTTTTGAGCTACCATTGTTTGTACGGTCACACCTCGAGTATGCCTTTCAGGTTTGGCAACCGCACAGTGCCACAAAAATAGCCGACATTGAGTCCTTACAAAAGAAATTCGTAATCTATGCACTGAGGCGCACAGTTAAACGTGATCAGAACTTCAGGTTGCCACCATATAGAGCTCGCTGTGAAAAAATTGGGATTGAAACATTGGCAAGGAGGAAGATTAACATGAGTGCGTTTTTCATTTATGACGTATTATCTGAACGCATCGATGCACCAGAACTGCGTTGACACGTAAAAGTTCAACGTCCCAATCGTGTGCTTCGTAGCAGCGAATTTCTACACATCAACCACCACCGAACCGATTATGGAATGCACGAACCCCTCAACCACTTGTGTATGATATTCAACCACTTTGTGCAATTTTACAGCGGCTCAGTGTCTAGGAATATATTTCGCGGCAATGTTCGTTCCATGCAAGTGGCAGACAATATTTCGTTTGTACGTTATGGAAGCGGTTAAGCGGTTATTCATATATTTGTATCTCATGTTTCATATATAGTTTTCTTTTCGTCTCTCTCTCTTTTTTCTTTTCTGTTTATTTACACTTGTTTTTTCTGTTTTTCGTTTGAAATTTTTCTTTTACTTATTTATGACTTGGTTCCATTGAGCCTTGAGTTTGTTTGTTTTTTTTCTTTTGTTCTATTTTTGTCATGATTGGATTAATCCTCTCATTTCTGTGTCATAATTATCAGTAAGCATGTAAAAGCCGTTGATAAATAAATAAATTAAAAAAAAATTAAAAATTATGCAAAGTCGTATATTTAGACCCGTACGAAAAGCGAAGTTCTTTGAAAAAGGGTCTATAGTGTTTACCACGGAGTTTGTACCAGTCAAATTTCGACCCGGGAGTTGGTTACTTTTTCGTTTCATGGTCCTTAGATACCGAATCTGCAAAAAAAATCTGTTTGTCTGTCCGTCTGACCGTCTGTCAACACGATAACTCTAGTAAAAGGACCGTTTAAGTGGTTTTTGGTCTTTTGTACACAACTCGAGTAAATCTTTTCCAATTTTCAAAAAAAAAAATTTTTTTATCGAAAGATAAACCAATTCCCTACTACATTATGGAAGAAACTTTTGTGAATCTGAGCGCCTGGACTGCCTGGAGCTGAGTCTCTACAAGGACCTTACGTAATTTTTTTGCATAACTCGAGTAAATCCTTTCCGATTTTCAAAAATTTTCTTTTAATCGGAAGGTCTGGGAATGCTCAACAATTTGTGAAAGAAATTTTTTTTACTTCGGGTCGCTGGACCTGGCTAGAGCCCTAAAGAGGCGTACCGACTAGGGCCCTACTTGTTTTTTAATTTCTCTTTTATCGCTCTTTTCACGTATTCGCTTGTATTTTTCTGAAGTAAAACCGTTTTTTCGGTTGAAAGAGTTAAAACGAAGCGTTGCACAATCTTATGATTCTCTTCCTGTACATAAAATTCCATCCGATTTCTGTGATTCTTTTTCTATTCAATAGCTAATCAAAGCCTTAACAACATCCAAGGAAAAATTTGGGCCGCTATAAGAGATAGAAGATCGGTGTCTAAGGAAAAGTTGTTTGGTTTCGGTGATGCGCATGTCATGATGGCTCTTAATATGGCCGATCTAGGTCGATCTAGGTAATTTAATTTGGAAAAATTAAAATATTTTGGAAAACTGTAAGAGATAGAAGATCGGTGACAATGGCAAAATTGTTGGTTTAGGTGTGGTGCATGTCGTAATGCCTGCCAATATAGCCGCTAATGTTAGGGTGGATCGATCTAGGTAATTTATTTTGGAAAAATTCAAATATTTTGGAAAACTATAAGAGATAGAAAACCGGTGTCAATGGCAAACTTTTTTGTCTATGGAAGTATGGCTCAGAGGCCTCTTTTAAGTGCTCTAGGTAGTATAAATAACATTCTTTGAAAATATGTCTGAAAAAATTCTTTTTGCATTTTTTAAAACTATTTTGAACTTTTTTTTATTTTACGGGTTTCTTGAATATTCGGAAAGACTTTTACACCGTTTCTTCGGACGGGTTTTTCAATATTGCCTTTTCGGCAATTTCCAATCCTACTCAATGTGGACGTAATTTCATACACTTCAGAGTTATGCAATATTTACTTAGATACGATCGAGCATTTTTGCAACATCTACTCTGTTTGCCGCATCAATTCTGATCAATTCTGACCTGTGCGCCGCGCCGAGCACCGCCGAAAAAAGTGTCTAAAAAGTACGCCATCGCCGAAGAAAAAAAAGTTCGGCAAAGCCGCATGCCGCCGCCGATACTGAAAAAAACGTCACGCCGCTGTCATGCCGCCGACAAATAATTTTTTTTGAAACATAAGGACACCTTATACGATGCTCTCAATCATTCAATGAAAGTGTGAAAGTGGCGAACATAGTAGACTGTCTAGTTTTATATGAATAGGACGATGCTCTTAATCATTCAATGAAAGTGTGAAAGTGACGAACATAGTAGACTGTCTAGTTTCATACGAATAGGTCCTGTATATTGCAAACTTTTCAAAATGGGCAAAAAAATTCAATTCAATTTTTTATAACTATCAGAATTCCTACAGAAATTACCCGAGGTAATGTCAAAAAACTTCTCGAAGTACATCTTATAAAGAAAAAATTGAGTCACCCCTCCCAATTCTAGACGTGGCTTCATCCCGGGATTAGGTCATTTTTCCCTGAAACCCTGAAACATATGTTCTCTAAAATGTAATTCTCTTCAACTTTGTCTTCGGAAGCAACATTCTAACGGCCATAGTTCTAGAGATATAAAACCCTGAAACACGTGTTATCTAAAATTTTCGTATGCTTTACGTGAAATTGAATTTCGTCCATTCCATGGGTCCTAGTGCCCATGAGTAGATTTCCTCAAAAAATTTTTCCTAGTTTCGTTGGATCAAATGCTTTAATTTGGCATCAAAATGAGGAATTTCCGTGAATTACTTGCCGAGATATTTGCGAAAAAGTTTCAGCGACTCTCGAAAATTCACGTTTTTGGAAACTTCTTCGACCATATCTCCCGAAATACTTGACCGATTTCGCTCATCTTTGAACTTGAATCGACAGAAAATTAGATATTACAGTTTTAAACAATTTTTTCATAAAATACAAAAATTGGACCCTTGGGTGACTCAGGAGAAATTTTCGTTCCTTACATCATATACATTTGGAATGGCCCATATATACCTTTTAGGGAAAAAAGTTTAGGGTGATCGGTTAGAAACAAAATGGAGAAAACAAAATCACGAATTAAACTTACCTACTTGCGTGTTAGGGCTTGCGTAGTTATGTCAGCACCTCAAAGTAAACAAAATCTTAAAACATATACAAAGACCCGTACGTATCAGAATAGATGTGGCAAACAGAATGGATGTTACAAAAAAACTCGAACGTATCTAAATATACAAATAAGCAAACAATCCAACCTTTCTGTTCTTTTATAACTGTAAGAATTTCAAAGATTCATAGAAATTACCCAAGGTAATGTCAAAGGCCCTACCGAAGTACGTCTCAGACTATTCAAATCTAGAAAAGCTTATATCCAAGGACTAAGTCATTTTTCCCTAAAACCCTGAAACACGTGTTATCATCTAAAATTTTATTCTCTACAACTTTGCCTTTGGAAGCAACTTTCTACCTCTCATAGTTCTGGAGATCTGGGTCATCCTGCCCAATTATGGAAGTGACCATATACCAGGATTGTACCACATTTCCACAAAACCCTGAAACACTTGTTCGCTTAAATGTAATTCTCTACAAGTTCGCGTTTGGGACCAGCTTTCTAACTCTCATAGTTCTGAAGATTCAGGTCATCCTGGCCAATTATGGAAGTGGCCATATACCACGATTGGGTCATATTTCCCAAAAGCTTTGAAACAGGTGTTCGCTTAAATTTAATTCTCTACAACTTTGTCTTTGAAACCAACTTTCTACCTCCATGGTTCTGGAGATTCGGGTCATCCTGCCCAATTATGGAAGTGGCCATATACCAGGATTGGGCCATATTTCCCCAAAACCCTTAAACACGTGTTCGCTTAAATTTAATTCTCTACAACTTTGCCATATATAGTAAATCTCCATATTGCATAGTTAAGGAAATATAGACGAAAATCTGTTTTTGTATATGGCCAAGAATCTCAATTTCGTCCATTCCATTGGTCCCAGTGCCCAGACCCTGACCCGATTCCCACAAAAAATTTTTCCTGGTTTTTTGACTACAAATGCTTTCATTTAACACCAAAATGAGGAATTTCCGTGCTATGCTTGCGAAAAAGTTTCATCGACCCTCGAAAATTTCATATCCGACCTCCACTTCTTCGACCAACTTCGAACTACTTGGCCGATTTTGCTCATCTTCGAACTTGAATCATGGGAGGCATGTACCTTTCAGGGAAAAAAAGTTTAGGTTGATCGATTGAGCCGTTTGGAAAAAAAAGTGGAGGCGGACAGACGGACATTTTTTTATTGCTGATTCGTCATCTCTAGACGATAATAGATGCATCCCCCCCTCCCACCTCGATCTACCCCATGTTATAATAAAATTGTTTGTAGTAAACGTATAGGACCTTTGTACTTCGTACGAGTCCAAAAATGTCTTGTCTTGACTCCTGACGGTGGTTCGGGACATGTGTGGCATGTGCGTTGGATATGTAGATATGTACGACAACTCAACAACCAAGATTTATATCGGTTTCAGAGAACTAGGATGGATATTCTTAGGACGGAATCTCTTTACAAAATTCCTAAGAAAATGCACCATAGCAGCCGGTAAGCCTTATTCGTTATTCTGGTAGCCCAAACATTTTTTAGCTCACCGAAAATATAAGGAACAGAGACGGCTTTCTAGTTCCTTTTAATTCCGGAGTGCATTTTTTTGGATTTTAGCCCTACTGTGAGACACGTAATTAAAATTAATGTATATAAATAATAATTCAATTTTTTTTGCACCGCGCCAGGCGCCGCCGACGAAAAAAAAATGTTGGCTAACCGAAAGCGCTGCCAACGAATTTTGAAAATCGAAATTTCGCCGCCGACTAAAAAATAAGAGTTCGGCTATCAGATTGCGACGCCAGCCGCCGACGTTCTCAAAAACATACTTCCGCCGCCGCCGAAATTTTGCGTCCGGCGCACACTTCTAATTCTGATGCGTACGGGTCCCTTGCATATGTTTTTCATATTGAGTGAGTGAAACTATACTTGGTGTACAGTGTACATTGAAAGTAGTGGTAGCTCAAGGTTGTAGTTGTTGTTAAAACGCTGTGTCTTGTCTCAATTTATTATGTGTCGTGTACAGCGAACCGAATATAAGAATGGACAAGTCAAATTTTGAACAATGAAATTCCATTGCTTAAAATTCAACTGTCCGTTTTTATATACGGTTCGCTGTAGTAAGAGTGAAAGAAATGAAAATTTCGTTCCCTCTCAACATGCCGATGATATAAACAATTTTCTGACAATACTACAATACTATACCAGATGTGCAACACCATCTATCAGCAAGTAAAACACTCTATATCCATAGGTCGCGCGCGCAGTCGTCCGTTTCGCTCTCCGTTTTGCACCCGCTTACATTGTATTCATAATTTCATATCAATGAAAACTTCATCTAAACTAAGGCAAAACGGATGACTGCGCGGGCGACCTTACATAGAAAAAGACGTTTAGAAAAAATATCTAATCTTAAAGTTAAAAGTAAAAGCGCCATCTTGTCACCGATACAGTGTAACTATAGTTTATTTTATTTGTCTCATAATTCGTTAATGCGTCGCGTCTCCTTTGCTAGTAATTTCATTGTCGCATTGTAATTGTATAAAAACTAATTTGTTAACCATTTTTGATAAATTTAAAAAACATCACACGCATATATTTTTTCTTAAGAAACAACGCAAAAATTTTACATTATCTTAATTTTTTATTGTATTATATTAAGCGAAAGACTGCTCACATTGGCGCAGCCAGTAAAAAAACGATCTTTTCAACAACATTACAATAAATAAAAGTCATCTATTCTATTTTTCCCTAATGTTGCCAGGATGCATGCCGAATTGCCATTATCTTATTAATTTGTTATATCATTTATGTTACATGAAAAGGATATGAAAACTAATGAAAAACTTTCATTTTATTTTATCAAATGCTGTTAACTATTTATATCCTTAACAACTATTATTCAGCGGATGGTTTTTCCTACCAACAAAAATATAAAACCAATTTCAAAAATTAAATTAAGGAAGCGATCACGCACTTGGACTCTAATAGATGTCGTCGATTAACAAGAATGAAAAATCAACGTCATTTCATGACTGTCATTTTTAAAGGGTTTATCCATAAATTATGTACGGCATTTTGAGTTTCACAAAACAATCGTACATAATTTGTGCATAGCTTTTAATGTGAAACAAACGGCCTACTTGTCAAATTAAAGGATTAAAACGTTAGGTCATGATTTCCGCTATCTTTTTTTTATCCTACATATTTCCGTTACACAAGCATCCTCATACAAAACCCATAGACATACAGTTCAGGAATGAAAAGTACGCAACCTGACAGTAATCGACATTTGGTTTGGTGTTTTGGTCAAGTTTTACGGCACCTGACAAAATAAGCCCTTGGATAAAAAAACCCCGCCAAAATAACACCGAACAAAATAACCCACCCAATTTTTTTGAAAATTCAAACACCCACTCTTTACGCATTTGTCCACACCGTGAAATTACTTAATGTTGTAAGCAAAGAGTATTTTGCATTGTTTTTCTAAAACAGTTACGTTGACAACAGATTACTGAAAGAAGGTCCGAATTTAAGACATTATCTTACCTACAAGCGAGGAAATCGGACAACAACTGTTCAGATTTCGATTTTTCTGAATACTGTGAATCGTTCAAGTTTAGGAAGAGAACAATTGACTATTGATTTACCGTATGTGATGTAACATTGAAGACAGGTCAATTCAGTTCATGTTTCAACATGAAAAGGTCTTGGGTCAGAAGTTGAAGGTATAGAGTTTTTGTATTCACAAATCGAATATCACTCAACATTTTTTAAGTAGAATTTTATAAAGGTGCATTTGAATTGCAAAGATAGTAAAATATAAAAAGCAAAATTAGGTCACCTCCAACATATCAAGGTGAATGACTTGACTGACGATTGGAACGATGTTCCGAAATGTTGGCTCTTCTAATGTATTCTTCAACTCGACTGTTCTGGTTGAGTTTGTAAAGATTGTCCTCATGCAACCAATAAAACCTCGCGTAGATCGAAATATAGAATTTTTTCCAGCTCCTCTGTTCATTGAAAAATCTTGAAATCCAATTTTTGATACATTTATTTTCAAGAGAGAGCAAGCTTTAAAATTCTACAAATAGATAAATTCATACAACTCTATTAGAATCACAAAGAATTTAAATACAAATATAAAACCCACTTCTAATATCTTTCTATTCTTGATTTGAGGATTTCTAATCTACGCTGCGTCACTGACAATTGATCGACTTTCAATTTCAATTTTAGTAAATATAATACTTTAAAATATTAATTCAAACGATTTCTCTTCAATTCTCGTTTAAGCAAACTCAAGCGATCAATGTCGGAATACACTAAAAAGAAAAAAACTGAACAATACAAACATCGGTCAGGCAACCTCAGAAAACATATAAGCAAATTCAGCGACAAAACGTTTAGTGGATGCGTACAATCGCTTTAATTTAATTTCCCGAGTTAGTTACCTTTATTATTTCGTTCAGCAATTCGCGCGCTCTTCCTTTTGGTGGTGGCTTTCTCAACACTTCCCTCCGTTTCACTGCAATGCCCTTCAGCAGTTAAACCATCTTTCGCCAACACATCCAATCGTGCCACTGCTGATGCCGGTCTCCACAACATCGATTTGTTTGCATATTGAACCTTGACCTTTCGAACTTGTCCCGATGATCCAATTTTCGCGGCAACTATTCGGACTTTCGGATAACAGTTACGGACCTTTTTCTCATCGATGTCAATGGCCACATCACCAATCTCCAAAGGTTTGACGACTTTGAACCACTTCGTTCGACGTGTGAGTGTAGGCAAATATTCTTTGATAAATCGTTTCCAGAAAAGGTCACTAATTCGTTGATTTTCTTTCCAAGCTGACCTTAATATTGGACCATCCGAATCAACTACGACAAGGTTTTTGATTCCATTTGACGAGCCAAGAATAAAATGGTTCGGAGTTAGGGCCTCGTCATTGTCATCGTCCAATGGAATAAACGTTAAAGGGCGGGAATTGATTACATTTTGAATTTCCATCAACAAATTTCGTAACGTTTCATCGTCCGGTCTTCTACTTGGCATAATATCATACAACGACGTCTTCACTGCTCTCACCAGTCGCTCCCATACACCACCCATATGTGGGGCATGTGGTGGAGTAAAATTCCATTTTGAATATGACGTCGTAAATTCTGTAGCCACTTTGTCGACATCGATTTGTTTAATTGCACGTTTCAATTCCGAATCAGCACCCACAAAATTGCTTCCACAATCGCTATACATTTCATTCGGTCTGCCTCTAATGCTAATAAAATTCCGTAGACATTTGATGAATGATTCGGTGTCGTATGAATGCGAAATTTCCATGTGAACTCCACGTATTGTCAGGCATGTGAACAATGATACCCAACGTTTCTCGACTCGTCGTCCAATTGTCACTTCCAATGGGCCAAAAAAATCGACGCCTGTATAGGTAAAAGGGCGGAAGCCGACTGCCAATCGTCCAAATGGTAAATTTCCCATTTTAGGAATTTCGGGTTTTGCTTTACGATTTTTGCATGCCTGGCACTCGTTTTTGATGATTGACTTTAGTATCACACGCAATTTTGGTATGTAATAACTCTGACGCATTTCATTCACAACCGTTTCATTATTTCTGTGGTGGTATATTCGGTGGTAACATTTTATCAGCAATTTTGTAATTGGATTCTTTGTCGGCAATATGATTGGCCGCTTCATGTTGTGGTGTATGTTCTCAGCCAAATCTATTCGCCCTTGAATGCGCATGATGCCATCATCGTCCAAATACGGTGAGCATTGGTACAAAGAGCTCGATTTTTCGATGAGTCTTTGCCGATTCGGTGATCGATTCTTATTCAATGTCAACAAAACCACTTCTTCCGGATAATCGTCAAATTGTGCTTGCTGGAAAATGTTGTTCCTGGCCATAATCATTTCGTCTTGACATAAAGGTCCTTGCTTGAACGGTTCTTTTCGAATTTTTGATTTCAGTACGGATACAAATCGAATCGCATATGCCAATGCGCGGACCATCCTATTCCAATTTGAAAATCTGTTCGGATCGATTAACTGATGAATGGCCAATTCTGTGTGGACGAAATTCAATTTTATTTCTTCTTCGGTTTCCTCAAATACTCGTTGCGTCTTTGGCCAATCGTTTTCTTGTAACTTGAGAAATTCAGGTCCACTGTACCAACGACTCGATGCATCAAAACTTGGTGGTGTCGACCACTTAGTTAACTCGTCGGCCACATTCAATTTCGAGGTAATCCAACGCCAATCGCTCGGCTCTGTGCTTTCTAAAATTTCGCCAACTCTGTGTGCCACGAATTGATGGTACTTGCGATGATCCGAATGTATCCACGACAAAACAGTTTTCGAGTCGGACCAAAATATTTTTCGATGGATTTTTATTGTCTGACTGGAAATTATGCTGGTCGACAATCGAGTTCCAAGTAAGGCGGCTTGAAGCTCTTTGCGTGGTATCGACAAATATTTAATTGGTGCCACTCTTGATTTCGAGCCGACCAAAACGCAATCCACACCATTCGAATCTTCCACTCGCAAGTAACACACTGCTCCAAATGCGTCTTCGCTGGCATCCATAAACATATGCAACTCCACCGAAGTTGATGTGTCCGGAGATAGTTTCGCACTGTACAGCCGTGGAACTTGAATATCTTCCACTTTCGGTAGCAAATCCAACCATCTGGTCCATAATTTGATTACTTTTGGATCGGAAATTTGTTGGTCCCAGTGCAGATCGGATCGCCAAATTTCTTGGATTATTATTTTCAGATGAATGAGGAAATGTGAAACCAAACCAAGCGGGTCAAATATTGACATGAGTAGCCTCAACATTTCGCGCTTCGTTGGTAATTGCGTGCCATTCAAAATGTTTCGATTTATTGTGGAGAACTTTAAAGAAAAAGTAAAACGATCAGTATCAATATTCCACCACATACCTAGGACCCGTTCGATGTGTATGTCTTTCTCAGGCACAATGCTTTTGATTTTATTGTTAGATCCACCAACGGCTTCCATTACGGCCTTCGAATTGGACAAAAAATTGCGAATCTCGAATCCCCCTTCGGCATGAATCGATTTGACTTCATTGATCAGCTGGATCATTGATTGCTCAGTGTGCTCAGTTTCCATCATGTCGTCAACGTAATGGTTTCTCGTTATCGTAGCCACAGCTTGAGGAAATTGTTCGGAATATTTTGATGCGTTGAGATTCTTTACAAAATGCGCAATTGACGGTGAACAAGTGGCTCCAAACGTCATCACATTCATCACATAAACGTCTGGCTTTCGATTTTCACCGTTTCTCCACAGAAATCGTTGGCAATTTCTGTCTTCAGCTCGAGTCTTTATTTGATGATACATTTCTCGGATATCTCCACAGACTGCAATTGATTTTTCACGAAATTGCCGTATAATTTCTACAAGCGACACAAGCTGATCAGGTCCTTTCAGGAGCATATTATTCAGTGAAATTCCATTTACTTTGGCCGCTCCGTCAAAAACCGTTCTAATTTTGCTAGGTTTCTTGGGATTTGTTACGGCGAATATTGGCAAATACCACTCACGAGAACTTTTCTGTCGTACTTGTTCTTCGGATAATTTCGTAACATATCCCTTCTCGATGTAATCATTAATTGTGTCGTTCTCTGGATGACGATGTTCTAGACACTGTAATCGTCGCAACGCCATGCCATAACTATTCGGAAGCTCAAATCGATCATATTTCCATAACAATCCGGACTTGTAACCATTTTCGATTTTCTTCGTGAAATTTTGTAATTGTTCCATCGCTCGTTCATTTTCTTTGGATTCTCGGTGCAATGAGTTGTTGACTTGAACTCCAAAATTTTCCACCGAAAAATAATCTTTCACGTACTGATGCAAGTCATTGTCATGCTCATGTTCACAGGAACATTCTTCTACCGAGTGATAATTTAATGACAATGGCTCCACTTCATCTTCCGACATCGTTTCCGATTTATACGTTGGACCGTGTACTGTCCAACCAATTCTCGCTCTGGTAGCAATCGGACCCGATTCTGCACCCTCGACAATTTCCAATGGTATTCCAATCTTTGGATTATTTAATCCGATGAGTATTCCAGCTAAACCATTCTCGTAATCCTCGAACGGCACGTTTCGAAGATACGGAAATGTCGCAACCAATTCCGATTTATTCAACCTCTGTACTGGAATTCCTAGGTCGTCCACTGTTTTCACATCCTTCAAATGATACTTAATTGCATCCTTACTGACCGATGAAATTCCAATGTCGCTGATCTCATACGAAGAATTTTCAGTTCGATGATATCTTCCCGACCACAACAAACACAATTTCTTTGGCTTACCTTTAATTTTTAATTTTTCGGCAAGTTTTCGGTCGATTAACGTCGTTGTCGATCCCTCGTCGAGGAACGCAAATGTATTTATCGAACAGCCAACACCAAATAGTTTAACTGGCACAAATCGCAAAAGAACTCTGGTGTTAATTTTAAAATGAGGATGATTTAACTCCACCAGAGTTGTATTTGGCTTATTCGCGGATTTTCTTTGCGCCCACAGATCGTCGTGAAGAAGTGGATGATGTTTCCTTGTACAAGTATTTACACCACAATGTTTATTTGTTCGACAAAATCCAAAATGCAAACGTAGGCACATCCTGCACAATTTCTTACTGTTGACTAATTTCCAACGCTGACTAACTTCTTTTGACTTAAACTCAGCACAATCAGCGACGCTAACACAACTCTTTTGACAAATTGCACAGATCTTCGGTTGACTTTGACGATTGCTCGAATCCCCTTCCTTTTGGACCTTTGGTGCGGACTGAATTTCAGATTTGGTACTTTCATGATGAACGTTGAAATATTCAGTTTTCTTTTTCGAGTTTTCCGATGATTTTTTCGAATTTTTGTCTTTTTCTTCGGATGCTGTGAACACGGGCTCTGTTACCGTTGCGACAATCTCAGCTAAGGTGTACAACCAATTGGCAAGCGTCGACAAAGTAACGTTCCGTTGTGATGCTTTAAATCTGGCCCAATCCAATCGTATGTGAACGGGAAGTTTATTAACTAATTCCGTCATCAGAGTCGGGTTAGACAAATGTTGGGGCAAGTCGGCAGATTCGATCGTAGCACTTACATTCTGAACTGACATGGCAAAGTCGACAATGGTATCTAATTTATCTATTTTTGGAGGGTCCAATTTGCTGACCTTTTTTATAAGATGATTTACGATGAATTCTGGCCGTCCGAACAGCATCTGAAGCGTTACTATGACTTGAGGTAACGATTCTGGCATGAGTAGTCGATGTCTCACTGATTCCAATGCTCTACCCTTTAGACACTTCTGGAAACGATCCAAATTTTCTGCGTTGGAATAGCCACAAAGTTCTGTGCTATTTTTGTAACGACTATAAAACAGTGGCCAGTCTTCTGGACTGCCGTCGAATGTTGGTAAATCTCTCGTAACCACATGCCTCGCAGCTATTTGATTTTTGTCCAATACTCGCAGATGATTTCTTGCTGTAGTTGAAGCAAACTCGGTGCTTGAAGGAGACTGGGCTCGCATCGGAACAAAACTCGGCTGCATCTTATTTTCATTAGTTTCGCTGGTTACAGGTGTAAATTTTGTGACCCCCGTTCTCAATGGATGATTCGTCGTCACAAGTGGACACGGAATTGAATCACATTGTTGAATTTCTCTTCCTCTAGCTTCGACGAAAGACTCTCGGAGGTGTTCGTTGACATTCAATAAACTTTGTGGATTTGCTCTAGTTGCCTTATCGTCATCGAGAAACTCGTTTAATCTGTCATGACTAGTTTCATCGATCCATTGCTCAGTAAATTTTCGACGATCCGTAAACTCTCTGTCGTCACATTCGCCAGTTAGGATACGATATTTCTGTTTGATGTATTCTTTATGAGCTCGATGTTCTTCTTCCAGCCTTTGCAATTCAATCTGAATGAATCGACTTGTTGACGCTGTTCGAATGGATGACTTCACTGAAGGAGGACCATTTTGACGATTAGCCGTTTGCACCGTTGGATGTTCACACTGCGAAGAATGTTGTTGACGTGACACTTCCACTGAATTCACTTCACTTTTATTATCTCGATTCGCCGTGTAATAAAGTGTTTGTTGACCAGCTGCTGAATTTCTTTCTAAACATTCCATTGAACGATTTAATTGTTGACTTCGATGTTCTTGAGCGACTGAAAGTGGTTCTGGCCGATTTGATTGTTGACTTCGATTCTCTTGATTGGCGACTAAAACTGCTTCTGGCCGATTTGATTGTTGACTTCGATTACCTTGATGAGCGACTGGAAATACTTCTGGCCGATTTGATCGTTGATGAAGTACAACGAATCGATTCCACTGTGGTACTGGGGTGCTATGTATCAACTGAGGTCGCACCCTGTACTGCGCGAACAGTCTTGGGTCCATAACAACACCCTGTAATCCAATCGGCATTAATTGAGCAGTTGCCAAACGTCGGTCAGCATTTTGACAGTGAAACGTTGAATTATTTGGATAAAATATTTCCATTTGACTGTTGACATTATGATTATACATCTCCGATCGACTTTGTGGACGTGCATTCGGTAGACTCGTCAAGTTTCCCTGCGCATTAACTTGTTGAGCTTCGTCGTTATTATGACCAGTATCGTGACGCGAATTTGAACGTTCATTCAATGAACCTGCATCGACTTGACTTTGCACCACGACTGGACTATTCGTTAATGTTTGACACTCTTCGACCACTGTATTCAGAATGTCAACACAATTCGGACACATCCAACTTTCTTCTTCAGTTATTGAAACCAGATCCACACAACTAAAATGACACCATATATCACATTGATCACATTGCACCATTTTATTGTTATCAGCTGCCGTACACAAACCACAGCTGAACGTTTGTTGTTTCTTTTTTGATTTCGGCATCGTTGACTTTCGACGTTACGATGAATTAATTGACGTAATATGTCAAGTAAACAGGA
>CM055406.1:92460791-92472529 GCA_029228625.1 Pseudolycoriella hygida
GATAGGTCGTCTCAGGAATATTAGTGGTAAAAATCAATCCTGCATAAGCATCATAAAAACAATCGCCTCTGCTACCTATCACCTGCAGACATAATCAATTCGTGTATTCCGTCTAAACAGCATTAATCTCAAAAAGCGTCTGGAAGAGTCACTACCAATCTTTTCATTATCATTTTTCATTAATGGAGTCTCGACCAACAACTCATTGCCACAGAATGTAAGAAAAATATCGTTAACTGGCTGTAAGGGTGGAACGATTCCCGTGTTTCATCCATAAATTTTAATTTTCATCGATTTCAATGGCCTGAGTTGAGTGATCTTATTATATGGACGCATTTATGTTATTGATCAGTTGTGATTATATACTTTCAACTTCCTAATTTGTGCATCGTAGTGAATTGTTTTCAGAATTTTTATTTTTGTGATAATTGTACTCATTTAATAACCACGATTTTAATTCGAATATAATATGTAATTTAAAAGGCTGTAAGGCCTTACTCATATTATGTCATGAATAAACTAAACTAAACTAAAAAAAACTTTTTTGAGGAAGTTCGAGTGTAGGAAATTTTTGTGCGGGTTAGCAAAAAAACGTATGTAAGTCGGGGAACATTAAACTGTTCATGCATACTTAAAATTGTAAGTAAAGATGAAATGGGTCAAAACTCTAACTTTCAAAATGACGTTTCAAACGCAAAAGTTCGTGCTTAATTTTTCTTTGATAACTGAAGCTAATTAGACAGTAAATGTCAACCGTACCCACGAAATGAGAAAATGTAACAACTCGCCCATCACGTTTTTCACTGTCAGATCACGTGGCATATAAAGTGTAGAATTGACAAAAAGTTGAAATTGTTTCAACTGTTCAATTTGTGCCAGTGCTACCAACATTCAGATTTGTCAATAAACCCGAATTGTAATTGTTTTGGTTATTGAAAAAATTAATTATGGCTGTGAACATATCTCAGTTAGCTTTACTATGGCACATGTTTTATTGTTAAAAACAATTGATTTTGTAAAAAAATTGCGAGTCGCTCAAATATTATTTTTATCAAACAAATTCAATATGGCGGTAACATATTTTTTTCGATGTAGCCAACCGACACACACATAATTTGACAAACTCCATGAACAAATGTGTATTTGCACATCACTGTTAACGAAATACATATTGCTCGTTTGTTTTCTCAACTTCTCGCTTGTTATGAATTTGACGTTTATAAGGTCATTTTGACAGTTGAAATAGATCGACTTTCGATTCCAACAGACTCAAATATCATATAGGCCATTCTCATAGGCCACTATCATCGCAACGCCGATATTATGAACTAAAGATGATCTGCTTCAAATGTCAGAACTCTCAATTAAGTAAGTCTGTTTTAAATGTAAATATAGAATGCGCTACCTTCTATTTTCGTTAAGAATTGGCGATGACATTGAAATATCAAGATAACATGACGATGAAGATCTCGAGATTTTAGGTTCGCCTCTGCTAGAAACAGGAATAGAATCCTTTACCAGAAGAAAATTCGAAAAAAATTAATGTACTCGTTAGCCGTCTATCTTCTCTTCAAACGCACTACGCTTTCTTCATCTTGAAAAACTGCTTGGCAGTCCCAAAGGTAGTCCATCTCTTCAGATGTGCTCCGCTTTGGAAATTCCCTGAGCTCTTAAATGAATTTGATATGAAATTAAAGGCAGCACCGGAAAAAATACTTAGCGTGCAATTAAACATCACGCAACGGACTCAGTCTAGTTTACCAGTAAATTTTGGCGGCCTAGGTGTTCGTTCGTTCCAAGAAATTTCCCTCCCAGCGTTTTTGTTTTCGGTAAATGGGGTCAAAGAAATCGTGTCTTCAGCAACCAATATACAGGACTACGAGTCTGAACTCCCATTTTACTCTGAGGCTTTGGCCAAGTGGATCGAAATTAACAGCGAACTTATGCCTAAAAATCTAAAGCGTACGATATCACATATAACTTTCATTTCGGAAATCGAACGATTCCGATTTAGCTTGCCTCAAAACAAAATGTCGGGAGCCTGGCTGAATGTAATTCCAAGTCCAAATATCGATACACTATTGGAAAACAACGTGATGCGGGTGTGCATCAGCCTGCGATTTGGTACGAAAATCTGCCATCCCAACGATTGCATATGCGGCGCCCAAGTAGACATTTTTGGGAGGCACAGTCTGCGATGCAAAAAGAATCTTGGAAAATACTTCCGGCATGCTGAACTAAACCGAATAATACACGAGGCCCTGGCATCGATCAATATGAATTCACGGCTTGAACCAACCGGACTGCTCCGCGATGACGGCAAAAAGAGTCCAGACGGTATAACATACACCGTCTGGGAGAGAGGCAGATCCCTCGTGTGGGATGCTACATGCGCAGATTCTTCAGCCCCATCCAACATGACAGGCAGATCGACAACACCGGGCATGGCGTCGGAAAAAGCAGTGATACGGAAACATTCCAAAGACACCAAAATTAAATCTAATTTTCATTTCGTTGCTGTGGCGGAAGAATCGCTAGGTCCTTGGTCGAAAGAAGCGGTGAGTTTGCTTAACAAAATCGGAACCAAACTCATCAGACTGTCAGGCGAACCAAAATCGAGACACTATCTGTTCCAAAGGATATCGTTAGCTATCCACTGTGGTAATGCAATGTGTATTATTTCTGGCATCACAAAAAGTTGCACGCTGGACGAAGTTTACTCGCTTTAATAATTTTTCTTTCTATAATTTTCTTTTGACATTAAGACATGTTCGACAAAGCCTGTAGAATGAATTGAAATAAACGAAACAATTTCTCTTTTGTCAGATAACTGTCATTGCCTATTACTTTTGCAATTTATCGTTATTAATAATCTAGTCCTTCAGTCGTCAATACTTTTATTACTCAAACTCAAATCACATACCTTTATGTTCTTTTATCGATGATGTGGATTTCTTTTAGCGGACTCAATTGTCCGAGTCCGAATCATGTTATTATTTACAAGTTTTGCTTAAATTTTTACAATTTTATTGTTAGATTTTTTTATTCTATGAGAGTTCAATCATTATTTTTCGATTTTACTTTTTCTTAATTTCACTACAATAGTTACAGATTCATCGAGTGATTTTTGTTAACGTGGATATTTATTAGTATTACATTATCTACTCTTCACCCACTTTCAGTTTTACATGCAAGAACCATTCAAGTGTTTAATGTTACAGTAATGCTCTTCATCTGGTTTTTTAGTTGGTAAATAAATGCATATACACTGAGAAAAATGTTTTCTTCAACATACTTTCGATATGTTTTCAGTTATCATATAGTTTGTTTGGAGCAATCATTATTACAAACATATTATGTTTGCCGCTATTATATCATATCTCGTCTCATAGATATTCATTTTTGATCTTAATATTATTGGTGCAATCATATTTTCTTTGAAGCAATCATTTTATGTTTATAATTATTGTCAGGAATTGTTCTTACCCAAAACAATACGAACTAAAAGCATTCCTGGCATATATTACGTTTTCTACAGAAATACAATGGTTCCACCAAACAAGGAGCACAATTTTTTATTTTCATTCAGTGTAGGAAGAAGTGCGCGTCGCCATTATGCGAAGGAGCACTGTAAAAGTGCTGACATATTCGCATCTGATTCACGCTACGTACTTCAGATAAAGAATCAACTGAATTCGAATGTAACTTTTTATTCGAATCTGATCGTAAGCTGCAGTTTTAATGCGAAACTAATACGTACACCACCTGAATGGAGTGTGTTTGAGTGTGTGTGCGTTTTTTGTTTCGTAATTTAATTTGATTGAAAACGAAAATTTTGTGTGAAAATCTGAAAACAAAAATTGAAAAAATAAATTAAATTTAATTTTAATTTATTAATTTATTAATTAATTTTATTTACTTTTTGTTGAGCGCTAAAATTTCGATTTTTAGCTTTATTCGAATTCAATACTAAATGTTTACTTGCTTAAAGTTTACGTTATACACGAAAACTTTAATAGACTGAAGCCCCCTTCATATACTATCGCTAACCGCACCATATGAAACTCTTTTTTTGTGCCTCTAATGCGTGACTGTATCACCAGCGTTGAAAAATAGGTAAATCCCTAGTGACACCATAAATTGTAAAAAAATGTACCTGCGAGCTATCTTCATTATTATATTTCAAGAGACATAACACATTTTTTTAACTGAATCAAAGTGCGCTCTCGCATTTCATTATAACAATTTTTGGGAAAATCTAATAGCCATTTCCCAATTTATTTTAATGATGACGGACGGCAGCCATTGAATATTTTGCAATATTTTTTGTTACAACAATTTTTAGATCGAATATTATTTTAACTGTTAAACGCCCAGAGGTATAAATTGAAATATTAAAACATTGGTACCAACATTCCAAACAAATTCTGTTGTTAATGGATATAGCTGTTCGTACAAAACTTTATTATTGTTTTAATAAGACAAAACATAAAAATTAATTTTACGAATTTCGCATATTACCGACTTTACTACCGCTACCCTGAAGCGCTAACAAACTGATTTTTATCCGACCATTCAATTGACAGTTGTCACTTATTGTAATTTCAGTTCAAAATTCAACTTATAGAACGGGTTCAGGCACTAGGAGCGCGTTCGAAAACTAAAATTCTCAGTGAAACCTGAGCAAAATTGAATATTAGACAAGTTTCTGACATAAACCGTTCAGTAACTAAAATGTTTCACTGGGTTTCATTGAATAAAAATATTTGACAATATTTCAAAATTTATACCATCAAATTGTCTTTCATGCTTTAAAAGTTAATTTATTACCTTCAATAATCGTCCCTCGCACTCCTAGCCACTATACTGACAATTTTAATTCAATAGACGAACTATGTTTACTAACGATGACAACAACAAACATTCTTCATGACATTTCTCACATTCTTAACGACCGATTTTGGCCATGAACAATCTAACCTTAAAGTTAACAATGACAGCATTAACTGAGCAACTCTGTGAAACATTTTACTATTACGAAATACGCATTTATTGAATTCAAAAGACCGCACGTGTCAAAACTATGATATTGACTAATGAATAAAAATTCACTCTGACAGAATTGACGTAAATTTGTCTCTTTTACTCTCATAACCCATCACGCGTGATGGATTCTAAATCCATTTTTAGTTCATTTTATTTTCACTGATGTGTTTTTCGATAATGTTTCTGTTGTGTGGGCTATGTGCAAATACTAGAAAATTTTAACTATGGATGACCTTAATGTACAAAATGATGACGCCAAAGACACTCCAGTTGTGCTTTATGTGGTTGAAATCGAAGTGATGGTAAAGGATTTTGCGAGCCAAAAGATTGGAACTCCAAAAATTAGTAGCGAAATACACTGCGATTCGCCCGAAGAGTTCTGTGAATCTTTGTGGCATGTGGTCGAGCCGTTTATAGAAAAACAAATATTTTACAACGACGATACACTCAGTTATGAATGGTCTCAAAACGAATTAAACGCTAAAGATTTGCACAAATTTGTGGTATTTCAAGATAAAGTGTCAAAGCGTACATACGAAGTGCTGGCCGTAACAAAAAAGCTTTTGCTGTCTTGGAAAAATAAGAAAGGTTAAACAACAATTTTGGATTTTCAGGGTCATGATAGGACATATCATCATAATTACAGGTATAATTTGCTTTGTCCATGGTTACGGAACAATCCTAAAGAAGAAACACCAGTATGAATTAGCTTTAAAGCAAATAATACAGCCGGGAACTGTAGATCGTGCTGGTGCTACTGACCTGATCGCCACCGAAGCCAGTTGGCTCAGATGGGCGAATTGGATTCAAAAGCAAACCGGGCCTGAAAGGGACACGTTAATGCGGCAAGAATCCAAACGGAGTGCTCCCCTGGATACTGTTTCACATTGGAACGCCTGTCTAAGGCAAACCGTATATATTCACAAATTTTTTTTCTATCAAATGTTGCTTCCGTTTCATACAAATTCAAAACACCACCTACACCAATGAAACACAATATCTAACGGATCTAACGGACCGGCTGAACTCTCTACGGTGCAAAAGTCGCTTACCTTTTACGCCGAATCCCCTTTTCCTTATAATATCTCGACCATCAAACGAAGCTTCATCCAAAAAAACAAACTGTTCCCAGCCCCATTGAATTTGTGACAGTACATCGCAAATCCGCAACACATCGTCCATTTTAATTTGAATAGCTCGCCGTTCAATAACCTTCCATGTGAGTCCAGCTTCGTGCAAAATTGAATGTATGGAGGAAACACTTATGCTCAAGCTAAATTCTTTCAAAAACATTTCTTTCGCCTCACTTAGGTAAAGAACTGGACGTGTATTGTAAATTTCAAGCAAAATTTTTCTTTTGTCGTGACCAAACTTCCTATATGGCTATTTCCCTGAGTTTTTAGAACAATTGTGCCGTGGACAGTACAGTTTTCTCGTTTCCCGTTGAAAATACAGCTTTTTCGTCTTCTGGGAAAGTGTTTACAATGTCTTTGTTATAGGGAATCGGTGTATTTGTTTCTAGGTCTTAAAATATATAATGAAAATTTAACGTAGACAGTATGGAAACTCCCATATACTCTCTCTGCACAAGCTTTCCGTACAACAGTTCCTTGATTCTCGTATTGACTAATCCAACTGCCTATCGTTGACTTGTTTTTGCTATACAATTCCTCTAATTTAGTTTTACTTAATCCCAAAAAGTAATATCCATATAACGCATGATATTTGGTATTTTCAGTTGCTTGTCGGCCCACTTCACGAATTACGTCTTTCCGACATCAACGTAATAATCTTTCCAAACTTTCAGTTTTCACATGCAAAATTATCTCAAAAACTAAGTTAATAAAGTTAGTTTGGTACATTTTAGAAGAGTTTGAAAAATTAATTTTGAACTCAGTAAAAAAGTTATCCTCAAAAGTCAGGCATCAATAAGGTCAAATTTTTGCTATGTAAAAACTTAAAGCACAGAAAAATTATTTCGTCGTTGGCTCTGGCATTTGTGACGCAATTTCAAACATTTGAATTTTTTAAAAAGTTTTTCTTTGCATCGTCATTTCTTGCGTATTTTCAGCGTAAGCGTCACCTCCACTGATATCATTAATTTTGGAAGTGGACATTAGGGACTGCGTCACACTTTACCTTTTAAGAGGTTTTTGTTGGGATTTCAATAGTTTTGGAAGTTTTTTGTTTTGTTTTGGTTTCTTGACCATTTCATTTGAACACCTCCGATTTTGACCAACTTCTGCACCTCGGCGACCCCACTTTCTATTCATCAAAATGATGCCCAAGCCAATATAAATCGATTTCGCCGAAGAAAAAATTTTGCCGAAAACTTTCGCCTCGATTTTGACCAACTTCCGCGCGTCGGCGACCGCACTTTCTATTCATCAAAATGACGCCGAAGTCAATATCTATCGATTCCGACGAAAAAAATTTTTGGTGAAAACTTTCGCCTCAATTTTGGCCAACTTCCACGCCTCGGCGACCCCACTTTCTATTCATCAAAATGACGCGCAAGTCAATATCTATCGATTTCGACGAAAAAAAAATTTTGGCAAAAATTTCGCCTCGATTTTGACCAATTTCCGCGCGTCGGCGACACCACTTTCTATTCATCAAAATGACGCCGAAGTCAATATCTATCGATTCCGACGAAAAAAAATTCTACTCACCTATCTCTATAACTCTGCCGAAGAAACCAACTGTCTAGGTATTCTAATTCAGAAGATAGCATTTTTGAGTATTCACAAAATTCAAGATGGCGCCACTTTGACAGCTGGCAGCCATTTTCTTATGATACCAAAAAATTCTCCTGATGAAACTCTATAACTTTCTAGAGGAAACCGTCTCTCTAAGTAGTGTCATTACGGAGCTAAAATTCGAAAACCGAAAAAGCATAACCGAAAATCCAAGATGGCGCCGCTCTGACAGCTGGCAGACATTTTCTTAAGATACAAAAGATTTCTAATGGCCAAACTCTATAACTTTCTAGAAGAAATCAACTTTCTAAGTGTTATCATTCCGAAGCTAAAATTCGAAAACTTAAAGAAGCCTAATTTATACCTAACAAAAATCCAAGATGGCGTCACTTTGGCAGATTTCTGAAAATCCCAAAAGTTTCTCTCAAACTCTATAACTTTCCCTAAGAAACCAACTCTAAGTAGTGTCATTCCGAAGCTAAGATTCGAAAACCAAAAAAAAAACTAATTTATTGCTTGGGAAAATTCAAGATGGCGCCAGCTTGACTGCTGGCAGCCATTTTCTTAAGATCCCAAAAAATTCTCCTGACCAAACTCTATAACTTTCCCGAAGAAACCAACTCTCCAGCTATTGTCACTCTGGAGCTAAAATTCGAAGACTCCGAGCATTACTTAAAAAACCCTCAAAATTGACCACTTTTCCACATGCCACGGCTTTTCCAGAATTTTCCCGGAAAAGCGGCATATGAAACTTTTCATTTGGGGCCGGGACTGACGTTTCCTGAAAATTTCAGGAAGATCGGCTGTCCAGTTCTCGAGATCGAAAATTATTAATAGATAGATAGATAGAAACCGACAGATCAGAAAAAAAGTTTCCATAATGATGAGAACAATAGAAAAATTTATTCTCCATACAAAAATGTCATTTTCAAACCTCGATATCTCAGCCAATTTTCAACCGATTTTGATGAGTGATAGCTTGTTTGAAAGCTGCTGCGACGTAGTTTGTTTTAAATAACTTGGAGGGGGAGAAAGGCGAGGGGAAAAAACTCAAAAGTTCACCTATATATGGCTCCTTCTCCCAAAGGTTTTTGTATGGAGTTTTTTGGGTTTGTGGATGTTTTTTTTTGGGGTGTGGGGACTGCGTCACGCCCTCCGCTACCGCTGCGGGCATGATATGAACGATTTCTTTTTCGAGGGGAGGGGCAGAATACTGAAAACGGGATGGTAGCGGCTGCTAGAAACATGTGTGTAATAAGTTATTTTATTTCATAGGCGAGAGAATATTGTACGTTATTAAGGAAAAACCATACATTAAACAGTGGAATATTTGCTGGACAGCGGTGACAATGCCCAACAAACGAGAGAATGTGGTACAGAGACGTACGAAACGAATGCCGTCATTTCACCGACGGATAATCTGCGAACGACTCGAAGCACTCAGACCAAAACATTTAAAACTCGAAATCGATCTGTGGGAACCCAAACTGAAATCAAATCTTTCAAAACAATTGCAACACAAACTTCTGAATCACATACGAAAATGTCAGCTGACATAATAATCAGTTTGGAGGATAAGATAAAACTTTTGGAAGAAATGGTGTCGAGACATCTCGTGACTATGGAAAGTTTTAAGGGTGACGACCTGAAAACCTGTTTCTTCACGGGTCTCACGAAATTCCAGACAATGAAAATGTTATTTTTAAAAATCGAAGAGTTTTTACCGAAAAGTGATAAAATAACTAAGTTTCAAACACTTTTTATTTTTCTGGTGCGGTTACGACTAAACTTGACTTTCAAATATTTTATTTTATTAAACTGAGGACGTTGATAATGTAAATCGGTAAAATACTCCTTTACGCCGATGACACAGTGCTCTACTACGCCGCGGACTCACCCATAGTATTGGAACAGATGATGCAGCGTGATGTAATACTCCTTTACAAATGGTTGAATCGAAATGTTATGACCCTGAACATTGGAAAGACTTCTTATATGACGTTTGGCCGTGCGAGAACGCTACCAGATTTCAATATTAGCATAGACGGCGTCGCAATTAATAGGGTTCGCAAATACAAATATCTCGGGCTCGTATTGGACGAAAATTTGACCTTTGGCCAACATATCGACCACGTCAAAAAAATGATTAGACCGTTTGTTCCGCTTATGTGGCGCCGTGGCAAACATATTCCACCCGGGAAGAGAAAACAGTTATTTCATGCCTATGTCCAAAGTCACATAACATACATGTTACCGATATATGGTCAAGGTAGCATAACAAAGCTGAATGAACTGCAAACAATACAAACAAGTGTGTTAAAGCCGTCTTTAGACTTCCAAGGGAAACATCAACCACTTTCCTTTACAGTTCATCACTTCTCCCTGTACATCAGCTAGCAACAGTTGAGAGACTTGTTCATCTGCACCGCATGGTAAAATCGTTAACCAAACATGGATTCGACATTCAGTTGAATAACGATGTACGTCGCCGTTCATTAAGACGACGCAGTCAAGTGCATTTATCCACCGATCATCCCTCGCTTAGACAATCAATCAACGAATACAATCGTCTTAGTTCGGAGATACGTCAATTAGACTGCATTTATTCTTTCAAAGCAAAAGTGAAAGCAAAAATTATGAAGGAGAGCGTTGACTTTTGTGCCATCTCTCCGTTTTTGTTTATTAACTGAAGAACCGCTAATATGATAGATACGTCTGTGATAACTTTTTTCTAATAGACCTAATACCCCATTTATAAGAAATTTTGTGATTTAAACGTTTAGTCTTGGGCACCCTAAAAGTTTCGGGAATCTGCTATTTCTGATGCGTAATAGTATTTGATAAGTACATATTCGAAAACTTCAACATTTTTTAGGTAGATTAGCCAAAACAGGTAGAAAATAAAGTAGACCTAGGTACTAGGGCGTACCTCTATAAAGTGACGCTCAAACTTCACGCTTTCAGCAATTTTAGATCAATTTTACTATTATTTGGATGTCAGTAATGATGTGATACTTGCTTTTCTCGATGTAATAACCCCAAAAATATGTCCATAAAAAATCCTCATTCAATTCATCACATATCTCAGGAGAAATAAATAGAATGAGTTTCCCATGAAATTCCAATAGGAGTGCGGCCCCACCAAATGATTCAAGTTTAACACCGAATTTGGGATATAACATGGCCTGTTTCCTTGTGGAATAAAAGCTTATGGTTCAGTTATGAAAATCCATAATTTTCCAGTTTCAAATTATTCAACGTCTGAGACAGGGAATCATGAGAAATTTAAATCCGATAAAGGCCTGTTACTGACTTTGAGATCACATTTTGCGAGTCTCATGGCACATTTGTCATCTGTCACTGGGTTCACTGGTTTTCAGTATAGATACTGAGGGTCTGTAGTTTGGAACATGTAGTAATACCATAAATACTAAGAAAGTTTTTAGGGAAATTGTGTAGGGACTACAGAGTCTCACAAAGGACACCGACTAAGATAAGACTGATTTTATCTGTTAACTCAAAACTATTGTACATGAATTTTAACTTTTCTGATAGCTGAGAGTCCAACGTACGAGCAACGAACTATAGGTCATTAAAATATATGCTTCAGACAAGTCTGGGGAACCTTTAATCAGTCAGATGACGATGTTTTCGATTTGGTCCACTACTAACACATATCAAAGTTTGAAGCCGGCGAATATCAATTATTACGCATGTAGATGGATCATACTTTTCATCCATACATAAAAATATTTGTAAAAAAATTCTGGGCAGCGCAAAAAATCTAAAACAAACAGTACAATAGAAAAAGAAATCTTCCATTTTCAAAAATGGCCGACAGACATTTTTGTAAATATTCCCCAACTGACCCCGAAATAATTTTCTCTGATGTTATGTTGACAAAACAATTTAAAAAATGTTGAAGTTTTCGAATATGTTCAAATGAAATGCTTTTACGCATCAGAAATAGCCGATTCCCGAAACTTTTAGGGT
>CM055406.1:92482243-92536845 GCA_029228625.1 Pseudolycoriella hygida
TTCCGTGAGTGTACAATATTTACATAAGAATAAATCCTTCATTTTCTCTCGCACACCAATAAAGTACTATTATCAAATACGCGCGTCGTTCGGATGTCAAATTACATCTACTAGTGAGTCTAATACGAAATATTTCTCTGTTGTATGATTTGTTCGGAGAATGTAACGAGAACTTTTTGGACTCCAAGTATTGTACTGTCATAGACTAGAAAATCTCACATAACGTTCTCGTGTTTATTACACACATACCTGCTCGCATTCGCTCTCGCGTAGTGTGTCATATACACTTGAAAGTTAATGTTCAACTTTCTAGTCGATGGTCGATGACAGTAACAAAATAATTATCGCCTTCGCGTTGGGTTTTTGACGTTTACTAGGACAATAATAAAAGATTATTGCGCAGTAACATCTCAAATTCTCATTCCCTAACTTTGTTTTCTCGTGCTCGCTCATACGATAAAAAAAAGTATGCTCTTGTGAAGCGATAGTCTCGGCAAGAATCGACGTTGGCTTCGCAAGAGCATAGTATTTTTTGTGAGCATAATATTTGTAGTGAGCATAATATTTATAGTGAACGCAATATCGTCATATGAATACTAAGTTTGGAAATATCCATTCTCTCACTATGAATGTTCATATAAAAAATGAGAATGGATATTTCCAAACATATGCCGATATATTTAACCTCTTTAATTTCGTGGTCGAGCAATAATGCGTCCACATGATTATCCGGATCTTTGGCCCAATCCCCTCTTTCTCGGCATTGTCCTTTGCTTTCGACCCATCCCATGGGGACGACCCCTTCGTAGATTAACAAAATTACATTTTCCCGCTGACATTCAAATAATAATCCATGGACTGTAGTCTTATTCTGTGGATTCATTTCGTCCCCGACAAATTTGATTTAGTATGAACTCTGGTTTAGTATTCTCCTTATCTACCCATCGTTGTGAAATTGCCAGATTTGTGTCTCGTTTTTCAAACCCCTGCTTGTGGTCGTCACTCGTCCTTTCGGTTTTCTGTTTAGTTTAACAAGTTGTCTCTTCAGCCCCACGCTTCATCGTTTGGAAATGCAATGAACTTCAAGAATATGTGTATACATTGGTAGACATAACAATGGTTTCTCCCATGTAAGTATTTGGAGCTGACCTTCCTATCCTTGGATTTTGGCGTTTTAAATATGACGTAATATTATGGGTGGGGTTAAATATGGCACAATGTGACTAGGGTGAGGGGTCAAAAATTACGAAGTTTAGCCTTATGTCATTTGTGTACGGCTTAAGGATTGCAAAACTGAACCGGTTTTTCGGCAAACCGGTCAATTTTTGTCATTAAAAAACCGCGGTTACTTGGTCTCATAACCCGGTTTTTCGGTTTTTGAATTCTGGCGTTTATATTTGAAATTATGAATAGTGAACATAACTGATCTATTTAGCGAATCTTTGCAATTCTACAGAACAGTGTTGTTGGTATGTAAATAATCGAAAAATTTTTCGTAAAAATATTAACATCTCTCGGTCGCTACAAGAAAAAATCAGAATTAATTCGGATCTCTCGTGCAAAATAGAAAATGTGGTTGTAAAATTTTAATGTGGATGGTGAAAATCTGATTGTTCCGATTTTTTATATCGGAGATGATTTAAGTATGTCATCGCGATCGCATTCAACTATGAATATTTGATGACACCACTGAAAAATAGTTTAATTCAGCCCTGCGAAAATATGAATGTTTTAAATGTCATCACTAATCAAAAAAACAACAACTTCTTATACTTCAGCGTCACCCTCGATCTTTATTAACGGTGATTACATTCGTTCTTAATTCCTACCTACAAAACAGAACGAAAAATGATTTATTCAACCTTATACCGTAGGGAAAAAGGCTCAGGCTAGTACACACATGTGTCAAAATAAATTTTGTATAAATTTTTGCCGACGTTTGCCAACATTTTGCTCGGTTCATTTCTACCCGATGTTGGAGCGGGTAAGCTCAGTGGTAATGTACTGCCACCAAGAATATCCGGGTTCAATCCTTGTAGGGACAAATTCTGTATAAGATTTTTCTTCAATGTATAGCATGAAAGCAACGTTCCTAGGCACTCCCAAACTTCATAATTTGGGTGGTTTTGAATTTGATGCCGCAACGAATCGTACATAGAAAAATGACGAATATGACGTCACTCATATTCGACGAATTCTGTGTACAAATATCTGATTGTAACTTTAGGCGGAAATATAATTAGCACCAGAAGAAATCCTAATGTCCAATGCTTGCTTGTGGTTCAAAAAATGCCTGCCGGTAAAACACGTCGATGGGGCAAACGAGCATTTGTGTGCAATTTAGCACTAACACAGTGAAAGCGTCGGTAACGAAAGGATCTCTAAAAGAATCCATGTGAGCAAAAGCTCACAAAAAATTGCGGAACTAGTAAATAAAATGATCTAGTCTCTGACCCAGACGGATTATTATTATTATTATTTCTACCCTATGTGTGCTCTCATCTTACTCTCATCTTACTGCGAAAACCAGTGTTTTCAGCTTTTTCGGATGCAGGACCTATGGGTTACAAGCTTCCGCCATATATTGATAGATGCGAATCGGTCAACATCGAAGCACTCGCCCCGACGCAGATTCAATGCCTGCGCACTTTTTGTATCCGATCTGATGAAGGGAACCATCGACGCACCTAAAAACACAGGACTAAATATGGTCTTTACGAACCTATCAATAACATGTGCAATGTGCATGGCATTTAATCGCTTTTCATTACTGTGGTTTCAAAACATAATACGTGAATCGTTCAAGACGACTATTAAGAAGCTGAAAATTACATATAAACTGAATGGTAAGATCAGAATTTCATAAACTGAACCTTTGGTTCTCAATCTAATCAAAAGCTGATTAGTCAATTGGGTCTCACGACTCTCAAATAAAACTCAAATGTAACACTAAGTCACGTCGACTTGCGCAAAAACAGCTATTCTAGACGACTAGTTTCCGTTAATCCTTTTTATTTCAGGTGGCTTGCACGAGATTGCAGTGCTTGGTGCTTGACGGAACGACGGGCTATTTTCATTTCCAATTTGATATTTTCGTCTAATTTCAATTGCTGCTGTTTTAAATGTATTTATTAACTATAAATAAATTTTTACGATGAGCAGGGGTGGCTGTTGACTTCCGGACCTGCTCTTAATTTATGTCTTTTTTTTGTTTAGCTCAATTATTGTAACAAGACAGGAGGCTTCGGCCATTGATGAAGTAAAAAAAAATAAATAAAATTAGGTGATGAGAGTTTTTGCTAAATGCTTTGAAGATCTTACTTTCAAGAATGTAGAGATTCCTTGAAGAAATCTTCGTCGGTCAACCAAAATTAAAAGGTATGCGATTTTGTGGATTTGGTTGGGTTTTCGTTGTTTCTCTCATTTCGTATGCTATTTCTAATGGCGAACGAGAGAAACATAAGAATCCACAACCCCCCCCCCCCCCCTTTTGACGATTTGGTTGATTGTGCTAATCTGAAATCTCAAAATTCAAAAATACTTAATAAAAGCCTATTTTTTCAATGTAAAAGAGGAAATAGAAAAAAATCTCGGTTAATCGGTTAACCGCGGTTTTTTGACGCAATATGTTCATGTACGAGCAGATATCGCTAATTTAGAATTGAATTTAGAAAAATAATCGAAACCGCGGTTATTAATTTTGGCTCCGGTTTATATATAAAGCGATCGTTGCCTGCTTTTTAGGATCGAGGCACTTCTGCGGTTTATGGAGAAAATGGTACTTTTCTCAAATTCCACAAAACATTCATTTGACTTGATTTTGATGGCACAACATACTTAGGGATTGTAAAATCGATATTTATACAGGTTTGATATTCATACCTCAATACTCAATACCGAATACAGATTCCCGCTAACATTTGCTCTTGCGGCTAAAACGTAAAATAACGCTAACACCATACGCTAAAATTTTGTGAAATGTTCAGTTGAATATTTTATGGCCAACCCGTGTTCTTGTCAAAAGTAAAATCTTGTGAAATATATTCTACCCATAATCTTGTGAAAAATACTAAAACTTGGGAATTCTGCGTCTACCCGTAGTCTTGTGAAAAATACAAAAACTCGTGAGTTCTATGTCTACCCGTAATCTTGTGAAAAATGCAGAAACTTGAAAATTATGTGTCTACCCGTTATCTTGTGAAAAATGTAGAAACTTGGGAATTCTGTGTCTACCCGTTATCTTGTGAAAAATGCAAAAATTTGTGAATTCTTTGTCTCCCCGTAATTTTGTGAAAAATACAGATTACAGGTAGACACAGAACTCCCAAGTTCGTGCATTTTTCACAAGATAACGGGTGGACGCAGAATTCACAAGTTTCTGCATTTTTTACAAGATAACGGATAGACACAGAATTCACAAGTTTTTGTATTTTTCACAAGATTACGGGTAGACACAGAATTCCCATGTTTCTGAATTTTTCACAAAATTACGGGTAGAATCTATTTCACAAGATTTTACTTTTCACAAGATCACGAGTTGGCCATAATATATTCAACTGAACATTTCACAAGATTTTAGCGTATGGTGTTAGCGTTATTTTACGTTTTAGCCGCAAGAGCAAAAGTTAGCGGGAAAGACGAATCTTGTGAAAAAAAACTTTGGCTACCTTAACCAAAAAATTGTAAGTATTTTCTCAACGGAAAATTTTACAATTCTACTGTATATGTTGGCAATGTAACATAAAAATTTTGGAAGAAGCTTCATTTAGCTTCATGCTGCCATTTTACGTATTTGGACACGTACGAAGTGACGAATGTCCTATACGTTTAATGCTAACATTGTAACACGAGTCTGAAGTGTAAACCTAAGTCAAGCTGCTCGACCTCATATTGTTGCTGATGATTTTTGTAATTAGTGAAGTATTCGGTTGAGAAAATAGAATTTCAACTCAAATGTGTAGAGAATTAAATTTTGACGTGCAGACGTGTCGAAATTCTCTACTCGAGAGGTTTTCCCGAAAATATTGATGAATAGTTTCTCTGGAACTATGACAGAAAGCTACTTCCAAAGGCAAAGTTGTAGATAACTGAATGTTGGTGAACACTTCGAATTTTGATTAAACAGGAATAAGGTGTTGTTGGTTTATCGATTTATACCGATATTGAAATTTCTTATACCGGTACTGTAACAAAACAACGGTTTTGCAATCCCTAAACATACCAAAACCATATTAATGTGTCAAAAAGTGAAAATACCCACTTTTGTAACCTTAAAGAGTTTTCGATGAAAAATCGAATAATAGTAGAGATTGCCACTTTTTTGCTGCCCCTGCCCACCCTACCCTACCCCAAAATTAAAAAAAAATGCCCGAAATAAAAAAAGTGTTTGCCCGAAAATGTGCCCGTCAATTTCATGCTCAAATTTGCCCGTTACTCAAATTCTTCCCTAGCACACCTTCAAAAATTGAGTTGAAATTGTTAAACCATAGTTCAAGACAAACTTGGTACTGAAAAGGTAATCTCCCTCATAAATATTCAATTGTAGATATTTTTCATTTGTTCTCTCTATGTAAAATTGGTTAATTAAATTTTAAGTCCCCGTTAAATTTGTGCCCGTGACCACCCTACCTAGCCCAAATTTAAAAAATTGCCTGACCCGAAACGTGCATGTTAAATCTGTGTTAAATCCCTATCGGGCATCTCTAATTGCCATCATATAAGGGGAAACGTCGAGGTTTGCCGACGACTTGATTTGTCTTTAATTGAACTGAATAGAGTCTTCATATGCATGAAACAATATTAAAACCTTGTAAGAAATGAAAAGACTTCCGTCCTTAGGTGAACGTCCTCCGAATCCATTACCTTCATCATATTAAAACATGTGAGAAGATTAGATTGACAGTGAAGGGTTAAGAACGGTAGAAAAATGTCTTACGCCGCGCCGCAATTAAGAAAAAAAAAATACAAAGAAACTGCCTCAGCAAATGTATCATGTTGCCTTATAATCTTGTCAATTTATGGAATCAGAGTGCAGAAGATTGATCTCCTAAATTGTTATCCAACTCTCGTAAAACACAAAAGACGTTCGCTGCTGAATTAATTCGAAGCAGAAAAAAAATCTATATCCAGAAATAAATTGTTCATGTGGGATAAAGACTTATGGAGGATTAAAACTAAGACTCAAAAACAAGCTGAAAATATTAGGTCGTTTTTTTCCTATGACACGATAATAACGGTTGCTTTTTTTTCGTCTTTTTCGTCGCGTCGCTTTAAATTTGAAGCATTACTAAAAGAAAATAAACTAGAGAAAACAAAGCGAAAACCGTGTTGTAATTCGATTCGATGAAGCATTAGATTTTGATATTCAAATTCGATTTTGTTTTTGTGATGAGAGGTTTTACGGGTGTCGTGTATGTAATGTGAAGGAAACGAAAGATAAAATGTATTTATATGTTAGAAGGCATGAATTTACACACTTAGGAGAAAGATTCATTGCAAATTATTGACTTTCGGGAAGTCACGTCACATCAAAAGCCATTACTACATTCAACATGAAAGGTCTGATCGAAGTAGATAATTGGAAGACATTTAAACGAGAATTGAAGTAATAAATAGGTCTCTAATTCCCTGGTACCATGTCTCTTTATACTACTTGCGCCGTGTGAAATCAGCAGCAATATTATAAAGAGAGACTGTTGGTACCCGATTCTAGGGCTGCCAACTAGAAAATGAATTGCTACAGCTCGTTAAACTACACAAAAAATTGTAGGAATCCAAGATAAACAAAAATAATGTTCTTGAATTGAAAATTGGCAGACTTTTTTCAAATTTGAAACGCTCGCGGCGCCATCGTATCACATGTTATTGTAGAAAATCCCAATATTTCACTGCAAAAGTCAGTCTTTCAGCTTTTCCACTTTATAAACACTTCAAAAGGCATTATTTTTTCGACCAATGTGTTTGCTCACTTAATATTCAACTGAATAATCAATTTAAATGACAGAAAACATTTTCCACGAATCAGAAACTGAAAAAAAATTTTTGAGTTGATGATTGCAAATAAAAATGGCTGCCATCTTTGTTGGCTTTCGACGTTTACAAATATTGCAAACGTATCAACTCAAAAAGTTTTTACCCATTTCTGACTCGTAGAAAATGTTTTCTGTCATTTAAATTTATTATTAAGTTAAAGATTAGGTGAGCAAACACATTGGTCGAAAAAGTTATGCGTTTTGAAGTGTTTATTGAGTGGAAATGCTCGAAGACTGACTTTCGCATTAAATATTGGAATTCACATTTCTAGCAAATGTAAATGTTTTCTCCAAAAGTGTTTCCGCAATTTTGTTAAGTATGTAATGACGATATTCGTTTTTGCGACTTTTTTCATACAAATTTTCATTAGTTGAAAAGGTTCCGACAGATAGCTCTTAAGTAAGCAGTGTGCACTCTTAACTGGGAGATGCCGCTTTTTTATACTCGTTCATTTATTATTCCAATACAAAGTGTTGTGTGGAATACAATGTTGGGCATAATCTAATGTAGTTCACAAACAGATCGTAGTATTTGGTTAATAAGCACAAAAATATTTTTGAGTTTAAATCAAATTTAGACTAAAATATGTTAGTAAATAATCTTTTCGTTTGGTCAAACTTGTGCGATTACGGTACCTAGCTCTTCGGTTAGGAAACCGCAAACCCTCGCACGTGTGATACAATCGATGTCATTAGCCGCAGGGATCATGAAATTATGTCAAGCTAGGGTCCACAAAAAATTATCATTGAACCAGCTTTTTCAAAGGTGGTACATAATTAGTGAGAAATAATAAACCGTTTAGTGGTTCAGGAAAGTAGCGATACACTCACGGAAATATATTTTTGCATTAATAGAATTTTGTACTTCTGCGCAGATATTTAACACTGCAAAAACTTGCGCAGAAGTACAAAATTCTATTTGATGCAAAAATATATTTCCGTAAGTGTAGCATAATTTTCTTGGTGAATTGATTTATCCGTTTTTTAATAAATTTTTCAAAAAAATTTGTAATTTTTGCGGGTTCACCGACGATTGTACTCCATCATGATAAGAATTTACCCTGGATTAGAAGTTCTACTTGATTGAATGTGCGCAGTTCACACAAGAACAGCCACTACTAAATAAATTGAGGAATATCCAAATTTTTTCTTCATGGTGAGAAAACTTGCCTTTTCTCTCGCCTGAATGTAAAAGAAAATGTGAAGTTTAACCAATTTAAATTCATGGAAAACTTTCCAGATTAAAAAAAAAACACTAAAAAAGCGAACTACATTTTGAATGTTAATAATAACCTCAGTAAAAAACGCTTGACCTAAAAACTAAAACTTTATCAATCTGACCTGAGTGGTTTTAGATTTCTGGCTATTTTGCGACAGATTAATTAGGTCACAACCAAAATTCAGGTTGATTTCTAATAGATCACACAGCTATGAGAAGTATCTAATAGTATCATACATGTACTATACACGTGAGAGAGGATAGGCGTAAACTTGACAGTTGATCGATGTAATATTCATTACTTATAAATATGAATATAATTATTATTATCTATAATATAAAACCCAAAATACACTGCACCTCACCGCACCTTGGTGCACCTCACTACATCTTGGTGTACCTTACTGCACCTCACTGCACCTTGGTGCACCTCACTACACCTTGGTGCACCTCACTACACCTTGGTGCACCTCACTGCACCTTGGTGCACCTCACTGCACATTGGTGCACGTCACTGCACCTTGATGCACCTCACTGCACCTTACTGCACCTTGGTGCACCTCATTGCACCTTGGTGCACCTTACTGCACCTCACTGCACCTTGATGCACCTTACTGTAGCTTGGTGCACATCACTACACCTTGGTGCACCTTACTGCACCTTGGTGCACCTCATTGTACCTTGGTGCACCTTACTGCACCTCACTGACCTTGGTGCACCTCACTACACCTTGGTGCACCTCACTACACCTTGGTGCACCTCACTACACCTTGATGCACCTTACTGCACCTTGGTGCACCTCATTGCACCTTACTGCACCTCACTGACCTTGGTGCACCTCACTACACTTTGGTGCACTTCACTACACCTTGGTGCACCTCACTGCACCTTGGTGCACCTCACTACACCTTAGTGCACCTTGGAACGCCCCTCTGAACAATAAGTCACTCAGCTCAACCGAGGCCCAAGGTCGAAGGAACTGTTGGTTGATGGCGAGGCCGATGGCCAAATAATTAATTTTTGAAGTGTTGTAGAGGACGTAGGGCGAAACACTTTTGCCCGTTGAAGTGTGATTCCCAGGCCTCCATGTCGACGCTATCGTCAGCCGAGGCATCCAGATTGATCCTAGAGTCATTCAAGTATAAGAAAAATAATTTTGAAATCATTGTAGAGGATGTCGAGGAAACATTTTTGTCTATTCAAATGTCCCAGACGTCATCGTCATCTAAGGACCAACAAATTATTTTTGAAGTTTTGTGACTACAATCGTCCAGGTCTAACCCAGGGTTACCCGATGGCTGAAAAATCAATTATTGAAGTGTTTAAGAGGAAAAAGCTAATTTCTTTAAATACAGGTAAACAAAGTTTAGACAATCCGGCGAACACGGGCTCACGGGCATCACCAAAAGGCTGGTTGGTTGAGGTCCAAAATTTAATTTTTGATTTGCTGCAGTAGACGTCAGGGGGAACTCAATTTCTCATGAAACTATTGGTCCCAGAAACCAACTAAGATACTATGGTCGTCCGAGGACCTAAAAATGATTTTTGATAGATGGTAGAGGACTCTTTTGCGCAGCTTTTGGTTTTGTAAATTTCATGACACTTTGGGTATCGCCATTTCATTTTATTTATAACTGTAGGAGAATTTTGCCTTACAAATGTCTGAATAACTTATCCTTGCACAAAAATAACTTCACTTAAGGAAAGAAAGAAAATGGCTGTACCTTGAAAAATTACTTTTTTCATCTGTCTTCTTATTCACTACAATCGCAAAGTCGCGTTTGTTTTATGCGATTTGATTTTCAAAGACGAGCAAAATCTGGCGATCGGACGGGGGGAGTTATATGAGAAAGGTGTTTCTTTGAGGGTGAAAAGTACACCACGCAAAGTGTGAGGAAGATCTCAGTTTTCAAAAATCTGTTGAGTGTTTTCGGTAGGCGGGTCTATGTAGTTGACGTGGGCCTAACGATACGCATGTACGCATGATACGAAGCAAATTTTCAACTTTTTGCCGGGTCATTTTATGTAATTTGAGGTTTCCTAGAAACTTTCAGCAAAGAACTGATTGTAAAGAACTGACGTAAAGGTTTGAAATCAAAAACATGTTTACTGGTAACCAATTTTCATAAATTACTGACACCATATCCCGGGCGAAGCCCGGGTAACCAAGCTAGTTATTATATTATTGGACCCGTACGAAGTACAAGAGGTCCTATACGTTTACTACAAACAATTTTATTGTAACATGGGGTAGATCGAGATGGGAGTGGGGGGATGCATCTATTATCGTCTAGAGATGACGAATCAGCAATAAAAAAAATGTCCGTCCGTCCGTCCGTCCGTCCGTCTCCACTTTTTTTTCCAGCAGCCTATTCTTTTTTTTCCCTAAAAGGTACATGCCTTCCATGATTCAAGTTCGAAGATGAGCAAAATCGATCAAGTGGTTCCGGAGATATGGTCGAGGAAGTGACCAAAAACATGGTTTTTCGAGGGTCGGTGAAACTTTTTCGCAAATACCTCATGAAAACATTTGATGCCAAAAAACTGGGGAATTTTTTTTGTTAGAATCGGGTCAGGGGTCTGAGCACTGGGAGCCATGGAATGGGCGAAAATAAATTTCTCTGCCCAAAATGATAAGAGATAGTTTTTTTCAGTATTTGCTTAAATACGCAATACAGAGATTTACCTTCAAAGGCATAGTTGTAGAGAATTAAATTTAAGCGAACACGTGTTTCAGGGTTTTGTGGAAATGTGACACAATCCTGGTATATGGTCACTTCCATAATTAGGCAGGATAACACAAATCTCTAGAACTATGAGAGTTAGAAAGTTGGTTCCAAAGGCGAAGTTGTAGAGAATTAAAAATAAGCGAACACGTGTTTCAGGCTTTTGGGGAGATATGGCCCAATCTTGGTATATGGCTACTTCCATAGTTGGGCAGGATGACCTGGATCTCCAGAACTGTGAGAGTTAGAAAGTTAATTCCAAAGGCGAAGTTGTAGAAAATTAAATTTAAGCAAACACGTGTTTCAGGGTTTTGGGGAAATATGGCCCAATCCTGGTACATGGCCACTTCAATAATTGGATAGGATGACCCAGATCTCCAGAACTATGAGAGGTAGAAAGTTGTATCCAAGGACAAAGTTGTAGACAATAAAATTTTAGATAACACGTGTTTCTGGGTTTGAGGGAAAAACGACTTAGTCCTTGGATATAAACTTTTCCAGATTTGAATGGTCTGAGACGTACTTCGGTATTACCTTTGGCATTACCTTGGATAATTTCTATGGATCTTTGAAATTCTTACAGTTATAAAAGAACAGAAAACGTTGGATTGTTTGCTTATTTGTATATTTAGGTACGTTCGAGTCACTTTGCCACATCTATTCTGTTTGTCACATCTATTCTGTTTGTCACATCTATTCTGATACGTACGGGTCTTTGGTTATGTTTATTAATATTAATTACTTGTTACGTATTGTTCATTACATGATTTGTATTCACAAATTCACATCAATACATTCTTTCAAATATAGTAAAATCAAAATTTGTCATGTGTGTGGAATTACCAACATCTCTCTTTTCGTTGGTTCATTGTGGATTTTAACACTAAATTAGGAAAAACTTCGTAAAGAATTTTTCTCCAGGTCGTTTGTTGATAAACGCTTTTCATGGAAAGTTCATCGATTGGCGATGTTTATGTGAAAATAGCTTTGCAAATATAACATCCCGAAAGCGGAATTACAAAAAGGGTGTTTTGATATTTATTCGTAAATATTTAATGGTGGTGAGTCCTATTATCGAATCAATGGGTATAAAAAGCTCTGAATTTTTCGGGTTTGTGCCTTGTGCCGCAGTAACACATTATGAAAAAGTATGGTTGATTTGTTTTTGCTCTTGTTTTCCGAATAAGGGAAAAATATTTTTTATTTATTTCTGCCTGATTTAAGTTTGTTTGCACATTTGTTTCACCAGAACTCTATGTGTTTGTTCTCACTTTCATCACACCTACCAAATATCTGAAATTGTTCGTATGGTTTCATGGCTTTTTCGCTTTTTTAATTTTTTGTCGTGTACTTTTGAACGCTACGTTGCGTGCAATAGAAGAATTTGAATTGATAAGTAAAGAAAGTGAGCTAAAGACAATAAAAGTTCTTGTAGCTTCCTGTAGAGTAGAACCTTTTTAGCACAAAATTTTTTTTCAAAATATCCATAAGGATGTCAGTAGTTCGTCATCATGGAATAAAAATCTTGAAGCACGTCAATCAGTATACATACATCGCTTCGCTATGATTTTTCAATGACTGGAATCATATTCATGATACACGTGTAGATGCTTGGACCCGTACGAAGTATACGGGACTTATGTGTTTGCCATCACTCTTACAACCAGTCGAATTTGGCGCGGGAGATGTTAATGAAGGCCCAAAAATTTATGGAGTAATATATTTTGAGTTTGGGCTGTTGCGTTGAGGCCCTCAAAATGAGCATTGTGCACGCACCGTGTCTTTCATTATTTTTCTATTTAGTATCGAATGTCAATCAATTAGAAAAAAAATTGGGGTTGATACCCTTTCTTAGTGCCTCCTAGGTTAGTACTAAGTTCGGACGAAATTGTTGTGGAGAAAATTGAGGGGAACAATTTTACCAAGTGTGTCATCTCAATATTAATGGCCCCAGGTCAGTGCATTTAGTAGCTAGTTACAACGCTACCTTGGATGTAATCAATAATTTAATAAAATTCTATTACTTTTTTTCATGTTCTCAAAGACGGATGTAGAATTTATAGGGAATCGTATGGGTGTGAGTAACTTATGTTTATGTCGGTAATGAAATAAACAAAAAACGTACATCGTTCTTTTTAGTATCACAGCGGCTTCTATCATAAAATCATCGACAACATCTTCTCTCACACTTTATTCAGAAATAGCAATGTAATTTATGTTAGATAATGAAACTCTGGATCGTCTTTGGAGATTGATTTAATACGGTGCTTTTCCTCGATACTTTGATTCTTGTTATGACACATCCGTATAATTTAATATCAAAATGTCTTCAAGCTACTCAATCAAATTTTCGGTCAGTAGAGCTAGAACTTCTTGACGAAATGTACAAGCAAGTTAGAAGCACTCAGTAGAACTTTAGCGGCCGTACTGTTCTATTTCCATTTATGTGCAAAGACACGGCTCGACGTTTACACTTACAAAGACTCAATGAACCGTTTCCGATAGTTAAAATTGAAGGGCGAATTTAGCCTAATGTTTTTGTTAGCTAAGTGTGTCGGCTACGCGTTATTACAGCCATTTTTTGTCTTTAGTTATCTGACTTAGTCGCACCCCTTTCTTCTTCTTTTTCTTCTTTATTTTACAATATCCACTGCAGGCCTCCTCATAGAGGGTATTTAGCTATTGAAACTCTATACACTTGCCAGTGTAGGTTAGTGAGTGGAAAACATGCTTAAGACGTGAATTCCGAACCACGCTTACAGTCTTAGCAAGTTTATAGGATTTCATCTGTTGCTAATTATATTTTCGCCTAAAGTTAGACTCAGTCCAGGTAGCTCAGATGGTAGAGCGTTGGACTCACTGCCTATGGGTCCCGGGTTCGATCCCCGGGGGGAACAATCTCATATGGTTTTTCCTAATCATGGATGATTAGTCTCTGCTATTAGTAACATCTAATTAGCTCTATTGACTCTGTAACAGTTGCACAAACTAAATGAAATTTGAATGCTTATTTGACATAATCAAACAATTGCACTCACAAAGTGCGACATCTACATTCGAATAGTCTCACAACAACGAAAAGAAATTCTCTCTACAACAGTGGGTATGCACAACAGGCCCATTGGAGGCTTAGGTGCTTAGGAAGGTTCGCTTTCCTTACCCACATTATCCTATCCTATCCTAGACTCAGATACTTTTGTACACAGAATTCATTGTGAATGGGTCGCGTCATTCATGTCATTCATTTGTGTACGGTTCGTCAAGAGAAACACAGTGCCTTAGCTAGAAAATATTGACTTTAGGAAAGCGGTTTTCACACTGATGTATCCATGTCTAAAAATACGTTATTTGCCAGGACTACACCTGGCCTGCAGAGCATAAAAACCTTAAGGGGTAAATTCTGAGAGAGAAATTGTATGTAAATGTTTCATCTTAGTGACGTCATCATGAGACATAATTACAAAAACTTACTCTCTCAGCATCTAACCTCTAAATTTTTTTTTGCGTCGTAGGACAGTATTGTTCATGGTATTTGCCCTAGGGAATGTTCGGAGCTGATTCCTTCAATTCTTTCTCACTCAGATAATAATAAGGCTCAAAGTTCAGACAAGCCATGTTATTAATTCAGGAGCGTCGAAATATGCTTAAAATTCTCTTTAAATTATTGGTGTTACAAACTTCTTCAACTTTTGGATGTACAAGAACGCCATGAGTGATACAGTCCCTCATATCTGCTAATTCTATCTTTTATATATTTCTTGAAGGAATATTAGACCCTATCTACCATTGTCAGAGCGCAACATTTGTACATTTTACATGAAGAACAACTGAAAATGGTTTACGTTATAACGCTAAAATATTTCGAACAATAAATACGCCATCTGTCGTCAATTTAATCATTTGAATTGTTTGGAAAAGCCAAGGCTTTTTATGGGATTATTACTTCAGAGCCCATCATTTGATATACCACGATTTGACAGGATGAGATCTTTGACATTTCTCTGTGACGACGGCAACGCAAAAATCTATGCTGCTGCCATCTTTCTGATAAAATCAAAAGTTAATATATTTACTCAGCAAGACTAAATCATTATTAAGTACTCACAAGTTACACTTGCTGGGTAAAATTGTTAACTTTTAATTTGATTCAGAAGGTGTAGTGTTAACTTCCCAGTAGTCATGTCAAAATTTTCTGGTATTTCTCCAACTATTCCACTCTCCTTGGCACAAATTCGAACGCAACGGGAGAAATCGAACGCATTGTCGGGAAGTTGTACTCTTCGAGAAGTGGAACTCAGCCGGAAATATCAAATTTTACCTACGGCGAATAACTTTTCTCCATGTAATTTGACATACACGTTTCTGGTATATTCGCCACACGTAAAATGCTTAAGTATTCTTTGTCAGCCTACACAAAGAAGTTGAACTCACCAGAAATCGGAATCCTACTTTCGATAGTAAGGATTTTAACAAAATTGACTGAAGACGTCGTATTTGAAGAGAGTTTTTTTAAACCATTTTTAGTTTTTTAAAAAAATAGAACAAAAAATAATCCAAGAACAAAACAAACAAAAATACCAATGTCGTCGGCCGAGAGAATGTTGAGTGAGAAAATAAAATATAAATTGTAATGTGTATTTCATAAAATAATTTTTGCTTGATTATAATAATAAATTTTGTGTATGTGTATGGTAACATAAGGAGTTAATAAAGCTCTCTAAAACAAAAGCAAACTGCATTTAAATTAACACAATTGTAGACATTTCTTGTTTAAGCTATCAAATTCTGTATATACAAAATTTACAAATTATTTTTAACTCTAAATTAGAATTACAAAAAAAATTATGCTTCAAATCAACCCCCAAGCACCATTCGTTCAAATAATTTCAAAACATTTTTTTTGTCTGCAGAACTGCCAAGTAATGTACACCAAACTTATGTTTTCTGAATAAAGTAATTATCAGAACATATTGGATTAGAAGGATTGCAACATTTATCGAAAGTTGGTGATGACAGATGATATTGAGTGAATTTAAGAAAATAAAAAGATATAAAGTCAAGAAATTTATTTATTTAAAAATTTGTAACTTCTGAGTGATTGGTCGGTTCTACCAAAGTTCGGTCTATTCCAACTGTCAAAATGACGTTTTTAACGTCAAATCTGTAAACCAAAGAATGCAACAAAAATATTTCGACATTATTATTGCATTTTCATCAATGATTTGAAAAACAAAAGCACCCATATTTGTTCCTTTTTGGAAAAAGTCAATATTGAATAACCTATTTTTTCAAAAGTTTATTTTGTGTGGACTTACGCGGAATTTGGTTGTCTTTGGTCCCTTTACTTTTCAAATCATTGCCGAAAATGCAATAGAAGTACTGTAGATTTACATTGCAATGACAAAAATGTAAAATTTTTCTAATTAGTTAACCCCGAATTTCATTCACAAATCGAAAATTGTTAATGAAATTTGGTGTTGCCATATTTGAAAAATTTCGAATCTGTCAATTTCGTACAGACATGACAGCCGCCAAAAGTTAGCCGCTGCTGCTGACGTTTTTGGTCAGCGAGACAGGGTTAACCGCAGTCAGCCACCGCCTTATGTTGATGTCGGCTAGCCTAACGGCTGAAATTTTTTTTTTTTACGAAATTCATGGTATCTTTTTCTGTTACAAAATATAGTTTTATAGCGAAACTAGTGTCTGACGGAAAATCTCTGACGGTAAAGAAAAAAAGAGACAAAAGATACGTCAAAGCATATGAACAAATTTTGCTTCCACGAAAATATCACCGTAAACGAATCCAAAAATTAAACTAGAATTGGTACATTTTATCGTTAGTTGCGTTACATTTTCCCACAATTCAGATTCATGTAACCCTGTTTCTGGAGCATGAAGTTCCTTTGCAAAGCAGTACATAATTGCTTTACTGTCGATTTTTTTTTGTGAAATGTTTATATGCGGTGGTTCAAAAGAAATCACACTTTTTCTAGTCAAAAAATGCAGTTACAATTTCGTATATCTCAGGTTAGTGTCAACCCTTTTCAGAGAACATTTTTTCTTGAAAGCTGGCTCAAATATGTCATTAAACATGTCTTTGTGAAGAAATGTAACTTTAGCTTCTGAGTTTTAAGAGAAAGATAAGATAAGATTTTCTTGCAAATGACTTCCCAGAGGATTTTTCATCTAGTGCAAAGAGATTTTCCACGTTCATTCACCTTGTATCTCAGGCCATTTTCAACCTCTTCCAAAAATGTTCTCCTAGATGATTAACTGGGAGTGGAATTAGGACAGTGCTTTTTCAAAAATTGATCTCTAATTTTTTTAGGCATTTTGGAACTGCTCAAGATTTAGCAAAATGTAACACTTTATGAGAAATGTCACCACCGCAATATTTAAAAATCATAATCGTGCGATACTTCTCGGAAGCACTTTTTATCATTCAATAAGAGTTATAATGCTAAACTCTCAACTTTAAAACAATCTTTGGTTCAAATTTTATTGCATTTTACGTTATCAGCCGCCGCACCCGGACTTTTTTGCTGTCGGCTAGTCTCAGACGCCGCCATCACTTTTTTGATGGTTTAGCCGACCTAGCCGCCAGCCGCTTACCTCTGTAAGGTCGGCTAGACGCCGCCGACCCTTTTTAGGTCGGCTGTCATGTCTGTTTTTGTTCTACTATGTTTAGGCACAATTAGGGTGTTGTTAGTATGCACAAAAAAAAGACCTTTAAATTGTCGCTTAAATCATTGATACAATGCGCAATCCATTAATTATTGTGCAATCAAATCAATCTTGTCAATACATTGTGCAAGTGAATATATATCTTAAATCAAATTCAATTATGCTGTGCACAAACGTATAAAAAACTTAGTGAGGAGAATTCGTGAGAGAAAATATTGCTTAAACATCGTTACCCACGCTACATGTAATGGATCATTCATAAATTACGTAACGCAAGAGGGGGTTGTATGAGGCAAGCGGAACATATCTAACAAAATGTGTTTACAAATTGACGCTTTTTGCGTGACAGGGGGAAGGGGAGAGGGATCAAAAAATCCTAATTTTGGCGTTACGTAATTTATGCTCACGATGTCAACAAATAAACACTGACTCTACACATGAAATCTGAATTGTTGTACACGCTACATTTTGTCTGCAATATTTTTTTATGCAAAACAATGGTAAAACACTGGTGTAGTAGAACAAATAATGGTTTGGTCGCTAAATTTTTTTTGCATTGTAGAGCAGATTTTTTGCCCTGAACTTTTACTCCCATATTTTACGATCATTAGATCAAAAAGCAAATAGACCCTCCCTCTATTTGACATAGTTTATTTCCCCTCGTTCGCAAGTTCGGAAACTCGGATCAGCCTGGCACTTAATGAGGATAAACCGTTTAACGAAATTTAAAATCACGCACTCGAACATACTGGGAAATATTTCGAAAAAAATTACTTAAAATGACGCAATCTACTAAAATGTACTAATAATTAGTAACTCGATCAATAGATGCGATCAAATAATGTGAATTTTATTGAAAACATAAATTAACTAACTAATATAGTTGGCAGTTCTGTAATAAAATGTAAATATTTTTTGTATAAAAAATTTCAAAACTGTTTTCCGTCTCTTTTCGCGTTTAAATTTAAAGTTTCAAATTGTAATTAGTTACATATTTTTTTATCGTTTCTCTTTTATTATATCTTCATTTTCTTCGTTATCTTTTCATTATTTTTTTTTAAACATTTTATTTGCTTTAATAAACTTATCAAAATCAACACTGAAAAAGAAAATCATTTCACTTCTCAACTAAATTATTTGTGTTAAATTTCCTTCAAATAGTTTCTTCATTATATGCAATGCAAGAAAATATAGATTTTAATTTGACTTTATTTTCTTTTAAGTTTATGGTCAGATCGTATTACATTCTAAGTTTTTAATTATATACAACTTTTTCCATCTATTTTTTTTAATTATAAATATACTTCGTTTTTGTGCTTGTCAATTTTTTTTTCATCTCTTCAATATATAGATATCTCCTTTCATATTTCACTTTTTTTTAAATATTTTTTCTCTTTTTCAATATAAATGCTCTTTGGGGAATTAATATTTATTTAAATATTTTGTTTATGTTATGACTACTTTTGACATAGAAATATTGTAAATAAGCGATAAAATATGAAAACAATAAAATTGTTTAAAAAAAATCATTCGATTTTTGTTTTTGTTTCATTTCCATTGAAATTGTAATTCATTAACAATGCTCTTTGGTGCAATAATAAAAAAAATTAACATTGTTTTACATATTTGGCAATAATTAAAGCTTCGATTCAATAACAAACAAAAAAAAAAAAAACAACAACAACACAAATAAATTCATATAAAATTGTAACCTCACTAAAGCCGTTTTAATCAGAATATTAAGGAGGATGCGCTACGTTCGAGATTGACTTGCCTTACCAATTTATTTGTATAACACGGATGATATGAACACATTTCCTGACATAATAAGAAGAGACATTCTATCCCACTGTAAAATCCACATTTACCAAACTAATTCCTCATAAATCCACACGTCCCATTTCAATGTTGAATGAAATTATAAAATTGTTACAAAAAAAACTTTGGCATGTTTTTCAATGTTTTGTTGGATTTTGTGGTGATGATTCGTTTGATTTTTGTTTGTTTGATTTGAATGAATTTTCTGATATTATGATAAATGAGTGGAAAGACAAATAGTAGACAAATAGTAGGGTGAATGAGTGAAATTGGAAATTATTCGAATTTTGGGTGAAATTCACAGCTGCCCTTTTTATTTGAAATTTGTGTTCAGCATTTAGGGATTTGTAGTGACGTCTACCCTACAACGCATAAAAAACCTAGCGACGTTATCAGATGAGAGATTTTCATATATTTTCTCTCACAAATTCTCGTCGCTAGGCTTTTTATGCGTTGTACGGCAGACGTGTTTTATTTAGAAAATTTGAAAATCTTAAACTCAAGCAAATACGGAGAACGCCCCTCATTCACAAAGTGCGCACGCTGGAAAGAAGGTACGACGGGGGGTTTGACAAACGTGTTCTGCCATACATTGTAATGTATGAAAATGGAGGTCCGAGGGGGAAGAGGAGCGGGGAGGGCAATAAAACTGCGTTTTTATCGTGCGCGCTTTGTGAATGACCTCTTATTTTATAAAAGTTCCAAATAATGAGTCAGGAATGCCAGAAATCAGCCAGAAACCATAGCAATTTTTTAAATTATAGAAAATGATTTTCCTTGGCATGTTAATTTAAGTTAAGTTAATTAACTAAATATTTCCACCATTTATTGAGGACACTTGTCAAATGTTTATTTGTTTAGAATTCGAAAAATAAATCAAATAAACTTACGCGAAATATATTTCGATCAAGCTAGATCATCGTCGGTCGCGTGGCTGAAGGAGACTGTTTTCGTTGTTTCCGTTCTTCCTTAACGTTGATAACGAAGATCACATGATTACATAAAATACATACAGACAAACATTATCACCCAAACAGTATCATCCAATTATTTTTAATTGTTTTACAAATTGAAAAGTGGTGACAAAATGGGTGCAGGGTCATGTTAATTTGACAGATTTTTGCAAAAGGCTTTGGGCATGTTTTTTGAATTGTTTCTATTTATTTTGAAGATCATTTGATGTGTCTGTTGAAATGTCTTTTGACGAACTGTGTCTACCTAATTTCGGAGTAGCTTCCGGTTACTCATTTGGGTTTTTTGTGTAAATAATTTTTGACTTATTAAAGATAATTGCAGATGTTACATTTAGTGACTTTTTTAAGTAACTTTGTCTCTATCTTTTAACATTTCTCGCGTAAAAAATTAGTGAACATTACTGCCGTACAACTGAATAAAAACCTAGCGACGAGAATTTGTGAGAGAAAATATATGAAAATCTCTCATCTGATTCTAGCGACGTTAGGTTTTTTATGCGTTGTACGGCGGATTAGCTAATAGTTTCAATGATTTTAGATTTGGCTGCTTTTCAATTTCAAACTTCGTTAAGCGATGTTTATATTTGGTGCGATGCGAATAGCATCTCGTTGGTTTTGTATAAAAATTCAGCTTTATAAAAACAAAAATAAGTCCTTCAATATAATTATCGCCTTCTACACATTTCTGCCCCACAACGCATAAAAACTTAGCGACGGACGTGATCAGATGATAGATATGTTCTATCACAAATTCTCCTCACTAAGTTCTTTTTAAGTTGGATGGCGGATTTATTCTCGAATGTCTCATTCACACAAGTGTGCAGGAATTTAATAATTTCTTCTGTATACGTGAGAGTGTATTTGTTGTGACGGAAAATATTTTACCATCACTTGGGACGAAAAGTTGCTTTCCGCGGTATGTGCACCAACACACTCTCACTATTACAGAAAAATATCTTCCAAAATACCCCAATACACACTCGATGCGTACTTTTTGCTTGGTCTTCGCCCGCGCGTACGTACACATCTCGTGTGTGTTGGGGTATATTGAAATATAGTATTGAATTATTAAATTCTTTGCTATCCAAAAAGTTTACTATTTCTATTATACACCGCATAACTTAGCGAGGAGAATTTGTGAGAGAAAATGAATGAAAATCTCTACCCTCATCTGGTAACGGCGTTAAGTTTTTTATGCGTTGTATGGCAGATTTGTTTTGCGTTGAACTTAAAGACAACATTAAACAAAAGAATCTCCACGAATCTTTTATTATTCTGTCGTTAGCTTGTTATTGAAAATCGTTGATATTTTTCGCAAATTTCGTCCACGTTATTTTTGCCTATCTGCCCTACAAGTCATAAAAACCTTAGCGACATAATCAGATGGGCGATTTTTATTTATTTTCTCTCACAAACTTTCCTCGTTGAAATTTTAGTGAGGAGAATTTTTGAAAGAAAATAGCTAATGTTTTTATGCGTTGTACTTGTACGCAGGGAATAATTTTAAATCTCCGAGTGAACACTTAATCTCAAAAATGAAACATTCGTAGGATTTTTTGGCCAATTAACTGTAGATCACCAACCAATAATAAAAAACAGTAGGAAAATATAAATAAATTCTGTTTGTAAAATATTGTTTCTAAAAAAACCCTCTGCAATTCTTTTTTAACTTCGAATTTTCCCTATCCAATTCTTATAAAGGACCTAAAACATTTTATGTAAAAGTAGATTTTTTAACAACATCTTTCTAAATGTCTTGACTGTAAATGACTTCTTCTCGTAAAAATTCAATTTGTGTTCATTTCATCGCTGCTACTGTTGGCGATTGATGCGGAAATGAAATTTTACAAATCTATTACAGCTCTTTTAAGGAAATGAATTCGCCTTCACACCCAAAACTCTGTTTTCGATATTTCCGCATATTATTCATTTTGTCGAAATTATATTTGATTTACGAAATAATAGAAAGGACTAACAGATTCGGAGAAAGTACTGACGTAAAACAACTTCAGTTTTGGAATAGTCCGCAATAAATTTAAGTTTATTATTTGTTGTTGAAATATTTTCCATTTTAGACTCTTGTTATATACAATTACACTCTGTAAGTTATGACTGTTCCCGGAAATAACTATGATTTTTTATGATTTACACAAAACGTTTTAACACAATTACTTGAACGTCTGAGTTAGCAATCCACTAACAATTGAAAAATTTCCAATTTCATCCTTTCAAGTTACTGGGGTCAGGGAGGAAGAAATGCACGAAATTTTGGATGCGTTTTGAAAATGCGTCGTAAATGGAATAGAAAAACTTATAGTATTAACCCAACATGCGAAAAATTGCATTAAAAAGGAGTTATACGGAGTTATGTTTCTATTGTGAACTATCATACCCGTGCATTATACCCTTCTCGCATAGTTAATTTGGTAAGTTTTTCCTCTGCAAACATGCAAGAAAGATAAACTGCGAGAAACAAAAAGCACCGACGAAAGCTTATATATACTTACGGACTAACTTCGGTAATAAGGTGCAAAACTTTTGATGGAAGCTCTGTCGAATTGTAATAAAGCTTAGCTGTAAACGCAGTATAAAAAAATGGGAAATTCTTTTCGGATTATATTGTTAACAAAAAATTTCGAAACTTCTCCATGAAGTTGCATGGTTTTATGAAATTTATTCAGAATGTGCCCACAATAATTCGTACATTTTTTTATTGAGGTTTTTATTTTCCATTTTATTACGTGATTTTAATCTACAGTCTGATTAGGCTTTTGATTTACTCGCATTACAGAATTCATTCTTTGTGTATGCCTTACTAATAATGGGAATCAATGGTTCTAGCTCGTTTTTTTTTTACTTTTGGTCTCAATAGTTTAGATTGGCCATAAGATTGGGTTCACTAGTGATATTTTTAGTGAAGCTAAAGCTGAAAAATATTAGTGACGCTAGTTTTTAATAGCGAGCCGCTGAAAGTAGCGAGAATTAGCGGTCGTTAGTAGCTAACACTTACTCTCGCTACAAGGTAGAAGTTGTTTTAATATTGAATCAATTTTTCGACTATTTCAAAAAGACATCCTCAATTTTTTGTAGAGATTACTTTTCTTCGAAGTATATGGTAAAATTATATATTGGGATATTCGTCATTATAGTTTTACACTCAACTCGAATTTTTGTTTCGACAGGTGCTTTGAGCATAAATCTTATCAAAAATTTAAAAGAGTGTACATAATGACGTATTTTTAAGGCATTGATTGAGCTCTTTTATTCTTTTTTCACCACCGCTAAACTGAATAAGGTTCGCTCGGATCTTATGAGGTACACACCGCGATTATTATCATGTTTACAATTTTCCCAAAAAATCGCATATGGCCAACAACTTTCTAGAAGATTGTAAGGCTTTATCTCATTCAGAAAACAGTGATATGGGCGATTGGCAGATAGTTGGAAATTTTTTTTTATAATTCTGAACCCAGAGTCGCCAAAAACGGCGACTGGCGGCTGAAATCAGCGCCACCGCCGCCAACGATTTTCGAACGGCTAGCCGCCACGCCGCCGCCGTGAAAATAGTCGGCGGCCGACTCGGCGGCTGGAATGCATTTCAAAAATGGTTGAAAAATAAAGTGAAATTTTTTATTAAAAAAAAAAATTGTACGAAGATAGCCCTGCCACTTGCTTCGCACCCATCCCCTGGGATTTCGAAGTAAATAAAAATTTAACACTGAAGAAGCAAAAAAATAACTCTAGGTCAAAAAGGGATCAGTGAAATCTTTAAACAGATTTTAATAAAAAATTTCTTTGCTCGCTTCGCTCACACATTTCTTACTCTTTTCATTTTTCTCATAAGAGTATCAAATTAATGCAAAGGAAAGAGCCCCAAAAATTAGCAGTACGGTATTAGACTCAATGCTATCACTTTTCTTATACTTCTTCAGAGGAATAAACGGAAATTACTCAGTTTTGAGAGAATAATCTTTATTAATACAAAATATACATAAAGTGTGCTACTATTTTGTAAAGAGTTGCTAAAAACACGGCATATCGATCTATCACAATGTGATAAGTGAAGATGAAGTATGATAAGTGAAGATGAAAAGTGTCATTTAACTCTGTTAAGTTTGGTAATTAAGTTTGGAAATTTACAAACAAGGCTTTCATAATTCTTGCGAGAAATGAAAGAAATTAAAAGGTATGACATCCAATAAAAATGAAAAATATTACAAAATTTTGCTCGCTTCGCTCGTGATTCTAAATTTCCTTCCCAATATAAATTATTTTCTTGACAGACGAGAAAACATGCATTTTGTATTTTTCTTTTAAATTTCATATTTTCCAATGACACTTGAGGGGCGCCGCGCCGCTTCGCCTGTCAAAACATCCTGGATACGGGTAATTTAACACTAACATTTACGGTGGCTCGGATTCAGTAGGTCCAACTCCGAATTTCGCATTACATATTTATAGCAAGACATATCGATTAGCATAGTACAAACTTACATCATCAACGAATTAAAATCTTCAATTACCTCCGAATAAAGAAATTTTGAAAGTAGCACGTAGTGATTATTAAAGTTATTGTCTTCAGACGCCAGCCGTTTTTTTTCGGCTCTGGACTCTGATTCTTAAACACATTTGATCAACAAACACTTGGTTTGACGGATTTAACCTAAAAGTCTACGAGTTCATGTTTGTCTTTGAATTGTGCCTAAGAAACACATTCAATTTTTTCCAGCTATCTGTCAATCGTTTCGCAAGCATCAGATCTATTAATAATATTTGGGTCCAATGCTAATTTTCAGCTAAAAATTATCAAAAAAATAGGTTTTTCAATGGTTTTGACAAAGTTGTTAGGAATGTCAAAAAGTTAAGAAACGTTAAGAACGACATTTGATATCGTCAACTAATGCAACTTAACTCGAAAAATAGACTTATCTGCAACATTACGCCCGAATTCACCTAAAACTTGGCTTCCGCCTATTTCCTGGTTTGCATTACTTTTATTGTTACATTAGTGTTAAATACTTTGAAGTAAAAGTATGGATCCAACCTAAAGGTGAATTTATTCATTACATGTTCGCATATTTACAACTAAAATATACGTGGGTCGCGGAACACCGTCAATTATATCGAATCTTCTAAGGGCGAGATCAATAAAACTCTTCTAGTTTTAAATTACACTACTGACTTCACTAATGACAAGAAATATTTTGATTTTTTTACTTTATGTATTTGAATATTTGAATTTTGTGTTTTTCTTTGTATTTTTACTATGCTGTGATTGTGTTAGATATACTACTTTAAGTTGTATGATTTGTAACGTTTTCATGGTTTTTTAAGGAGGGTTATGACAGCAGTCATAACTACTCTTTTTCCATGTCGGCTTGAAAAAAGTAGACAATAAAATTAATATCAATCAAATAGCCTCTGATAATGTCAGCATAGCTGACGAAACCGGTAGTGTAATTGTAGTATAGTGTAATTAAAATCTAATATATATTTATGTATTTCAAGATTCGTCATGTCCTCAAGTCAAGATAACAATTTTAGCAAGAGGTGCATACAATATTTTATCTACCGAAAACAGATATATCGAGATAAATTAAAATGATCTAGGCGGATGAATGCGACATTACTGTTCAACGTAGATAAAAGAGTTTTATTGATCTGAAATTGAAAATTGAAATTGAAAAATTGAAATTGAAATTGATTGAAAAACGATGTTGTTGTGTATGGAGAATATTTTTGTGAATTTATAAATGACGAAAAACGGTTAATAAAAGGTAGTGTCCCCGTACCGTGGCAGATTCCTCAACATCTAGTGTTGAATTGAAAGCTTGCCGTAAAAACACTAGTCAACTCCAAATATAAATGGAGAAGAGGTTTTCTTGATAAATACTGACGTGTTGGCGTCGATTACGTTTTCAGAACACTTTCGGAAATGTGAAACTGAATCGACAGCATCGGATGTAAATACTTTACCAGAAATATTCTATGATTCCGTTCCCGATGTTTTGGCACCAAAAAGTTTTAATTTCTGTTTTAAAGTCTTGACAGTTTCTTTATTTTGTTTTTTTTTTGGGACATTGTGGACAAACAAAAATAAACGAAAAAGAAAAGTAATTGTTTATAACTTAAATAAATTGTAATTTCAAATGCAACTGTCATAATCTGACATGTAGCCGCCTGTCAGTGGCGCCATTGTTGTTGCGGTCATTGCATAAACTAAAAACTCAATCTATTGTGCATAAATTCAACAATTGGATTTTCGTAGCATTTCTGTGTGATAAACATTCGTTCAGAGTCGTAAAAACGAAGTAGCTGAATATGACAAACGTTTTCCTAATAATGTTTGAATGAGTAAGTGAAATTATGTGCGTTTTGGTTGGCTACTTCCAAAAAAGTTATGTTGCCGCCATATTTAATTGGTTGAATAAAAATAAAGTCTGATAAAGGATCAATTGTATTCAACAATAAAACCGTGTGCCATATTGTTGAAAATAATTTATTATGACTGTAAACCTATCTCAATTAGCTTTACCAATGCAAAAAAATTATTTTCAACAACCAAAACAATTGCAATTTGTGTTTGTTGACAACTTTTGAAATGTGAATATTGGTAGCACTGGCACAAATCGATGAAAAGTTGAAACGATTTTAACTGTTTGCCAATTCTGCATTTTATATACCACGTGATTGGGCAGCTGTCACCTTTTCTCATTTCGTGTGTACGGTTTCAATTTACTGTGAAATAAGTTTTCTTGTTTACTAATATGACGTCGTAAGTAAAAAAACTCAGAGAAAATCAGTGAAGATTTTCAACGATATTCGCCGAAAAAAATCAAATTAGCAACAAAATTAAAAAAAAAAAGATTCTAGGCGATTGTTTTGTTTAATTTTATCGCTAATTAGATTTTTTTTTGCGAAACGAATCTTCGCTGATTTTCTATAAGTTTTTTTCCTTATGACGGCAGAAATCTTGAGTAGAGGCAAACACATTTTGCCAGAAATATCGAGTGTGTTGAACGGTTTAAAATGTAAAATTTTGTATGAAATTAGGAAGTGTTTAATGCAATCAATAAGTAGGGAGTGGCTTAGTGTTTTAGTTAATCTCATTATAAGCGATCGCTAGTCGCTACTAGCGAACAAAAGTTAAAATCAGCATCGCTCCTAGCGCCGTTATTGTATAGCTGCGCTAACCCAGCCTCGATAATAATGCTATAAAATTTTATGTGTAAAGAATTCTTCTCCATGTGTGGTTCAATGACGAAAAATGATAATATGTGAACTTGAGTTGACCCATTTCATTATTTTTTCTTAGTATATTACGAAACTACAGGGGATTGTCTCGAAATGCACTAATATAGTTGTACATCATCGCCCGTGATAAATTGGCTAATAAAAAATATAGAATTGTAAAGCCATCACCAACGTAGCGCATCCTCCTAATTAAATTTTGCTTCTATTTTCAGAACAACATATGAATACATCCAATCCAATATACCGGTGTAACTATTGAATGTTAAATTTATCATTCGTGATTTATTTATAGAAAATGTAAGATTATCATCTCGGTCGGTCGAAAGACTTTATATTTGATTTGATTATGAAAAGGGAAAGTCACATTATTATTCGAGATGGACAGACGTTACATATTTTTTTTTCAAATTTTTTTTTCTTTCTTTTTTTAGGCTACTAAATATTTGATTTCAAAAACTTTCCTTTTTACACTTACAATTTAATTATTTTACAATTTTCTTCTTTGATTTATTATATATAGATCTGTTTTATATATTTGTAGAAATCGTGTGGTTTTCATAACTTTAATAGTGCAACGGAAGACAATCAATGCTTTTCAAAATGTTATTATTCTGACATTTTTTTTTGTAATTCATCAATATCATCGAACAGAGTGGATCGTTGTTTTCATATCATTTTTTTTCCTTTGATTATAAACTAGTAAATTAGTGTTATCATTCGACTCTGGGATTGTCTTATGTCGATGTTCTGAATGATACTCACAACATAATTCGCCATTGTTCTGCAAAGTTCAATACACCGATAAAGTAAAGTGAAAGTTCTTAAAGTGAAACGTTTAATCGTAAAATTCGTTTATTCTTCTAATTTTACGGAGTGATTATTGGCACCCGGTGGGAACAGTGCCTAGAGACTGCTGCAACCCTAGTCCCGTGCGAATAGTTCTATTGGCTATTCGTTGCAATAAAAAATTTTTTATTTTAGACAAGTCGGTGCCAATAGTCAATAAACTCCTGGTGTCAATAGTGCCTATCTATTTGGCATGAAACAGAAATTCGTTCATTTCATCGATTGCACGTTCGCCGTGGTAATTGACTTTTCCTCCCTGGTGGCTTAAATAACTATTATAGTAAATGACAGTCTTTGCATTGTTCTGCCGTAATTTGCAGAAAAAACTAAGTGCGACAGATAGAAAAAATCGATACAAAAGTCCATATAAAGTTTTTTGCCTCTTTCATACCAAGTTTCTTACGCAAATTAAGGCTGTGTTGTTATGACGCTGACGCTTATCCATCATACACATTTCATATTGTTGTAATTGTTATGATTATTAACTAGTGAAATTCACTTCTAATAATTCTGACTGAAGGCTATTAAGCTAGGCTATTAAGGTTGAGTATTGTTATGAATTTGAAACGGAAATCACCTTTAAATCTCCTATGGGGACGTATGTAAAGGACGTAGGCTTTTAGGGTGGGAAGTTATTCAACAAGCGTCCAATTTTTTTATTGTAAAAATCAGAGAAATGATAGGCTGGTACGCTCGGTAACCAGATTGAAGGAATATCAGATTTGCAGTTAAAAAAGAGTTTTTTGTTTGCACTCCGTTATTATCCATGTGAAAAATATCTCAAACAAACAAAGGAAAAATTGAAAACGATTTAATTTCGCCTCCGTTTGAATGACAGTTCTCTCTCTCTTTTCAAAAAGAAAAATTTTTTTAAGTGCAACTTTTTTTTCTTAATAGCGGTTTCACGTTTTCTAACACGTTCCTTCTATCTCGCCACACGATTACCAACTTAAAATTTCTCTGGTGAAAATTATACGCTGAGAATTGGTTGGTGTGAACAATACTGAGATTTTAACTCAAGAGAAATCTCCAGACGACATGGAAATTAGGTGAAACCCCATTTTCAATTAGTGACTTTTGATATTTCTGTGAACATTTTCGTAAATGTCAAATTTTAAGTGAAAATTTCTCGTTTATTGCTCTCGACGTATTTAAATCGTTAACACGAAGTTGCCAACATGTCAGATTGTTGGACAGGAACTTTACACTTCGATAAAATTGAACCAAATGCATGGTTTTAACCTGTGAAATTATCCATTGCCAATAAACATCTCATTAGAATGTTTATTGTTGAGACCTCAACATTTTTTTCAGCTTTCCTCTAATGCACCTCTTTTCCTCTTAAAATGGCTTCTTATAAAAAAAGTGGTGCGAAAAGACATCATCAATGACTCTCATTTATCACGAATTGTTTATTAAGTAGTGATAGCTACTTAATGTTTTCACCCTTCCTGTCCGTCCGTCTCTGCACGTTCACCGAGGACTCACCGATGATTCACAGTGAAATCACCGGATTCACCGTGAAATCAACGATTATTCGCATTGGAATCACTGATGATTCATAGAGATATCACCTATGATTTACCAGGAAATCACCTATGATTCACCGAGAATCACCTATGATTCACCGGGAATCATCTATGATTCACCGGGAATCACCTATGATTCACTGGGAATCACCGATGATTCACCTGAAATCATCGATGATTCACCGGGAATCACTGATGATTCACCGGGAATCACTGATGATTCACCGGGAATCACTGATGATTCACCAGTAATCACTGATGATTCGCCGGGGAGTCACTGATTATTCACCAGGATATCATTGATTATTCACAGTGAAATCACCGATGATTCACAGTGGAATCACCGATGATTCACAGTGGAATCACCCATCATTCACAGTGGAATCACCGATGATTCACAGTGGAATCACCAATGATTCACAGGGGAATCATCTTATGATTCGATCATATGTGATTTGTATTCAGCGACTGAAATTTGAGTACACTATATCGCTACTTTCCTACCATTTCAACGGACTATTTCTCCATTCAATACGCGATTGACTGTTATGTGAATAAAAATCATAAAATCGCAATTCTTTTCCCTATACGTGCATGTGTGTCTCACCGACCATGCTATAAAGAAAATCTCACTGTCTGCTTTATTTGTCGCAGCTAAAACATCAATGTGCTATTCATTACACAGACAGAGATTTCATAGCTAAATTGAAAATATTATTTGAAAGCAACGTCCGTGGATCCTTAATTCAATTCAATATCATTTATAAGCCTTCGATCTGCGGCTGATTTCGAGCCAAAAATCGATAAATCGAGCCAGAAGTGTTCCACAAAGAAACCAGCGGAATGAGTCCGTTGTGAACTCTATGCTCATCCCTATAATAAAAATGTCCTCCACCTTCGAGTGGTCTGAATTATCAATGAGAAATGGTTTATAAATCGTGATTTGAATGTACCTTACGATTTTACATTGAAATTCATGCTCCATCCATAAGTTCATTATTTCATGCTTAATTTGTTGTTCTTGTTTTCGTAGATTTTCGAATTTGCGTATGTTCTCTTTTTAGAAGTATTGCTTCCTCTAACAACCTCTAACTAACATTGGACTTGATGATTTATTGTCCCACAGGCTTTCATTAGAAACTTTGAACATTCGCTTTGTTATTATGTTTAAAGCTCTTGCGTAGATTCATGACTCAGTTCTGTAAGGAAATCTTCAATAATTTGCTTTATGATGAGACTAAATATTTCTCTTTCACTTTCTCGGCCATAATAATACGAGGCAAAAGTTATGCTGATATTCATCACATTTTTGTGACCATACAAAACATATAACGGTTGGTAGAGTGAAAGAGAGGAAAATAATTCACTTGTGGCAAAACTGCAAAATAGCTTAAATTTGACAGCAAGTACAATCAAAGACACACTACCGTATGTAAAAAATATCGCTTCATCTAAGCCAATTACACATTTGCACATATGTTCAGAGTCGTCCACAAGAAATGGCTAATTTCGACAGAAAAACGTCTTAAAATTTTTGAATGAATTGGTGTGAATGAGCGTGTGTTGGTCAGCTACTTCCATAAATTTATATTTCAGTCGTCAATATTAGCGAAACAAAATAAACGATGAAACACTTCGAAATTTTTTTGCACAAATCTCGTGATATTTACTTGAAAAATTTACGCGATTCATATCAAAATTAGTTTTTTACGTGTTCTTCGCTAAATATTAAAATGTGTTGTATTGTATTGTTGTATTGTCAACATTTTCGAAATGTAAATGTTGATACCTTTGGCCAAAATTTATGAAAAGTTGGATTAATTTTATATACCATGTGATGTGACTTTACAATACATGATAGTTCGGCTTTCACATTTTCTCATTTCGTGTGAACGGTGACAATTTACTGTGTAATTAGTGTTAATGTCACAAATGACGGAGTCTCTCAATGAGACCAACTTACCGAGAAATCAAATGATTCGCCATTCTGATGCCACAGCTCTTCTAGCATGTAGTCTCAAAAAATGAAGTCTCTGATCTATATGGCACTGCCATACAATGCGGAAAAAACTTAGAGAAGAGAATTTGTGAGAAAAAATATATGAAAACCTATCATCTGATAGCTTCCGTCGCTAAGTTTTTTATGCGTTGTATATCAGGGTAAATTTGGAGAGTTATTACAAACTGCCGGTTTTCATTTTTGTGAAAAAAATATATAGAGGAAATTAGCGAAAAATTCAACGATTTTCAGCAAGAAAAATTGAGTGAACGAGATTTTTTTTCTCTAAGTTTTTTTTTCTTATGATGGTAGTTTAATCGCTAATTTGATTTATTTGTGTGAAATTGGTTGAAATTTTTCGCATTTCACTCTCAGTTTTTTTTTCTGGTAACGGTAGTTTTTGCTGTACAATAAAAGCCACACTCTGCGAATCCCCTCTTTTCATCGGTTCCATCGGTTTACCATTGAAAATTGATTAACGAAAAGTTTATATTTTCAATTAATTCTTTTCGCTATATGAAACGTTTGTGTTTATTTTTTACCGGTTCCGATTGATGTTCCTGTACGTGAATCGCATCAATTTGTGAAAAATCATCAATAACGATTTTTCATATTTTGTTGTTGTATATATTGGCAGTTTAATTTCAGATTTCAATTACTTTGCAGCAAATGAACTTATTAGCAGAACATGGGGTAAAATTTGTAATAAATCACAAAATCCCAAGTGACGAAATGCGTAAAATTGATCGAACAAAAAAATACGCTCCACCCTACTGTCCAAAATTGCTTTATGTTTCGCCTACAACAGAGTATCGCAAGGAAAACATTCGTCTAAAGAAAAAAAAAAACCAACTCAAAATCCCTAAAAACCATGTTTCATGTTCATCACGCACGATTTGCAATTTCATCATTTCTTTACTATAAACTTTCGGTCAACAGGTCACTAGTCCGCCTTTGTTGATGATGAGATTTCAAATAACTTTCGGAATAAACACTTTTCGCACGACTATCGTATCGTAAACTTGATCGTCGCACATCCAATTCCATCGGAAACCGTCCACGTTTCCACCAGTTGCAGAACAAACACTGTAATGTGCTCTTGAATGCTTCGCGAAAGTCACGATTGAAGTAAGCATAAATGAGAGGATTTAGTGTGGAATTGAAATATCCAATCCAAAATAAAATAGTCACCAATACTTGGGGATAGGGACATGCATCACCACATAAAGTTGTTATGAGATACCTGCACATAAAAAGATTATTTGTTGTTGTCTGGTTTTTTGTTTCATTGTCGTTTTCGCTTATCGTAAATGAAATGTAATTATTGTAATTAATCCCATCGATAGCTTTGGGCAAAGTCAATCACTTACCAAAGAAAAAATGGTAGCCAGCACAAAAGGAAAACACCCATAATAATACCCAATGTTCGGGCAGCCTTATGTTCTCTTTTCATCTTAATTAGATGTCTATCTTTAGTTGGTGTGTGTTCTTGATCCACTTCATGCAACGTCAATGTTTTTGATGAACCGGAGCCACTTAAAGCTTCTCCTTAAAAAAAACATATTTTTTTTTAGTTTATAGAACAATAACAATATTCGATGAGAATGACGACAATAAATGTCGTTCAATTTCATTAAGAAATGTATGCCGCCTGTCTTCAGCTGGTAGGGCATAGACTACAATGAGATTCCACAATGAGTCACTGAATCTGTCGCAAAGAGACGCTCCATTGGCACTAGTTACGTCCGATATCTAAGAACCTTTCAATAGTGTATGGCATAAAATCTTCTTGCATAGATGTTTACTCTAAGGTTTTCGCTAACAATGGCAAATGGTGTTCCACAAGCTAGTGTCATAAGTCCCACTCTGCATACAATATCTTCACATCCTATTTACACATAACCATGACTGCCGTCATATGGAAAAAAAACTTAGTGAAAATTAGCGAAGATTTTCAACGAAATTCGCCGAAAAAAATCAATTCAGCAACTAAATTAAACCAAAGATTCTCGGCGATTGTTTTGCTTAATTTTGTCGCTAATTTGATTTTTTCCAGCGAAATCCGTTGAAAATCTTCACTAAACTCGTTTCAACATTTTTATGAACTTTTTATTTCTGCGCAGGTTATTAACACCGCAAAAACCTGCGCAGAAGTAAAAAGTTCATAAAAATATTGAAACGAGTTTAAGTTTTTTTTTCCTTATGACGACGTTCTGAAAAACGTTTTGCGCTGATGACAGAAAAGAAAGTCTACTATACTCTCAAAATATTAAATATGAAGGTGGTGTTTTACAAGTAGTTGGCGTTAATGCACTGGATTGTTCCTTCCCCGAGTACATGAAAATACTGGATTTTTTATGTTCTCCCTCCGCCCAGTTTATTTTCGCGAAAAACTAACCATCACGATCGAGTTATATAATGTGTTAAGGGAGAGAAATCAGAATTTAAAATGTATTGTCTACCTCGCGGTTACACGTCGAAAGAGTGATTTCTATTGTATTAATACATTTTTGACGTGTAACCGCGAGGTAGACAATACATTTTAAATTCTGATTTCTCTCCCTTAACACATTATATTTCACGATCATAAGAGTTCTAAGTTTTTCGCGAAAATAAACAGAGCGGAGGGAGAACACAAAAAATCGAAAAATAAGAGAAATCAACAATATGAGGTACGCAAAAAGTTACAACAAATGGAGTAGTGTATTTTCAGCTGGGGTAGCCTGGGGTCTGAAAATGATGTTAAGGACTGTTGGAGAGTTTTCAGAACTCTGCATTTTTCACGATTTTCGCGTTTTTGGTCACATTTCGTCATTGAGCTACCCCTAAATCACCTCGGATCGAGCGGACTCCTTATACTTTTTTGATCAATGATACATGTATGTACAAATAAATGTAGAGTAATATTCCGGTTGGTGCCCCAAAGTTTTTGCAACTTTAATTTCCTGGACACCCCTAAAGGACATTCAAAGGGTTTTGTTTAGCACTTGCCCTGTCTGAGGAAATTGTGCTAAATATATCAATAAGGAGCTCCAATTTATACAGAACAAACACCTCAAGATTATATATCGCTTACCGCGGCATTACTATGTTGATTCCGATCGCGTCGCACACACCTCTAGCTTCATTCTATTAATTATTGGGTTGTCAGTCATCTTTATTTTTGCGATGTTTCTTTTGGTACTGAACATTGAACAGCATGTGAACACTGACAAGTGATTTGAATCAATAAATAAATTGGCTCGAATAAGTTGTTAGATGTTGGAATGAATTGTCTTTTGATAAACGTTTGATAAATTTTCAATAAGCCTTACATCGATAAAAAGGTCAGCAAAAAGTTTGGTATAATCCACAAATTACAAGCAAGGTTCTTTGGCATATTGAACCACCACCCACCTATCGAACGAATATTCATATGCTGAGTCATACTGGACCATTATCAACCTAAAAACGCACGAGTATAACTTTGGAACACGAAAAATTGTTCTTACAAAAATGTTGTTCACTTTGTGAAACAAACTTGCAGAAATCGATCTCAGCTATAGAACTAGTTTTTTGCGTCGTCGGAGAGTAAAAGTTATAACAATTTTCATTTTAACAGCTACCATCCCATAGAGTAATTCTGAATTACAGCATCGGTGTGGTGATAAGTGGTGGAGAATTAGTTTTGATAATGACTCCCATTAGAGAATTACATCTTTTGGAATTTTTCGCTCTTACAACACTACACCAAGGAAAGTAGGTGGTAAAGAAAAACCCGGTTTTAAAATTGGTCTTTTCTTCGTTAATTGCTATTTTTCATATAAGTGATAAATGATGTTATTTGAAGCACTGGATGGGAGCTGGCTCTAAATTACGTAACACAATTTTTTACTTTTACCAACCCCCTCCTTCTCAGCTTAACACAAGGATAGCTCAATACAGGCCCGTATCCAGGGGGGGATAGGCAAGGGGGCTTAGCCCCCCCCCTGAGCGTCTTCAGGGCCCCCCTTGCGAAACTTAAATGTTGCGAATTTTGCTAAAAAATATAAATCTTGACGTCATGATCGTTTTCAATACTTGAAATTTTCGCCTGCGGCACAATCATTCTTTTCTTTACCAATCTCATTTCAATGTTTCCGTTTCGTTATTGAAATAGATTTTCGGTTCTACATTGCAAGAATAGTTATTTGGATCACAAGGGATGAAAGTATGAAAATTCAACCCTGTGCGAGAGTTGCTGCCCGCGCCGAAGGCAAGGGCTGCATCGCACAGGTTGAATTTTTATACATCATCCCGTGATTCACGTAATTTTTCATCACGAAAACCACGGAAATCGTAATTTTTCACTTCCCAAACTCAAATTTTCAACACAACGGAATTGCTGATGCAACCATCATGTTGTTTTATCAGTTACTTTCGGCTTTCTTTTAAGAACCGAAAATACTTTCGACCCTCTTTATATATTTTATTTAAATATTTTCGCATCTCTTGGCTTACTCAGGTCTGCATTTTTTAATTTTCGGCTCCCATTTGGGAAGTGAAAATTAAGATTTTCGTGGTTCGAGTGATGAAAAAAACTTTTGACACTCTTAACGACAGTGGAGGGTTATCGGTCACATATCCTGAGCTGTTAGAATTTTTGGTATGAAATGGTAATCAGAACTGTATACTTTCATAGAAAACCAAAGTGTGCGGCGCAACTTTTAAATATAACATTCACCTCCCACTCTAACTAAAATTTTTATTTTTCTCGCATAAGAATAGTACTCAAAAAGATTTTTCCCTGCAGCGTTATAATAGAAGCTTTATGCTAGCTGCTAACAAAACCTGCGGCAAAAATTTTGGAAATTTTCTTATGAATAGTGTGAACGATTTCAGGAAAATATGGGAAGTGAAGGACAAATCCTATTGTCAAAACTTAGAGTAGCTTGTTTTTAAAAATCCGTTGCTGTATATAATTTAAACGAACCAAGAAGAAGATAATTTCGTGCGAAAATAAATAATGAGATTATTTTGGAAAGATAAAGACGTCATGAATAATACTATATTTTTCGAAATTTTGTCAAAAATTTTTTCGCTCGCTCCGCTCGCGATTTCTAGCGTCGGTTCTGTTTCAAAGACGAAGAAGGGTCGTGTGTACGTCCTAAAAAGCAGGCACGGAACATAATTGAGGGGGGAAGCGCCGGCCAAACACAAAACACCTTCTATCGGCGGCCGTGTTTAACGAAAACCCTATACCAAAAATACGACTGTATCAATGTAAAATGCGCGAAATAAAGAGAATTTTCTCAAAATTTCATATAATTTTATCAATTCGGTGGGGAGGCTCAAGCCCTCCCTGGCAGTCGACCCTGGCTATGGGCCTGGCTCAATACCAATGTAGTTAGTATAGGCAAAACCGTTTCCGCTGGACGAAATAGGTCACGTTATAGTGCGTTATGACACGCTAAGTATTTTACAGATCAACGTTGAAGGTATTTGTAAATCGAAAAGTGACTATTTGGAAAAAATGGCGAAACTACACAAAGTAGACGTCATCGTCGCCCAAGAAACTCCCACTGTGGACGAAATTTGGCTAACTCATAGAGGCCTAGTAAATGGGTTTACAGTCGTCGGAGCAACCTACCACCAACATTACGGTACCGCAACATACATCAGAGACAGTCTTGACAACTGGCTTAACGTCTCTGCGACCAGTACGAGCGACGAAATCTCATGTATCACAACGAAAGTAAGCGACGTCACAGTTCTCAACATATACAAGCCACCGAATGTCGTATGGACTGAATCTGAGATGCCTAGAATCACACATCCATCTGTGTCAGCTGGTGACTTTAACAGCCACCATACACGGTGGGGGTACAGACGAAGCGACGAAAATGGTGAGAAGCTCACAAAGTGGATGGAGCAACAAAATTTGTTTTTGAGTTGCTAAGGAACGAAAAACATTCAAATCAGCAAGATGGCAGTCTGAAACGAACCCAGACCTATGCATAGTGACCAAAAACAGCCAAGGCGTCCCACTTCAGATCACGAGAAGAGTGCTAAGCGACTTCCCCCACAGCCAGCATAGACCAGTTCTCATAACGGTAGGAATAAAGATTCCGCTCATCGAATCAGTTCCACGACCTCGGTGGAACTTCAGAAAAGCTGACTGGAAATCATTTTCGAGCGATTTAGACGCAAACGTGAGATGGATAAAGCCGGAAGTGAACAACTACAGTAAATTTACGAAGATCGTGAAGAGTACCGCCAAAAAATGCATTCCTCGTGGGTTCAGAAAGGAGTTTTTCCCATGCTGGACAGAGGAAAGTTCTAGACTCTATAACGAATTTGAAGCGAGTGGCGACACGGAAATTGCTGACGAATTGCTGCAATCTCTTGACAACGCGAGAAGGCAACGATGGATGGAATCAGTTGAAAGTATGGATTTTGAACACTCTAGCAGAAAAGCCTGGTCACTACTTCATCGCATTGGAGCTAGTAACTCAGGAGTGAAGCGTAAGCCAAAGATTAAGCCGAAGACCATAGCAAATAGGATAATGAAATTGTCAATTTCGAAGATCGATAAGAGAACGAAAAAGATTGTAAAGCGCAATCTTCGACTGCTTCGGAAGAGTGCGGCCGTACGGACCGAATTCTCGAGGCCTTTCAACTGTGATGAAGTGGACCTCGCTATCAAAGATGTGAAAAATGGCAAAGCATCTGGAGCGGACGAAATGTTCCCCGAATTTGTAACGAACTGCGGAAAGAACACCAAATCATGGCTAGCACGTTTCTACAGCAACATTATCTCAACACGCCAAATTCCGACCGATCTCAAGAAAACCAAAGTTGTAGCAATTCTAAAACCAGGAAAATCGGATGACGTAGCAGCAAACGATCGGCCAATAGCTATGCTTAGTATTTTTTACAAGTTATTAGAGCGGCTATTATACAACCGAATCCGAAGTGTGGTTGACTCAAAGCTGCCGATCGATCAATCGGGTTTCAGACCAAACAGGAGCTGCTGCGACCAGGTATTAGCCTTAACGACACACATAGAAAACGGTTTCCAGAAAGGCTTAAAAACGGCGGTGACATTCATCGATCTGAAATCGGCGTATGACACTGTTTGGAGGAACGGACTACTTTATAAGTTCATTAAAGTAATTCCTTGCAATTCGTTCGTCACTCTTATCAACGACATGCTGAGCGACAGAGAATTCGTCGTGTACATAAACAACGATAAAAGTACGAAGTGTATCCTCAACAATGGTCTCCCACAAGGATCAGTACTTGCGCCACTCTTGTTCAATCTGTACATTAGCGACATGCCAGTCACAATGAGCCGAAAATTCATGTATGCTGATGATAACGCACTTGCAATCCAAGCGAAGAGTTTCACGGAATGCGAAACATCGCTCAACAAAGACCTAGCCACCTTGGAAAAATACCTTAAAAAGTGGGGACTCAAACCCAATCCATCAAAGACGGAATACATAACCTTCCACCTGGTGAACCAACAAGCCAACTACGAGCTGAAGCTATCGTTCTGCGGTCAAAAAGTCAGGCACAACAGCCACCCGAAATATCTTGGCGTCACCTTAGACCGTTCGCTGACCTTCAAAAAACACCCGGAAAACACCGCGGCGAAAGTGCAAGGATTCAACCTACCTCGAAAACAATGGGTAACCTTAAACCGAATTCGAACCGGATATGGTAGGTGTGGCTACCGCATGCATAAATGGGGCTATATTAACGATCCAATATGTGACTGTGGAGCTGCAATACAGACAATGGAACACATCGTTTCAGAATGCACACTGAGAGCATATCAAGGCAATATCCATGACATCCACGAAGCAACGCCCGACGCAATTGAGTGGCTAAGTAAGCTTGACCTTCAATTATGATAATTGTGATAACAATGAATGTGATACTTGTTGTAGACTTGTTGTAAACTATTTGTGATATTTATATTGTAACCCGTAAACACGTACGCTAAATAAATAAATTATGACACGAAAAACATGCATTAACGCGCGTACCTGATAAATCTGTACCACACGGCCCCCATGGGCGAGGAATTGGTATCACAACAAAAACCCTTTTTAAAAGGGAAATGTGACGCAAGTCCTCGGCCCTTCTAACAAAACAACTGATATGAATTTGTGTGACGCTTGCAGCTTTGAAACGCAAAAACTTCTGAAATATTTTCACATTTGATTAAAAAAATGCGTCAACAATATATATATATATAAATGATCATTTTCTAAAGGTCTCCGGAACCACTGACCCGATTTTAATGAGTGAAAAGACACTTCGCAAGGGGGTGAAAGTCAGAAGTTAGCACAAATGCTGGACCCGCCAATGTAATAATTTTTCTACGCTTTCAGCTTTCATACGCAGAAATTTGATTTCCTGTACAAAAATACTTCATATATCCCATAAAGTCAAATTTTTGCATTGTGAAAACTAAAAGAACAGAAAAACTATAATACTGGGGGGTACGCATTTTTTTAATCAAAAGTGAAAATATTTCAAAAGAATTTTCTTGCGTTCCGAAGCTGCAAGCGTCAGAAAAATTGATATCAGTTGTTTTGGAAGAAGGGACGAGGACTTGCGACACGTTTCCCTTTTAAAAAGGGTTTTTGTTGTGATATCAGTTGTTTTGGAAGAAGGGACGAGGACTTGCGTTACGTTTTCCTTTTAAAAAAGGTTTTCGTTGTGATTGTAATGTTTTGCGTTATTTTGAGCGCCGCTGCCGCCGAACCAAAGCGCGTCGGCTAGTACTTACATTGGCCAGAATGATCCCCTCAACCTCCTCTACAACATATCGAAATTTCTTTTTTGAGCCGCCGCCGGCGCCAAACCGAAGCGCGGCGACTACTACTTCCATAGGCGAAAATGATACTCTCAACTTTCTCTACAACATATCAAAAGTTTTTTTGAGCCGCCGCCACCGCCAAATCGAAGCGCGGCTGCTGCTACCTCCATGGGCGAAAATGATCCCCTAAACTTTCTGTCTCTGTGATAAAAAATAGTATGGATAACTCGGGACAAAAGTAAGAAAATTCAAACCGTGTGATTGCCGACCTCACCTTCGGTTCGGGCTGCAAACTTCACACGGGTTTGAATTTTCTTACTTTCATCCCTTGTCATCCAAATTACTATTCCATTAACTTGGGCTTATATGAAGCAGCACATTTTGTATGGAAAATGATCATTTTCTAAAGGTCGTATCTTCGGATCCACCGAACCGATTTTAATGAGTGAAAAGACACTTCGCCTTAGAATTTTCCGTAGAATCCAGGAAAAATATTTTCCGGGGGGTACGTCGCAAGGGGGGGGGGGAGTCAAAACTTAGCTGTATATATGGTTCCGAAGTCTACGAAAAAAAAATTTCCGAATTTTTTGTTCGCATGGGGACTTGCGTCACGGGCGCATCGCTTTTTAAAGTTTTTGTATAGATTAATTTCGTTGGCAAACCTATCGTACATTTAGAACATTTAGAACAGTTTCGTTGGAATACGCGCGAACTTCATGGTTGTTGCCAAAACACTGATATAATTCAGAGAATTTGTGTCTGAGTAAGCCCAGCTATGAAGTCATTTGACATTCAAATCTCTACGGATTAAAGCCCGCAAAGTTGGAATCAATCTTAGGATACAACTCATTACGTCACTTTGTCCATGCCGAAATGTTGATCTCTTCTAATTATCTCCATTGCTTCGAGCCGGACGATTACGGCCTTACTCCGTGTTTGGTTCAGTCGGCGCTGCATTTTTGAGCCTGGGGCCGGTAAAACACATTGGTGGGGCGGGCGGCTTTTTAGCCCTACTAGTTTCCGCACCTAGTACATCAGAGATGGCACTAGGTTCGTGTGCAATTTACCACTGACATAGTAAAAACATCGGTAGCGAAGCGATCTCTAAGAAGAATATATGTGAGCAAAAGCTCACGAAATGCGGAAAAAGTAAATTAAAATGATCTAGCCTCTGACCCGGACGGGTTGTGACGGTAGATTTTTATTATTATGGGGCCAGAGCGAGCTCAAAAGCAGTTTACCCCACATAAAAAGACAAAAAAAACATATGAAGGGACCCGTACGTATCAGAATAGATGCGGCAAACAGAATTGATGTTACGAAGAGACTCGAACGTATTTAAGTAAATATTGCCTTAAGTCTTAAGTGTATGAAATTACGTCCACATTAAGTTGTATTGGAAATTGCCGATAGGGCAGTATTGAAAAACACGTCCGAAGAAACGGTGTAAAAAAACCTTTTCTAAAGCACAAAATTGACCCCCAAATATAGAAAAATGTTCTACTCAATTTTTTCTACAACATAGAGAAAACCATTTTTTGGGATAGGGTCGACCTTAGTACCGACCTAGGGCCCAAAGTAGAGGCCTCGGACACACAATTCCATAGTCAAAAAAGTTTCCCTCAATTTCCTCTGCAACATCGCAATTTTTTTTTTGCTAGGGCCGACCTTAGGACCGACATCACCCACTTGAGCCCTAAGCACAAGCAAAAGTATCTTTCATAAACTGTCGGTCATGCTTAGATCTTTCAAACAAAAAAAAAATTATGAAAATCGGAAGAGATTTAGTTATGTACAAAAAACACATAGAGCCCTAGTAGAGACTCGATTTTAGTGCCCTAGCAAAGTCCAAGGACTCAAATTCAGAAAAGTTTCTTCCATAACTTGTCGGCTATGCTCGGGTCTTTCAAACAAAAGAAATTTTATGAAAATCGGAAAAGATTTGCCCGAGTTATGGACAAAAAACATATAGAGCCCTAGCAGAGACTCGATTTTAGTGCCCTAGCTAAGTCCAAGGACTCAAATTCAAAAAAGTTTCTTACATAAATTGTCGGCTATGCCCAGGTCTTTTAAGCAAAAAAAATTTTGAAAATCAGTAAAGTTTTACTCAACTTATGTACAAAAGTCCAAAAATCACTTAAACGGCCCTAGCTCGGTGTCCCTTGGGCCGACAGTGCCCAGATTCAATCCCATAAAAGATTTTTTGATTACCTTTCAGGGAAAAAAATTGTTTGAAAATCGATTGAGTTTTACTCGAGTTATCGTGTTGACAGACCGACGGACGGACATTTTTTTTATTGCTGATTCGTCATCTAAGGACCATGATCGATGCTTCCCCCTACTCTCGGGTCGAAATTCGACTGGTTACAAACGTCGTGGTAAACGCATAAGACCCCTTTTAGAAGAACTTCGTCCTTCGTACGGGTCTAATAACCCCTGGAGGGAAGATTAAGTAAAGGAACCAAAGAACCACATAGATGTTTCGCTGGTAGCATGTGGTGGTGTTCGTTGCTTTGGTCATTTAAACATCCACTAGCTCATTATACGCTACGGATACTGTGATTTTGGGGTGGTTTCCCATTACAGCGACTTTGTGGTTCACCTCACAAACATATTCTGACATACCCTTTCTTTGCCGTTTTGTAAAGTTGCATAATATTTATATTATTATATTATTAGTATATTACGTCTGTACTCGCCTTCGGGTCGGGCCGTAACCTTCCCACTCGTCAAAATAAAAATTTGGAAACACTTACGTACCGCTTTTTACGTGTTGAAGCAATGTAAATGCGCATTTACATTGCTGAAACACGTAAATTATATTATATTATATCACATCAATGTCGAATTCAATTTCTTTCCTACCATATCATTAAACTCGATAGCGTAGTGGTTAACACGTCTGCTTGCTACTACGAGATTGAGTTGCCAGTGCGTTGGTTCGAAACTCAACCGCAGACGGATTTGTACCGATTGTTAGATTTGTAAACAAAACAAAGCTGATTGAATCGTTCAAGTCAAGTGAAGTTGAGTGTAGTGCCATCGTACGGCTTACCGGCAAAGGCATTGTTGGGAGAACCGGTATTCTACTCCTACTAGTTTCGCTCCTCGTTACATCTCATAGATGGCACTGGGTTTGTCGCACAGCTTACCACTGGCACAGTAAAACTTTCCGGTAATGAAAGGATCTCAAAAAATAGAACCACAAACAGCGAAACTAGTAAATAATGATCTAGCCTCTAACCCTTCATGGGTTGTAAGGCAGATTATTATTATTATTATTATTATATCATTAAACTAGAATCTCACTTTTTGGGTTCTTGAAATTGTTCACCATGCGATTTCTGTAGAGCATTTTTCTTATACGAGAAGAAATTTTTACCTTCCAGCTTCCTCGTGAAACTTTTTGATAAAATGTCCGAAATTTTTAAACAAAATTTCCGAAATTTTCAGATAAAATGTCGGAATTTCTGACACGGCACAAAGTTGTGGGAGGCCTGCATGAAACTCCTCGGACATCTCGATAAAGTACTCCCGAAAAAACAGACACACACGGACAAAAATCCGCTACTTAAAAACGGACGTACAGAATTCACGTTTCAGCGTAGCAGCATTTAATTAAATTTTCATGATGTAAGGTCTTCTTTTTTCAAACAGAGAAACTTCCTCAAGAATTCTAAATAAATCTTTTCCCATTTTCATCTTTAACAAAAACGACATCTAGTCGCCCCCTTTATATAACTCTATGGGATATAAATGAAAGCCACAAATTATTTCGTTATGCAAGATAAATTTGACACATTGGGCTTGAATAACCCAGCGTGACGGAGAGAGCTAAGTGAAAAGATTTAGAGGTTTTCGTTTTGTTATTATTTATAAATGAGAAATTATATTAAGACCATCTCACCATTGTTACCACCTCCGCTTGATGAATGTCTGTGCATTAACATTGCATTGCCTTGTCTCATTGCCAATTGTTTTTCTTGGCGATTCGCTTCTCGGAATATGGCCAAATACGTGCTAATCATAATTGTGCATGGTATCCAAAAAGATATCGAACTAGAGACAACTGCATAAATTTTGTTTACTTCAAAAATACAGCACTCCGGATGCCTGGCAATAAATTTTTTATGTTCTTCGGTAGTGTACCAACCAAAAAATATTGGTATAAATGACAGTAAGGCTGGTGAGATCCAGGTGTTGAGAATCATAACAGCAACCACCCTTTTCGTGATTGTCATTGGATATTTAAGAGGTTTCACTATGGCGTAATATCTGCAATAAATCGACATGCAATTTGTTATCGCATCGACAAATGAATCAGTTCTAATTACCTATCGACTGAAATGCAGCATAAATGTAAAATGCTTGCTGAATGTGGAGAAAATACAAAAATAAGTTTAATTCGGCAAAGATAACGACGACGAAAATTCTATATTTTCCGAGGGGGTATCCACTAGAAGCAATTCTGGGAAAACGAATTTGGAAATATATTTGATTTTGTTTTCATTTTTCCCGTTTTATAATGTCGTCAAGCAAAAAACATTTAGAGAAAACTAGCTAACGAGTTTCAATAAGAAAAATTGAGTGAGCGATGCAATTAAATAAAATATTCTTGATTAATTTTTTCGCTAGTTTAATTTTTCTGGCTGAAAATCGTTGAAATTATTCGTTAATTTTTTTATGTTTTCTTTTTGCTTATTACGGCAGTATCGCATTTGTTGAAAATAGCGGAAATGATTTGGATTGAAAAATGGAACTATGTGGAACATGTTTTTTGCAGTGGTTACCCCCCGATGTTTTCGATTTCATAATTTCCGTAAACTTACCGGTTGAGAAATAAACATCCAAACTGTTCCACAGGTCACAAAGAAATTGACCGAAGATCCACCTTACAATCAATGCGAAACAAAAAGATTATTTATGGAACAATTAGTTTTGGACTTAAATTTACCTTCCAGTTACTTGAACACTAAAATTAAATGTCATTGCCATCATGGCTACCATAATGTCGGCCATAGCTAAGGATATGACGAAATAGTTTGTGATAACTCTGAAATAAAGAGAAATCGAAAAGCGTTGGAATTAATTTCTTAGTGTTTGTAATTTGTAACAATACATCTCCAATACATCACTATAATACATTACATACACAACACAAATACATCATTTTTCTCTCACTTTTACATCAAGTCTTGTTTACGTTTTTAGACCCACACATTTTTCACTATAAAAGATACAAAAGTTGTACTGCTACATTGGCGGAAAATTCTTTATGATTGTTATGAATGTAGACTGGCAGTATTTGACAAAAAATTAAGGGTGATAATAAGCTGATCGACAAAAAATTCAATTTTACCGACCGAAAAAAGAAAATTACCGACAAAAAAAGCATTTTACCGAACGAAAAATGATCGACAAAAAATTCAAAATTACCGACCGGAAATTAGACTTGACCGACATCCTTCGTACCAACTGCTAAGTTTAAACTACCGACTTACTTTACCGAACAAAAACTTATTTGATCAACTGAAAAATATGAAAAAGAGAACTTTTTAGCCGGTTGATTCGATCGATAAATCAGATTTTTCGATCGGTACTTACATTTTCGTTTGGTAATTTGCTTTTTCGGTCGATACTTAAATAGTCCTGTCGATCAGTCATCGCCTGTATGTATGTTTTTTGGTCGATCAAAGCAGTATGTACTTTGAATGTATGAGTCGGTGGTTTAATTTTTATTCTAAGGGACCTAAACATTTCATTAGCCATCCCAGTATCATTTCTCTGATGTCTATTAATTGGTATTTTAAATTTCAAAACATTTCATTAGCCATCCCAGTATCTTTTCTCTGGTGTCTATTAATTGGTATTTCAAATTTCAAAAGCAGAAAACGAACTAAAAGGCTACAATGTTTGATGCATTTGGAATTTGAACCTGTGAGTAAGGAGGAAACTTTTTTTGTTGTCTCTAGATGGCAAATCAGCAAAAAAAAATAATGTCCGCCGTCTGTCTGTCACGACGCGACGATAACTTGAGTAAATCTTTTACGATTTTCAAGAAAGTTTTTCCCCCTGAAAGATAACCAAAAAAAAAAAGAAGTCACGTTCGAACTTAGACACTTTTGGACGTAGGCCCACGGAGCTAGGGCCGCTTAAGTGGTTTTCAGTGTTTTCAGTCTTTTGTACATAACTCAAGTAAATCTCAACCGAATTTGGTAAACTTTTTTTGTTGGAAAGGTTGATAAGTGCTCAATATTTTTCAATTTCAGGCCACTGGACCTAGCTGGAGCCCTAAAAAGACAGGTCGACAAGGGCCCTATGTGTATATCGGGTAAATTACATCAGACTCACGATTTTTTTTTTGTTGGAACAAAATGGCCGACAGCCGCCATATTGAATTTTAGTAAAGTTGAAACATCTCGTAAAACATGTAGTTGTAGAGGTGGTGTCAAGGGGAAAGTCATTAGTTATGAAATAGGATTACCCGCCGAAAAGTGGAGGAGTGACGTAAGTTTTTATGCAGCTGTGCGCATGTAGGCATTTACAAATTTCGCTTCCGTCGGGTCTTTTAACATTGTTTTACGCAATTTTAAAAAGAGTTAAAGTAAAGAAAAATTTAAGTTTAGAGCATTACTTTAAGATTTTTTGATTGTTGTTGATGTTGATTTATTTTGAAACGTTACGGTTTTGGTCGTACGGTATAGCGTATAGCGTTTATGTTTTTTCGTAGTTTCATATCAAAGTCTTACCTTGTTTATCACGTCTTTTGTTTCTGAAATACCAACCGAAAAATTTTACTACACCGGAAGTAGAGCCGATAATACCGACTATAAAATAAAAATAACCGATTGGAAGTAACGAATAAAAACAGCAAATACCGACTGATACACAACATGACCGGCTATATAATTAAAACACTGACCGAAAATTAAAACTACCGAAAAGAGGTGATCGACAGATTATTCGAATTATCGACTACAAGTGATCGACTGTTAGATTACAATAGCGACGCTAAATTTGAACTAACCGAACCTTAAATCAAAGTCCCGGAAACAAATGATCGACAATTCAATGATCGAAATTCAAAAACGCCGACTGAAAATAAGTTTTTGTAGGTCGATTTCTGTCGGTCAAACACATTGAACGGTCGATCGATAGAATTTTTTGTCGGTACCATATTTTTTTGTAGATCGTTCAGTTTATCGGTCGGTAAATTATTATCGTTTTTTGTCTTTATTTTAGTCGGTAAAGTTGATTTTTTGTCGGTAATTCTGAATATCTGGACGGTAAATTGAAATTTTAGTCGATCGAATTAATTTTTTTTCGGTATTTCGATTTATTATACTTGGGCAAATTATTTTCCCAAAAATTAACACCAATGAAGCAAAAACGAAATGTTTAGTACAGCCAGGCAATTATAACTTTCATCATTTTCATTAAAATTCTTTTGTTTAAAATTGCGGTAGGATGAAAGTTATAAATGCTTATTTCAGCAGGGAGTTGCGGGAATGGTTAATTATTTTCGTTTTAGCAATGCATAACTGTACACTCTTGTCGACTTTATTAATTTAAACCTTAAAGTTCTGAAATAAATAGTGAAATGAAATTTAGAAACATATAAATCGCTAGGGAGATTTCCGAACAAATTAACCGATTTTTGAGTTTTACAATAATTTTTCCCATTAGCTCGGCTGTGTGTGGCTGCGGTGGGATCAATTTTTCAGTTGGAACCAATTTAAATTGGTAGAATGACTAAGTAAGGCCATAAAACATGACGATCAGAACAAATGATAAGAATATCTCTAAACAACTGTGTATAAATTATTGATTTTTCAGGCTTTTGACCCACTTTTTAAATTTTTCTTGCTGTTTCTAGCTTAAATATGTCACATTTGCCACATTTCTGTGATGGAAATATTTTTGATGAGTGCCACAACAAAATAATCCATGAAATTTGAAAATGTGAAAAAATGTGATTCACATTTGTTTCACATATTTTCACAGATGTGTCACATTTATGTGAAAAAAATGTGAAAATATGTGAAATGTGAAATTTCGAATGGCACATTCTCCGTTAATATCGCAAATATCTCAAATCGGACTTCATATTCGTAAACGCTATGTGAAAATGTGCCACAAATGGGAGTTTTTAAGTTATGACCAGGAAGAATGTGCGATTCACATAATGGACACATTTGCTTTTTCGGCGAAATTTGCGATATGTGACTGGTACATTCTTACACATAATAACTGTCAATATTCGCTTTGAGATCACTTTTCAGCACATTCGAGTCTCCTCTTTACGAATATGACGTCCGATTTGTCTTAGGTGCTAAAGTAAGGAGCGAACGTTCTATAATAGTGAGGGAGGTTTCACATTTGAGACAAATGTGTCGCAAATGTGACTCACATTTTTTTACAAATACAATTGTCATGGATTATTTTGTTGTGGCACTATTTAAAAGTATTTCCATCACAGAAATGTGGCAAATATGACACATTTAAGCTAGCAACAGCAAGAAAAATTTAAAAAATGGGTCAAAAGCTTGAAAAGTCAATAATTTATACACAAATGTTTAGAGATCTTCTTTTCATTTGTTCTGATCGTCATGTTTCATGGCTTTACTTAGTCGTGCTACGAATTTAAGTTGGTTCCAACTGAAAAATTGATCCTGCCGCAGCCACACACAGCCGAGCTAATGGGAAAAATTAATGTAAAACTCAAAAATCGGTTAATTTGTTCGGAAATTTCCCTAGCGATTTATATATTTCTAAATTTCATTTCACTATTTATTTTAGAACTTTCAGGTCTAAATTAATAAAGTCGACAAGAGTGTACAATACAAATTTGCGATGGCTACTATGAAAATAATTAACCATTCCCGCAACTCTCAGAACGAATCAGCGTGAATTGTGTATATGTTGCATATTTTCATTTTTGCCCCAGTTGATGGTTACGTAAACTCCGTCTTTATATTTTTATGTCATTGGCACATTCTACGTAAAAATTGAATTTATGAATGTGTGGTGTGTGAACTGGAAACGGTCTCTCCTGGTTAAGTCGTTCAATTGACAGGATTGCGTATTGCGTTGTATGAAGAAGTTTTAGATAAATTATCTATTGAAACTTTCTTCCTACATCACCACGTGCGTCTGAGCGTTCTTAAGCCTGAGAAACAACGTTCCCAGTTCAGATACAAAATACGATGCATAGAATGTGCCCATTGCTAATTCCACATGGGTGACGTTATTTTAATCTCTTTCACTCTGAACACATGGACCATAATAACATTCGCCAACCACGTTACAACATTTATACCGTTCCATTACCACTGTTTTCAGTGGAAATCAGGGGCGTGACGGTTGTTTGTTTTGATCTTTACTAGTAATACTCAACGTGAAGTTAGCTGGATTCTGCGACAGAATCTAGCTTCATTGCGAGAAAATCAGCTGATTACATTAAATTTAGGGACTGTTCATAAATAACGTCTGATTTCAGGAGGAGAGAAGACTGAGGAAACAGACAAAACATGACAAGGGCATGGGGTAGCCATAAACAGACGGCTGTTTTTAAAAAAATGAACGAATGAGTTCACTGAAAACCACACGTACTAACTGTATATTTTATCTGGAATGAACATTTAAAACCTTAAAATGTAGCAATTTATTTGGTAGGTTGGACCAATCGTTCGTATGCTTTACATCATACCAATTTCGACTGTTGATTCCAAATAAACTAATTATTTCTTTTCATCTGTAGTCATGAGGAAAAAACTGAGAGAAATTTAGTGAAAAATTTCAATGAATTTAACCGAAAAATATCAATAATTTGTCGCTAATTCTATTATTCTTCCCTAAGTTTTTTTTCCTTAGCAAAGCAGCCATTTTCGATAATTTTTATTTTCGGCTTCAACAACTTGAAAAAACGGTGTGGGCTTCAGTGCAACTGAAAATATTAATATCGTGATTGGTTCGAGGACTCGAATCTTAAGCATATCTCTCGCAAGTTTCCTTTAATTTTTAATCTTCGTTATGACATTTCGGTGACAACGGTCAAAACGGTGTAGCAACAAAAAACAAGGTTGATGGATTGCGGCGCATGATGCAACATGATCTTGACTGAAAAGTACTGTGAAGTATCTCGGTCTAATGATGAATGATCAGTTCAAGTGGGATGATCATGCCAATAAAATTGTGAAAAAAAATTCTCCAATCATAGGTGTATTTAGGCGTCTTAGATGGATACTTCCCAGACCTGTTCTGTTCAACCTCTATTTTTCCTATGTACACTCTCACCTCAGTTATTTGAACCCAATATGAATTCATGCACCACGTTATGTTCTTGACAATCTGCTCCTATTACAAAAGAAAGCCCTGCGCAATATATACGGCTTAAGACAAATAGATTCAGTCAAAAAGTATTTAATAGTTAATATTTTCGCTCAAAAACAACTTCACTAAACATGATATGTTCATTCAATTTAACTCAGATCTACATGAACATTATACGAGAAATAGGGATCTTCTTCACCCTTCCTTCTCGCACACGCAATTTGGCCAACACGCGATAACTAACCACGGATTCCGTCTCTTTAACAGTTTACCAGAAATTTTTCATTCCATTACCAATTTAGCTACCTTCAAAAAACGATTGAAGGAATACTTGCTGGAATGTTTTCGGGAATCGTCAGATTACCACACCACATGGTAACGTCATCGCTTCCTCTGTTTATAGTTGAACCGAATCAATACAAGTTAGACATTGTCTGTGATGATTTGGCGAACTGTAATTGATTTATTCTTTGATTTATTGATTATCATATTTCTTTTCTTTTTTTGCTTTTTTTCATCTTGACTAGTCTGACTTATGTTTGAATAAGATGTACGATTTATATTGATAACTTTAGATTCAAGTACTCGACATGTACGGGCCACGAGCCTATAATGTAATTGGTGATTCAATAAAAAAAAAAGTTGAAACAAGAACAAGTTGATAATGAACGGTTTTTCGATCTATAGCTTTCTCCTTCCTTTTTCTAAGCTTTCTGCATTGAATTTATAGTAAAGAAGCTTTAGAATTTATAGAAAACACAGTTGGTCACATATGCGATAGCAAGGTGAACTGTACCACACGAGTCTGATATGATTCACATTTGTTTTACAGCTGTGCCACATATGTAAATAACATCTGTACGCGAATGTGATTCACATTTTTTTTTAATCTTTGTTCATATTCGTAGATGGTGGAATGTTTACAATTAAGGAAAATTGTGGGTCTTGTAACATTACATAAACATTTTCACATGAAGAACATTCTCAAGCAAACATTCTCGTCTTGCAAGAAAATGATTTATATTGTGAAGGAAATTTTGAATCGCGAGCGATGCGAGCAAATTTTTTTTTAATATTTATCACTTTCATTGGATGTCAGGCCTTTAAATTTCTTTCATTTCTCGCTAGAATTACACAAGCTTTTCATACTATCATCTAAACTGGGTAATAGACAATGCCACGCATATATTTCTTATTGCATTTTCCGAAAGTACTCAAAAAATAAATAGACTCGTATCTTTCCTTTTTTCAAAATTCTTGATAAATCGGAAATTATCAAGGTTTGAAACTCGTGACCTTGAGGTGGAATTCACAATTTTTCATACAAATTGTTGTTGTAATTTGTATTTGTATGGAAAACGAAAAGTCGTATAACTTGTGTTAAAACCATTTTATCGACAAACCCCAAAATACGGGTCTATTTATTTTTCAAATTAAACAAAATAATTTGAAAAAAATTATTTTTTTTCGAAAGGGCATTCTCTATTCCTCTGTTTATTCCTCTAAAGAAGTGATGAGTGAGCAAACAAATTTTTTATTAAAATTTGTTTAAAGGTTTTGGACTTAGAGTCATTCCTTTTCTTGTTCAGTGCTAAATTTTTATTTACTTCGAAATCCCAGGGGAGCGAAGCTTGTGCCAGGGGGGAAGGGCCACGCCTCACTCGTCCCCCCTATCCATAGGCCTGTTCTAAAGGTTCATTAGTAAGTAAACACAAGCAGTTTACAGGCAATTCCTGCAACTATCGCAACAAAGATTAAAGATGTCATACACCTTGACCCATCTTTTTTCACATAAGTTTCGCTTAAAGCACAACCGACGAAAACGATGTTTTCCCAGCGAAGCTTTTGTAATTTGGTAATTTCAAAAAAGTACCTCAATAGTTAAATAAACCCATTGTTTTTTCATCTAGTAGTTGAGCTACTTGTTTAATATTGCTTAGTTTTTTCAACAAACTCGTCAGAAGATAGGTCTGCACTTTCAGCCAGGACACGTGATGCCGAAAATTTGAAAATGCCAAAATTCATGAAGTAGCGAGAGTACATTACGTTGCATAAGTTTATAATTCGACACCAGGTTGCGTACTTCGGTCCTTTACCTGGGAATATAGAAGGCAGCCTGATGCTAAGCATCAGTCTTCATCAAAGTATACACATCAGTGATATCTATACGTCATAAAAGTTTCAACTCGGCATACGCTGCGTCCTCGAGTTAAGACTTTCTAATGCAGAGGGCAGCAGCAGAATGGTGCCGAATTGAAACTTATGTGACGTATACAACTCACTATTGTCTCCAATTTGGCGAAAACAGATTTTCAGCACCAAGCTGCTTTCTTTATTACCCTAGTCCCAAGTACGCAGCCTGGTGCCGACTTCGATCTTGTTACTAACTAATTTCAGCACCATGCTGCCATGTTCTGACAAAGTTTTACCGACGAAATGTAAAATCCTGTCGCTAGAAAAACATCGTCTTCCTCGCTCGTACTCAAGCATTTTATTATTCGTATGGCTTTATTACTATTTGAATTCTATAAAATTATTTACACATTTCCTTACATTTAATACACCATATACAACGTCACTTACATCTAACCAGTCACTAATATCACATTTATCACAGATCACACGTTGATGTCCAAATTCTTAAGCCAAGATATTGCGTTAGGAGTGAGAGAGTGCAGTGTTTGTAGTCCCCCTTCGAACTTGCGTTGAGGGCATTCGTCAATTATGCGGCTCAGTGTTTGGATGACTGTCCCATCTCCACAGTCACAGTATGGTGAGTCGGTGAATTTCCACCGGTACATTTGACTCGCGGAGCAGCCATGACCAGAGCGGAAACGATTTAGCATTTTCCATTCTTTTCTGTCCATGCTGAAGCCTTCCAATTTTACATTTGGCAATACGATCAGGCCTTTGTTCGAGAAATTCGGAGCGTTTGACCAGTACGTCGACCATTCTTCGTTCACGTCGAAATTTTCTCTTTGGATTTCATTGTCTAACCAAATAGGGAAGCGTGATTTCAGTCGGCGGGGTGGCGGGTTTTCCAAGTCCAATCGTACGGGCAAAGCGTAGCTTCTGGTGTCGTCAAAACATTTATTCCACATTTTGTGGGCAAAATATTTTCTTCTGAGTTCAGGCGGTGCAATGTTGGACTGTACATGCAACCACGGAATCGGCGTTGAAGAGACAGCTCCAGTTATAAGTCTCATGGCTGGGTTGAGTTCCACGTCGATTTTGGCAGTGTGTGCGCTGTTGTACCAAACCGGTGCGCGATATTCGGCCGTGGAGTAAACCAGCGAGAGTACAGCCGTTCGAAGCACATCGGCATCAGCACCCCAGTTCGTCCCAGATAACTTCTGGACGAGCTTATTCCGCGTCTGCAACTTTTTCCCACGCTGCTCG
>CM055406.1:92537345-92548838 GCA_029228625.1 Pseudolycoriella hygida
TAGCACAATCGAACAACCTTATAACAACATGGTTAATAAAAGTGATGACACTAAGAAATATAACATATAAACACAAAATAAATTCGACGCATTGTTAAATGAGGAAAACGTTAATATAAATGTGAATATAAATTTCAAAACAGCTTGATAAGTACAAAAGCAAAATTCCTCTGATCACCGTGGTCGGAGCAACAAACTTTTCAAATGCATTGAAAGTGTTAAATGATATCTCTCCAAATGCAGACTTTTCCATTAAATACATGTCGATTGGCACAAAAATTTTACTGAAATCACTGGAAGTGTACACTAGCCTCAAAACTAAGCTCAATGAAGCAAACGTTGATTATTACTCGCATGATATTCAAGCAGAGAAATACGACCGATTCATACTATCTGGGATTGCAAAGACCACCACTCAAGAAATTAAGGAAACATTAGAACTATACCAAATAGAACCTTGTGAAATTCGTGAATTCCTTCAAAAATCGAAGAAATTTGAAGACGAGGGATCGTATGTGGTCACATTCAAGCAATGTACCACAAAATTACACAACCTCAGCAAAACTAGAATCAATTACACTGTCCCAAAATGGAGCGTGTATAAAAAACCCTCCAACCAAATAACTCAGTGTAGACGATGCCAGCTCTTTGGCCATGGGATACGAAATTGTAATATGAAGTTCAAATGCTCGAACTGTGGTCTGGAACACCCATCCGAGAACTGTAACAGCCCCATTGCCAAGTGTGCTAACTGCAAAAGGGATCATAACGCAAACTCTACAAACTGTCCGAAAAGGAAAGAATTTATAGAAATGAGAGCCAAACTCTCAGCTTCATCAAATCACAAAAAAATAATCAAGCCAACGCCAGCACCCCGGAACAATCTAAGAAATTTTCCCGTTATGGCAAAATCATCTCTCGCTACTGCAGCACCTACGTCGGCACCTTCGTCGCAAGCTAAAGCAACAAATTGGTCAGCAGTGCTTAAACCCAACAACGCAACAACCAACAAATTCGAACTAAGAGAGATTGGTCCTATTATGACTGAAATTCTGGAGGGGTTAAGCAAATGCAAGACCAAAGAACAACAACTAGTACTCATGTTCGAAATGGCCACAAAATACATCTACAATGCTGCACCATAAGGACTTACAGATCACGTCATGGAATGCTCAAAGTATCCTTCCTAAGATTATTGAATTTAACAAATTTTTAATGACTCATAACATAGCAGTATGCTTAATTTCAGAAACTTGGCTAAAGACAGCTGAGAGTTGTTCAGTACAAGGCTACACGCTCTACAGGAAAGACCGACCGTCTGTTAACAGCAAACGTAATAGCGGTGGCGGAGTCGATATTTCGATAAGAAACGATATTCCTCACAGCCAGTTATGCGACATGCAACTGGAGATTGTTGAATCGATCGGTATAGAAGTTTGTGGAATACACATCTATTCCGTCTATTTTCCTGGCTCCAAGCTCAATCCCCAAAAGCTGCTGGCATTCAAGCGGGATATCATTAAACTAACCTCTATCAAGAACAAATTTCTCTTGGGTGGAGACCTAAATTCAAAACATAGACTATGGAACTGTCTGAAAGGTAACACAGCAGGCAAAATTTTATTCCAGGAAATGCATAAAAGAAATTTTGTGGTACATTTCCCAGATTCCCCTACTTATTTCCCCCCACAAGGAAATAAGGCTACCCCTTCTACGATCGATATGTTCCTTAGTAACGGCCTTATAAATATTTCAAACATTGTCACTGTGAACGAACTGTCCTCTGACCATTTGCCTGTCTCTCTTCAGCTGCAACCTGCTGTTGCACTGAAGACTACCGTTCCTAAATTTAGATGTTATGGAAAAGCTGATTGGGTCAAATACAGGTCATTCTTAAACGAGAATATTTGTCTCTCCTCGGCCAAGTCACAACTACACTCCACAACTGAGATTGATTCCTCTATCGATGAGTTAGTGAAACTGATGAAAAAAGCCGAAGACATATCGATTCCAATGATTAAAAAGGTATATCACGTGCCTCCTGTGAGTGATGCGGTTTCCAAGTTGATTTCAATAAGAAGACTCAAGCGCAGACAATGGCAGAGAACCAGACAGCCCGATCTGAAAATAGAAGTGAACTCACTAAATAGACAGATTAAGGCCCAAATGGATTCTCATGATAATGGAATTTGGAACAACAAATTGTCCCAATTGAGCAGACACTCCAAACAAATCTGGAGAATTACAAAGACCTTAAAGAATTCCTTTAACAGAATCCCACCGTTGAAATCTTCCACGATGCTGTTACTCACAGATTCCGAAAAAGCTAGCGCTATCGGTAGCGCGTTCTGTTCATCTCACAGCACAACTTTCAACAACCGTAGTGATGATGTAACCGAAACTGCTGGAAATATGTCTTATAACAACATAAATTATTTTGAAGCCATCATTAATGAATCATTCTTACCTACTCCCACAGAAATATCTCGCTTGTTACGTGGGCTGAAAACGAAAAAAAGTCCAGGCGATGATTCTATCGGAAATACACTTTTGAAGCATTTACCTAGAAAGGCTATAGTTCGGATAATGCAAATTTTCAGAGCATGTTTCAAGCTATCTTATTTCCCCGTGGCGTGGAGATGCGCTAAAGTCATACCTATCCTAAAATCTAAGAAGGACCCCTCGGTTGCCAGTAATTATAGACCAATTAGTCTCCTTAACTCCCTCAGTAAAATTCTCGAAAAACTGATGCTCTCCAGACTAAAAACACATATTTCAACACATAATATTTTCATGAACGAACAATTTGGCTTTCGTGCAGGACACTCCACAAACCACCAGTTACTAAGAGTCTGTAAATACATTAAAATATCCCTGCAAAAGAAATCCTCCACAGGGATGATGACATTCGATATCGAAAAAGCTTTCGATAGCGTATGGCATAAAGGGTTACTCCACAAGCTTTTTCTACTCAAATTCCCTCTTTATCTGATAAAGATCATTCATTCATTCTTATTAAACCGCTCATTCTTTGTGTCAATCAGTGGACACAAATCCAGGACCTTCCGCATCTTGGCAGGAGTTCATCAAGGAAGCGTTCTCAGCCCCACCCTTTATAACATTTACACCTCTGATCTGTCTATTACACACAGTGAGAAAGCTCTTTTCGCCGACGACACCTGCCTATACGTATCGGCTAAATCTCCTCGTAAAATCACCAGAAATCTGAATGCCGCTAGTAAGGAACTTTCTGATTATGCAACAAAATGGAAGTTGAAGCTGAATGACTCTAAAACCAATGCAGCTTTTTTCACCAGAAGGACAGCTCAGAAATGGCTGCCTTCTGAGAAATTAACTGTTCTCAACTCAAAAATCCGTTGGAATAAGTCCATTAAATACCTAGGGATTACTCTGGACAAGACCCTAACCTTCAAAACCAACACCGACCTTACTTCCGACAAACCAACCGAAGTTCTCGGAATGCTGTATCCTATTCTCAACCGAAAATCCAGGCTGAATAGAACTAACAAGTTACTCATATACAAAGCTTCAATTCAAAGTATAATCCTAGGAGCATGCCCGGTGTGGGGTAACTGCGCGAAACACCTTATAAATCAGCTCCAAGTTATCCAGAACAAGTGTCTGAAAATTATTCTCAAACTTCCTAAGTACCACAGTGCAAATGACGTACACAGACGTGCCGCCATACCACAAATCTCTCAACAAATTTCTAAAATTAATCAGAACTTCACGACTAAACTGTCAAGGTCTAATAATCCCCTTATTAGAACTCTAATCTGAACAACTCCACCTGTGATATAACTAATAAACTAATTAACCATTAACATAAAACATTTTTTTTTTACACTCATTCGAAGTTTTTTGAAAATTTTCTTCGGCCCTACCTACCTTAAACGACAATTACCAAAACATTATAATAAGAAACATTACTATTCAAAGTTTGAAAAGCAAGCCCATGCTGACCACTTACAATAGATTTTTTTAAAATAATATAGTTAGGGATTTTGCTTGACTTTTCGATCCAAAAAAACTTTATATTGATAATTGGGACGTTTCGTTAATTTGAAATAAATTTATAAATTTATAAGATCTTTCATGATCTTTCACAGCTGTCCTTATTGTGGCTGAAGATGTTAAAATAAAATTAACGAAACGTCCCAATTATCAATATAAAGTTTTTTTGGATCGAAAAGTCAAGGAAAATCCCTAACTATATTATTTCAAATCCCACGATCAAGTTAAAGCTTCCGAAGGAAAAAAAAAAAAAAAAAACCTTCAGATATCAAGATTTAATCCGAACCGACTAAGAGTTCAACATGGAAAACATTCTTTTCTATGTATACATAACCACAATCTATGGCGCTACAGCTACGAAGATCTTCAAAGATTACGCCAACTGCAACAGAAAACTTGCACATAACATACCACAACGAGTCTTCTTACTTCGATGTCGGAAAGCTAGACTTGTTCCAGCATTTCTACAACATTTAGCGGTGAACTATCACAAAATTCAGCTGACGAATTACAAACAGCAACAAAAATTGAAGAATATCATCACTAATCTACAATGGAAAACACTAAACATTCTCATTTCGGACAAGGACTTTTATATAAAAAGTCTTGAAAATGAATTGAAGAACCTTGAAAATCAGATTATTGCCTACAATAACGATCGATATATCAACCGATTTATCACACAACAAAAGCTCTTCAAGTTAAAAACTATTCAACTTTTCAAAACCACTAACATCAAGAAATTTGACTTATTGAAACACAAAACTTTGAGGCAGTTAAACTTCGATGCTAGGGTCAATCCAAAATGGTTCATCAACCTAAGTAATGTACAGATTCCACAAGACATCTGTTGGTTGCTGTCTCTTGGAGGAAAATTTGCACTACCAACCGAACAAAAACATTTTCCGATGTTTAAATTCATAGCCGATGTGGAAAATGCGTTGACATGTGAAGATGATGAGGAATCGAAAGAATTAAAGAGATCTAAGATTGCCCACATCCTAAACAAACAAAAATTTCACAACGACATAAAAGGTCCTGTCGAAGCAGAAATTATCAGAATCTTCAAGAAAACAAGAAAATTTATCAGTCAAAACAAAGAACTTTTCATAGGTATAGCTGACAAAGGAAATAAAACGGTTGTGATGTTGAAGAAAGATTATGAAGGAAAAATGTCTGATCTGTTGTCGGATCAAAATACATACAGACAACTTCAATACGATACATCTAAACCTTTAAAAGCTAGATTACTATATATGACCCAAAGGTTTCTCAACAACGGATGGATCACTGATGAGAATTTTAGATTCCTTAACAAGTACAATGTTGCCATTCCGAAAATTTACGGACAACCAAAAGTACACAAAACAGGAATTCCACATCGCCCAATAGTAGCCAGCTATGAGTCACCAAGTTATAATGCGGCAAAGTTCATGAAGGACATTTTAAAACATTTGACAACGAACAGCAGGTATAATATAAAAAACGGATTCGAATTTGTTGATAGAATCAAAAACATATCGTTGACCAGCATTAGTCGCTGTGTCTCTTTTGACGTAAAGGCACTGTTCACAAATGTCCCACTGGATGCACTGGATACCATCCTCAGCGACAGATGGAATGAGATCCAAATGCACACAAATCTACCTAAGGAAGAATTTTTCCATTTATTGAATTTTATCCTAAGAGATTGTAACCAGTTCGTATATAATAACTCCATCTATAAGCAAACAGAGGGAATTCCCATGGGATCTCCCTTAAGTCCAATTTTATCAGACATCATGATGGAATATATTCTAGACCAAGCCATCTCCAAACTCAAGTATAAACTGAACATTTGCATTAAGTATGTTGACGACCTATTTCTTATAATTCCGAAACATTTGATCAACCACACTCTATCTGTTTTCAACTCGATTCATCACAAAATCCAATTCACGCATGAAACGGAAGAAAATGGCCAACTAGCATTTTTGGATGTCATTGTAATCCATAAAGCTGATGGTACACTAGACTACAACTGGTATTCGAAGCCCACGTCATCGAACAGACTACTCAACTTCAGATCTAATCATACGCTAAATCAGAAGCGCAACGTCATGGATAATTTGATTCGGCGAGTTTTTTGTCTCAGTTCAGAAAAGTTCCATTCGGAAAATGAAGGGAAAATAAAACGAATGCTGACCGAAAGCAATTACCCCATCAAACTCATTGAACAACGTATCAAAAAGTTCCTTAGCAAGAACACCACTAATCAGCGGAGACCACAGAATGATGCCAATAACATTACCAACAGCCAATCGACTTCGCAGTATAGAGGATTACATTATAATCCAAAGTGCTCACTCAACATTGGCAAAGTGATATGCAAAAATAAGCCGGGTTTACGTCTTGGCTACAAACCGTGCATAACAAATAGATCTATTTTTTCGAAACCCAAGCAAAAGACGTTGAAAAAAAATATGTACGACGTAGTCTATGACATTCCTTGCTTGGGGGATGGTTTCAACGCCATTTGTGATGATTGTTACATTGGAACCACGGGCCACGATGCAGGAACTAGAATGGAACAACATGTTGATGACATCAAAACCTTTAATCAAACCAACGATTTGAATGGAACCACGGCGCTAGTACATCACTACTATGAAGCTGCTCATGTGCCAGACATTGAGAATTTTTCTATCTTAGCTGTGGAGCACAACTACACAAAAAGAAAAGTACTTGAATCGCTTTACATATTATCTCACCCAAATTCAGTAAATTTTAGAAAAGACACCGAAAAAATTAGCGCTGCGTACAAAAGTTTGTTGTAATCAAGTTTGAAAAATATGGGTTCTATGAACAACACCTACCCACTCTCACAGCACTTGATTAAAGTTCACTGCCCTCTCTACTTAGTTTTCGTAAATATGAGAATAAGTGTTCGTGACAATTTTTCGCAATGACTAAACAGTGAATTAATGTAAACGCATGCAGACATAAGAAAAAGTTTTTGTAGTTTTTTCAAAACGCACCTTTCTTGGGGAAACTATTTGTTCATTGTAAGTAATTATGTTTAATTCTAATATCTCAAGACTATTTATAAGATCTTTCATGTACCTCACAGCTGTCCTTATTGTGGCTGAAGATGTTAAAATAAAATTAACGAAACGTCCCAATTACCAATATAAAGTTTTTTTGGATCGAAAAGTCAAGGAAAATCCCTAACTATATTATTTCAAATCCCACGATCAAGTTAAAGCTTCCGAAGGAAAAAAAACCTTCAGATATCAAGATTTCAAATAACATTTAGCCCGAAGAAAATATTTTCCGAATTGTAAAAATTTGTTTGCGTTGCCAAATTTTGCATTTGTTTTCGGGAGCTTTAATTGATTTTCTGAAGATTTTATTTTATGTCTTTACCAATTTTGCTCGATCCAGGATTACTGCCGATTTTTAAAGATTTTCCTATTCATTTTTCAGAATTTCTTGGATTTAAGTTCATGCTTACTTACTTACTTACTTAACCGGCCCTACAACCCATTAAGGGTCTTGGCCTTCTCCAACATGCTTCTCCAACCGGACCTATCCTCAGCTAACGTCTTCCAGCTGATTACTCCCGCAGTTCTCAGGTTGGCAAAAGCTGCATCGCACCATCTGGATTTTGGTCTGCCTGCACTTCTTTTGCCTTCCGGTTTGGTGATAAAAAGTTTCTTCGGGAAGTCCGAAGATTGTCCGCAGTACCTTTCTTTCGAACGAGAGCAGCGATTGTTCGTCTTTCTGAGTCATGCACCACGACTCCGACCCATACGTAACTATTGGTATTATCACAGATTTGTACAGTGCGCATTAAGAGTTTCTGCTTACTGATTTGGACTTTAAAATTTTTATCAGGCTGTAATAACTCCGGTTGCCAAGAGTTATCCGTCTTTTGATTTCGTCCATGATTACGTTGTCAGAATTAAGCAGAGATCCAAGATATACGAACTTGTCTACCACCTTAAATGTGTGTGTGTCAATTGTTACGCTCTGGTCGTGTTGTCGATTCGATGGGGAGACAATCATGTATTCGGTCTTTATGTCATTAACCTTCAACCCGAGGTCGGTACCTTTTCTGTCTAAAGCAGTGAACTTTTCCTTAACAGCTTCCATGTTTCGGCCCAAGATATCCAAGTCATCGGCGAAGCCCTGCAATTGACTGGATTTGGTGAAAATGGTGCTGCTGGTGTCGATGTCCATGGTTCTCACTGCTGCTTCACTGCTGCAGGGTCAAATTAAAAAGCAGCGTCGCGAGCTGATCACCTTGACGTAGTCCTTCCTCAATGTCGAAAGCGTCTGACAATTTGCTTCGGATTCTTACTCGGCTGTTAGCTCCATCCATTGTCAACTTTGTTAGCGAGATTAGTTTTTTGGGAACCCCTACTTCCTCCATCACTCTCCATAACTTCCTCCTGTTGACACAGTCGTATGCTGCCTTGAAGTCTACGAACAATTGGTGTATTTCCACGTTGTACTCCTTACACTTCTCCAAGATCTGTCTAATGCTAAACAGCTGGTCCGTTGTTGAACGACCTACACGAAAACCACATTGATATTCACCAACAGTAGATTCCATGTATGGAAGAAGGCGTTTGTATAGAATATTCGCAAATATCTTGTAGGCGATATTCAAAAGAGAAATTCCTCGATAGTTGCCACACTCCAATTTGTCGCCTTTCTTGTACAAAGGGCAGATGATGCTAGTCTTCCACTCTCCCGGCAACTCCTCGACATTCCAGATGCGCTTGATGAGCTCGTGCATCTCCATACATAATGCGTTACCGCCGTGCTTGAAAAGTTCTCCAGGTATGTTGTCGGTTCCTGGGGCTTTGAAATTTTTGAGCTTTAAAATTTCATGCTCCACTTCCTGTAGCGTTGGTTCTGCAATATGTGGCTGCGCGGTCTGAAATGGTAAGTTGCTGGTGTAGTTGTTGCTGGTGTCGTTTCGGTTCGGTGGTCTGTTCGGGTTCAGCAGTTCCTTAAAGTACTCCGCCCATCGTCTGATGCACCTTTCCTCATCTGCTAAGACCAACCCATCCTTGTCCTTGCACAATAAAGGTTGTTGACTGTAACCTTTCCTCGATTCGTTTACTTTCCGGTAAAAATTCCGCGTCTCTTTTCGATTACCAAACCTTTCAATTTCGATTAAAACTTCCTTGTCATGTTGTCGCTTTCTTCGGAATAGTTTTTTCTCGAAATTTCTCTTCGAACGGTACTCTGCCATGCCAGCTCGAGTGCATCTATTTAGATTTCTCGCTCGAGCCGCATTTTTGTCATCCAGTGCTTTTCTGCATTCGTCATCGAACCAGTCATTTCTTTTCTTCCCCGTTCTCGTTCCTATCGTCTCTGCTGCGGCTTGCTCTACGTTTCGTCTAATTTGATTCCATGCATCGTCTACGTTTCGTTGTTCGCTTTCCATTCCGTCAATAATTTTCTTCTCCAAACTATCCACATATTGTCGTTTAATATTTTCGTCTTGCAGTTTCTCGACGTTCCACTTTTCCAATGCCGGCTGTCGATTGTGTGAAATCGAAACTCGAGCCCTAACAACCACCTTTACCAAGTAGTGATCTGAATCGATGTTCGGTCCCCTACAACTTTTGACATCCAAAACATTTGAACAGTGACGCCCATCTATGAACACGTGGTCAATCTGGTTTTTGGTTCGTCCATCAGGTGATACCCATGTCGCTTTGTGGATGTCTTTATGTTTGAAATAGGTACTGCAGACGACCATGTTCCTTGACGCTGCGAAATCAATTGCCAGCGTTCCATTTTCGCTTGAATTTTCCTGGAGGCTATATTTACCAATAGTGGGACGGTAGTAGACTTCGCGACCTATCTTGGCATTCAAATCACCAAGTATGATTTTGATGTCTCGATTCGGTGCTCCATCATACACTTTCACCAGTTTCTCGTAAAATAGCTCCTTCGCTTCATTATCTTTTTCCTCCGTTGGAGCGTAGACGTTAATAAGAGTATAATTTAAAAATTTTCCTCTTATCCGTAGAGTGCATATTCGTTCGTTGACAGGAGTGAAACCAATCACCGCGTTTCTGGCTCTACCGAAGACCATGAAGCCTGTTCCATATCCTCTTGGGCTGTCGTTGCTCTTGCCGCTGTAATAAAACGTAAAGTCTCTACTGATCATAGAATCCTTCCCAGGCCATCTAGTTTCCTGTACTGCTGTAATGTCAAGTTTAGTCGCCCTTAGCGCACTAGTGAGTGATCTCAACTCTCCTGGCCGTAACAGAGATCTAACATTCCATGTTCCTAATTGTAAATCGTTGTCCTTTTTCCGTTGCCTAAGTCGTTGCCGTTTATCCTGTCCAATCCGAGGCTCTGTTGTTGAATTCATAATCATATCGCTTTTTTGAGTGTGGTATGGTGGCTAGCCACACGCACTACCCACTAATCCGTTTCCCCGATGACCCGTGGGCAAGTCATCCAGGTAGCACTCTTAAGTTTAGCACAAAACTCCGAAGAGAATTGAGGTCCCGGGGACTACGACGTGGACGTAAAAAGAGCACTTGATAGCTAGACAGTTGCACGCCTGGCACATGACACGGACTACCACACTCCGCTCATATGCAATCAGGCGCTACCCTATCTAACTACCCAATCCCCAAGTTCATGCGCCAGATCTTTTTCTTTTCAATTTGGTCTCACGCTCAAGGACCATCTGGTCGATTCCACAAGGCAGCCTGGTGCCAGAAAAGCTCTTTAGTTAGAAGGCAGCGTAATGCCGAAAAATCAATTTAAGTCATTGTCACCTCGATTGTCACGATAGTGAGGAATCAGGGACGTGACAGTTTCTTGTTTTGGTCTTTCAACGTGAAGTTAGCTACAGTTGCGACAGAGGCTAACTTTTTTGCGAGAAACTCAGCTGGTTTTCTAACTTTTCAATGAATTCAGCTGATTTTAAATTTATGAATGAAATCATCTGATTTTGTTTGCAATGAAGTTAACTTCGGCCATAACTGCAGCTAGCTTCACCTTGATTTGTAAAGATCAAAACAAAATTATTTCAAGCCACTGTAAGGAATATTATTCGTCATATAAACTTCAATTCGGCACCAGTCTGCTGCTGCCCTCTACACTCACAGTAGAAAATCTTGAGTACGAGCAGCGTGGGAAAAAGTTGCAGACGCGGAATAACCTCGCCCAGAAGTTATCTGGGACGAACTGGGGTGCTGATGCCGATGTGCTTCGAACGGCTGTACTCTCGCTGGTTTACTCCACGGCCGAATATTGCGCACCGGTTTGGTACAGCAACGCACACACTGCCAAAATCGACGTGGAACTCAACTCAGCCATAAGACTTATAACTGGAGCTGTCTCTTCAACGCCGATTCCGTAGTTGCATGTACAGTCCAACATTGCACCGCCTGAACTCAGAAGAAAATATTTTGCCCACAAAATGTGGAATAAATGTTT
>CM055406.1:92557712-92581851 GCA_029228625.1 Pseudolycoriella hygida
TTTAAAATGTCCCTTAAGTTAAGTTGAGTTTATAGTATTAAAGTAGTAGTATTAAACAAAAATATTACAAAGAAGATGTAAACGAAAGAGAATTAAAAGAAAATCATCCATCAAGAAATTTTCTGTTTAAACAAACTAATAGTTGTTTCTCTAAAATTCCACCTTTTGTTCGCCCTCTACGTTTAGTAAACACGAAGTCAAGGGTTGAAAACGCCCTTTCTACTGTTACTTGAGTAGCAGGGACGGCATATATTATTTCCGATAGCTGAAACAATTGCGGTTGCAGTAGCTCCTGTGATTTCCAGTATGTGAGAATTGTTTCACCCGGACCGAATTTGACTCTTGGAGTCCCATCAAACTGCTTTATGTGGAGCAAAGTGAAGTACATAGCACAGCAAAATGTAATGTGACGCAATTGTTCGTAATAGTAATTTTTAGCATTTCAAGACCTTTAGAAAAACGGTCCGTGTTCGGGTTTAGGCAGATACATGATGTGACGGTTGAATTCCTCAGATTGACTAAAAATCCGTCACCATATAAAATACAAAGAAAAAATTATCCTTATGACATTTTGTTTCACTCAGATTTTTAGTATATCTAAAAAACCCAGACGCCATATTATGTCTCTGGGTCAGGGTTTTCGCCATTGAAAAAAAAAGGTTCGGGTTCGGGTTCAGGCTTTTCGCAAATGAAAAAAACGGTTCGGGTTCGGGTTCAGGGTTTTCAAAAATAAAAACGGTTCGGTTTTGGGTTCGGTTCTTTCTGTCAAATTATCTGCGGTTCAGGGGTTCGGTTCTGTTCGGTTCGGAAGCCTGCTTCTAATGATGAAATTGGAACAAACCAACTATAAATCGACACAGCTTCACTTTTAAGTCGATGAAAAGTGTTAACGAAAAAATGAGAAAATAATTTTTTGATGTTATGTTTTATTCCGAGGATTGTTTGTTGTGTCGATTTTCTAGTTTGAGTGAAACAAAAAGCCCGAAATACGTAACAAATTATGCTAGGATTGCCGTAAAGTTATTATTTTTCCAATCGGACTGATTCGGCCTAATCGAAATTAATTAATTTCTTTGTTGAGGTTAAGACTTTCGGTTGTAGATGTATGTAATAGGAAACATCATGTGGTTTCATCTTATGAGCGTCGACTCATATCCCTCCAAAAAAAGATCCCGTCCTCTGACATTTTTACGTCGAATTTCGAAGATTCGAAAGAATATGGTGCCGTCAAAGAAGTAAACAAAAAAAGTAAATTTGGTGCGACGATGAGATATTTTTGTTTTGTAATTTTATATTGAATTTTGTGTTGAATTTGTGTTTACAGTAAATAAATCAATTAAATGTTATTTGTTAATATTAATATAGGCCAGTGCAGTCTGAATTATTTTAGTTTCTCTTATTTTTTTAATGTAACATGATCATTCTAAGACGTTGTGCCGTTGTGAAATGTGCAACTGGTCTGGACCCAGAAAGAATTTTTTTTTTTTCATTTTCAATGCTGGATCATAGGAATAACAATTTGTTGGCCATACCACAGACAATCGTCGCATCAAAACTTTTTGTTTACCTTTTTGACAGCTTAAAATTCGAACTCACTTTGTGTGGTTATGTCCTTTTTTGTTTCAGTTAATACAGTTAATATGAAGAAAAATTTGTGTTAAATGTTGCTTGAAGTGAAATATCATTAAATTTAAATTAAATATAATAGTGATCAGTGATATTTATCGGCCGAGTCAAAATTGTGGTTTTGCGTAAAAAATATGATGATCAGCGAAAACAAAAATGGCCGATAAAAGTTTCTGTAAATTCAACATTAAGTTGACATTAATTTTTTTTCGACTGGTTTTTTGGTTTCTTTTTGTCACTTCAAGCAATATTAGGACAATGTTTTTCGTGAATGAAACAACAACAAAAATACAAATAGTTTTTGTATGAATGAAAACAATTCATATGCATTATGTGGTATCGCAAGTAATGGGTCCTCAAGTAATGGTCATTATTTCTGGGAAGTCATAACTATTACTTGAGGATCAATAAGATGACAAAAATCCTCTAAGGGAATCAAATTTTCTTACAGGGGATTTCGATAGTAACGATGAATTTTCGGATGGGGGAGGTAAAAAAGATATTTTTCTGTGAGAGTGTTTGGTTGTGACGGAAAATATTTTACCATTACTTGGGACGAAAGGCGCGTACGTACACATCTCCTGTGTATAGGGGTATATTGAAATATACTATTGCTGTATATGTATATGCGAGAGTATGTTGGACAACACTGTTGGTGCACATGCCGCGAAAGTAAGCATTCGTTACCCAGTAATGCAAATACACTCACCAATATACTCTCGCTTAACAGCAAAATAATATAATTGTATTGGTTCAGAAAATTCGTAAACATCGCGGTGTATTATACACACCTACTCACTATGCTGTGCCTCGCTCGTGTGTCTACACTGTACAATATACCTCGACGGTATTTGCTCATTTTTCTTACCAATGCAATAGTCTTATATTACTGGCTACGCCCTGTGAAAATTAAAATTAGCGCAACTGTCATCGACTTATTTTCGCGGGGTGCGGCGAGTAAAATATATTGTTAGTGTTATCAACTAACCGAACGCTAATGTGATAAAATGGACTACATAATAGGCCAACTAAGTGAGTCAAAAGCACTTGTTTGAATGTGTTCGCTCGTCTCATTTGAAAATAGTAAAACGAGTGGAGGTTGACCAAGTATGTAATAAACTATACCATTTCAAAAAATTGCGGTTAATGTGATATTATACACTGAGAGACTCCTAAGATTGTGCAACTTTTCATAATTTTTGTTTCAGCTGGCAATTCATGAATATAAGTTATACATAGTTTTCAGAATACTTGAGACATGAAATCGAGGGGAGATCACGTCGATTTAACTTCATATGAAGAATCGAAAATGGTTTGTAGTGATAACCCCTTCTCATCTACCTACGTGTGTGTCTGTAAATCAAAAACAGTAAACTACATGACATGAGTTTTTAGACTTGTGTGAAGGAACCGGAGCACATGTGTTTGTCACGACGTTTGCACCCAGCCAAATTTCGACCTGGGAGTTGGTGGATTTTTCGTTTTAGGGTCTACATAAGACAAATATGCAAAAAAAAAAAAATTATTAATCTAGTAATATAAGATGAAATTATCAATGGCTAGCCCTAGAGAAGTAGCACCGATGATAACGAGGTGGATCACTAGTATGCTCAGAAACAGGGCAGTTAAGGCAACACTGTGGCTACAAGGCAAGTTTCTGAGTATCTAGAGGCTGCCCTCAAGAGGGAATATTATCCCCGCTGCTGTAATGTATGGTTAGGAGGCTAAACGACGAAGGAATTTTCGTTCAAGTATACTCAGATGATCTGATAATTCTGATCAGTGCAGTGGTAAGTTTGAGAGCATACTGGGTACCAAAATGAGGTATTGTCTGACGATAGTAGAGCAATAGTGCCGAGACACCGGCCTCAGAGTAAACCCGAACAAGACTGACATAGTTCTTTTTAGTAGGAGAACGTCGGGTCATGAACGATTAGGGAAATTGAGGCTTTTTTGTAAAGATATCTTTCCCGGAGCGTGGTTGAAATATCTGGGAGTAGTTTTTGATTGAGTTGAACTGGATCGAGCATGTCAAGGACGAGGCACAGAAGGTTCTAGTAGCTTTCTGGATATGAAGGAGCTTGTTTGGAAGGAACTGGGGCCTGCCGTCCAAGGCTATACTGCTTAGACCTATGATGATGATCACTGCTGCGTTGTATGGTGGCCGAGGCTCGACATTAGGATTGCGAGGAAAGAGATGAACGAGATTCAAATGCTCATATGCATCTCTTTTACAAGAGCTATGAAATCGACAGCTACGGTGGCTATGGAAGCGTTAAATAACCTGCCACCGTGGCATGTGACATTGAAGGCGAAGGCTTTCGCCGCGACGGATAGGCTGTCTCAGAACGATCTCTGGACTCCAAATTTCATTTCGGCAAATGGCAAAATCAAGAAGGATACCATTAACTAGGTCTTTGCGATGCCACCGAATGGACCGAATGAAACCGGAGACAGACTTCGTAAGGCGTTTCGAGGCTGTCGTACCCAGTAGGTTGGGAGGTTGTCCAAGCCGCCTATCAGATGAACGAATTGTGAGCTTTACTGTCGGCTCTAAAACTTCAGAAGGAGCCGGAGTATTTTCTCTGGAATCGTTGGCGGAGAGATGGTTATCACCTAGGTGGGTACGCCGACTTCTTTCAGGAGGCAATCCCAGCAGAGGCAAGTGGGGAAAGTATTACAATCTGTTCTGACAGTGAGGCGATGATTCAAGCGCTCATGTCGCCTGTCGTGACATCCAAGCTAGTGAAAGAGCTGAACGAAACACTGAACCGGATGGAACTGAGAAATCAGGTCACGCTGGTCTGGGTTCCTGGACATTCTGGCGTGGAGGAAAACGAGAAAGCGGATGAGCTGGCGAAGAAGGGCTCGGCAACATCAAGTTACTGGCCGGAACCTTTTATACCCATCCCGTCGGAATGCGTGAAAGCGATGAAGAATTGGGTGAGGTCGGAATTCGCTGACTATTGGAGCGTCTATGAAGGAGGAATGCACACAAAGTGTTTCTTCCCGGTGCCCGACGGAAGGTGGGCAAGAGGGCTGCTAAACTTGGACAGGGGACGCATCAAGAGGGTGGTGGGTGCGATTATCGGGCACTGCGGATTAAATAGGCACCTAAGTGAGGAAACGGGCGTTCACGTTATATGCGAGTGCCCGAAATTGTCCTTACTGAGGCTTAGGACTCTAGGAAGTCATGTGGTCCAACCTGCAACAGTATCCAAGATGGGACCTGCCACTCTAGACAGGTTACTGGTCGGAACTTGGAGGCTTTTAAGATTTACATGACAAACAGGTTACGAAAGAAGGGATCATCAACGTTCCAACGTTGCAACGTTTCCTCATACTGAAAGATTAGATGAAGTTTTTTACATTCTTTGAATTTGTTTAAAAAATAGGTTTAAAATATTGAGCAAATGTAATAAAGTCATATCTATTTCCAAGCATCATATTGCCATTTGAGGGGAAATCTCGGCATGTCTCAATTGTTCCCCTCAAATGGCAATCAAATACTATTATTTATTCATAAATTTCAATTGAGAATATCAGTGAATGCTACACACACCGCACTGTAGTGTGTGTAGCATTCACTGATATTTGGGTATAAAATGGTTTGCTTTTTTCGATTTTTTTTGTCACAAAGTCCGGAAGTTCGTAATATTACAATGCATCTCTATCAGGATTTCATCAGTTATTCTTTGCAACATGTAGAGATTCGTACGGGTCCGCGTAGCATGTTTTTGTTTTGATTATGTCAAAATTATTTTTCAAATTGTTCTTTTATATATCTAAAAATTGAACAAGAATGAACAATTTTTCAATATTCGAATCTCAATAAAAATTGAGATAGTCAATTGATTGATGGTAATGTTCAAAGCGTCCAAGAAAGAAACAGTTCAAGCAAAAATTCTCAATCAAATGAAACGTCCCGTTAGCTCCATATAGATTACGCACATCCTCGAAATATTTCCTTCAGCACTTCACTGTTTCAAAGAAATTAAGAAAAATTATAGATTCTTCATCGTTATTATTATTTGAGGGAAGAACAAATTTTCAAATACGTTTGCTAAATATTACAGTTATATATACAGTTTGCTTAATATTTACATTGACAGACAAACACATAGCTCGATGTGAAGGGGTAATCACTACAAGGGATTCGCGACTCTTTATATGAAATTAAATCGACGTGACTATCCCTCGGTTTGATGTTTAGCTGACAAGACGGTTAAATGAAGCAATTTTATAAGCATCCAACAGTATGTATTCGTGTATTACCAGCTGAAACAATTCTTAATGAAAAGTTGCACAATCTTAGGATTCTCTCAGTGTATAATATCATCGCATATACAATAAATAATTTTATATGTTTCGCGCATATAAAACGTACTTTATTTGAGCGAAAAACACAACTTGCAATTCGCGTATAAACATCACCGCCTGAAACAGACATACGCCAATATATAAGCTTTACACTCGAACTGTAAAAGTATAATAAGTTTTAAGTAGACTGTAAAGTTACATGGATGACGAGTTTATATGCAAACAGAATGTGTGTAGTGTGTTCTGTTTTCGGTCAAATAAAGTGCTCAATATACTCAATATATAAAACTATTTACACTGCAAGAACTGTGCGAGTACTTTATGTTTTTGAAATGGGAAATGGTTCAGACGTAGCCGATACGAGAACTGTTTTCCAGACATAATTTTCGTATACAATTTGGGACACTTTCAAACAAAAATGTCCCGACTTTTTCATTCTTTTCGTCGTCTAAAAACGGTTACTATAACGTATTGGGTGACATATAAACCATGTGGAGAAGTTGTTGAACGAGTGCGCACAAAAACAGATCTCGGAGTTATAATCGACGATAAATTATTATTTATAGAGCATGTCGACTTTATAACAAGGAAATCTTATAGCTGGGATTCATTTTTCGTTGCGGATAATATTTTTCTAATCAGTCGAGCATTAGGTCGCTTTACAATGATCTCGTCAGATCCAGATTAGAATACTGTTCGTCGGTTTGTAGTCCGTTCTACCATAATTCAATTGACCAGATAGAACGCCTACAAAAGAAATTTTCTAGAATGTTTTTCTTCAAGTTCAATATGGAACGCCAATCTTACGACAAAAGGTTAAATTTCCTGAAGTTACATTCGTTAGAATCTAGAAGATTGGAAAATGATGAAATTACTCTTTTTAAACTGATCCATAATCGCATCGATTCTCAACTACGCCATCAGCTTGCGTTTGACCGTCGACCAAGATCTACTAGACACAGAAACTACCCAACTTTAAAACCAACATCCAGAGAAATTCACCTATCTTTCGTCTGCAGGAACATCATGATGAATATTTTTCAGACCTGAATGTAATGGTTGACAGATTTTCAATATTTAAGAAGGACGTTAAGCAACATTTCTCAAAATTGATAATTAATTTTTGGATTTTTGATAATATTATTTTTTATTTTGAATTTTTGTAAATTAATTGACATATTATTTGGCTTTGGCCTGTTTGTTGATCGTTAAACCAAAAAAAAAAAAAAAATAAAAAAAATAGTTTTTCAACGAAATAAAAATTGGTGGGCAACAATCGCGATTTATACTATTTTTAGTTTCTACAAATCTAATTATAACACAAAATTGATTCGGTGGAGGTGAAAAACACGTTCATAAAAATACACGAGAACGTGTTAGTATTTTGGAAATAGCTCGTTGATTTATAGTTTTATAAGCAGAGCGTTAATCTGTTTACAAGGAAAATCTTTTGCGTTTACTTCCTGCGATTAACTGGTAAATCAAATTAAACATTAAAAAATTTAATAAAAAAAGCTGTTTTTAATAAAGTTAAATAATATAAATAACAAGCACCACATAATAAGAAAACGTGCAAGAAGCTTCACTCTTGTTCAGCATATTAAAGCAATTCAACGTTCCGTATAGTTTATTATGTTCATTCATTACATAAATATCATTACCTCACGTATAAAAGAGCTTTAATATTTTTTAAAGACTAAGAAAAGGACGCACCAAACTCAGATTTTTGTAATCCGATTTAAGCGTTTTAGGTCATTACAACAATTTTTCTTGTACCCACACCTTGCCTAGGCTATGTGTATCCTGGTGATCATACATATGTGCTATGACACACAAGATATTGGATTTATGAAATGGTTGTGGGGAAAGTAGAACATATACATTTTCCACATGTACAAAGTTACATTAATAGGATATAGAGAATGTTACGACCAAAAAAAATTGTCCAGGAATTTAGCAGAAACACGCAAGTCTCTATTCTCATATATTACCATCATCGTACAGCATTCTTAACAAAACCGTCATATACAACTCGTATATTGGAATGAAACGATATATTTCGCTCCCGTTGCACGTAAAACTTTCTTGAATTAAAAAAAAACGAACTTTTTTTGGGCTGCTTTCTATTACATTTTTGTTGTATTATAAATGTGTGGTTTTGACAGTTTGTAGTCATGATGATAAAGTGTAGTTATAATAAACCACTTTAAACCATATATAATCAAAGACATAAAATTGATGGCGAAACGTTCGCGCTATGTCTACCCCATGCCAACACAAAAAAAGATGATGCCATAAGCAAAATAGCAATAGTTTTCCCAAGCCTTCACTTCGCTCTAACATATTAGATTTTCCATAACAAATTTTCTTTTCGTATCACAATATTGAAATATCAGAATGCGAACTCCTATAATGTTTGCTGGATGGTTGAAAATTGTCTTCTTAGATGGCAAGTCAAATAATTATTCTGCTAACGTATTTGATTAAAATCAGGTATAACAACACAACATTAGAAACGTAGATGTTTAGTAAACGTAAATAATTTGCTAAATACAGTTCGATATGTGTGAGACATAATAATATCAAATATTTGAAAATCATAAATTTTATGGCCTAACTTCGTAGTTGCGAAAGAGGGGTGCGTTGAGGGTTGTGCTTTTATGGAAACACGTTTGCAGCAGCAAATCAAACAATTGTTGTGCTCAATTGTTTGCAGAAGTTGAAAAAACAACGACGATGTTTATGATCGTATGTATAGAAAAAACAGAAACAGGCCCGTAGTCAGGGTCGATTGCCAGGGGTCTCGGTGGCTCGAAATTGATAAAATTATATGAAATTTTTTATTTATACCCCCTTCAATAAATATGTTGGCAACTCTTCTATTGAAAGCTCAAAAGACTTAAAGAGCTTTTGGCGGATATTTATTTGCACATTGAGTTTGCAGTGGCGGCGAGTTTAGTTTCAGAATGGGAGGAGGGGGGAGTTGCACAGTTTATATTTATAAGTTGACAGTATCTTTGATTGCACCGGAAGTGAAAATTTTATAATTGAATTGTTTTTTTGTGAAAGTGTTCATTATATTTTAAACAATTTTAAGGAGCTACAATTTACCGTTACAGTCGATTCATGCCTTTTCTACTCAGAATGAAGAAACAGCTGACAACTTCGCTTTTAAACGTACCTAGCCAATTAAGTTCTTCCCAAATATTGACTTTTTTGCGCAAAATGGGAGTGCTCGATATAAGTAAAAAAGTGTTTAATTTTAGTGTCATTTATTTCTTCATTGTGAGTAGATTTTTTAGATTTTATCAGTTTGGGACGATCACTTTCGTGGTCTGCAACACAGATCTTGTGACCCTTTGTTCCTTTTCCTGTTTATCATTTAAAAACCATGAAAAACTTTGCGTGCCCACCAGGAACTTGTCTAATATGATAGGTCACTTTTGAAGGTTGCACGACATAGTCGCCTAGCGTCCTGTGTCTAAGCTGATAGAATTTAGGACATTCACATATGACGTGAAAGCCCGTTTCCTCTTCCAAGCCACAGGAACAGTCTGGGTCACCTGAAATTCTCATCTTCGTCAGGTGCTTGTTGAGTCCGCAATGTCCGGTCGTCGTACTAACCACCCTTCTGATGCGATCCCGGCCCATCGTCAGGAGCTCTATAGTCCATCTCTCGTTCGGAGTGGGGAAGAAATGCTTAGTATGCATTCCTCCTTCATACACTGCCCAGCTTTTTCCATGCTCTGCCCTCAAACAGTTCTTCACTGCTTTCGCACAAAGCGAATTCGGGATGGGGATGTGAGGTTCGGGTCCGTATGTGATTGCCGTTGAGCCGGTTTTTGCCAGCTCATCAGCCTTCTTATTACCGTCCCTTCCGGAGTGCCCAGGCATCCAAACTAGTTTGACTCGATTTCTCAGCCCTATCTGGTTCAAGTAGCCTTTACATTATTCTACCAATTTAGAAGTCACAATGGGTGATATCAGCGCTTTTATTGCTGATTCACTATCAGTGCACACGATCACGTCTTCGCTATTCAGCCCTTCTGGCAGAATTTCTCGAGCTTCCAAAAGAGATGCTGAAGTTTCCGCCTGGAAGATGCTGGATAACCTTCCCAGGTGAATCCAGATGCCGGTATCCGTCTTCGAGTCGTATACTCCGGCTCCGGCCCCTTCACCTGTCTTCGACCCTTCTGTGAATCTGACCCATTCACTGTCGGGTAGACTTTCGAAACTTAGTTCATAAAGTATCATAAAGTATCATAAAGTATCATAAAGTCCCGCGGCATGTCAAAAATCTGATCAGAGATCATATTTTTGATCTTCCCATGCCCGGTCTTGAAACCTGGAGACCACCAGCCATTTTCTGTCAGCCTGCCTGCTGTGTTGCAAAAGCTCTCGCCTTCACTAATATATCGATAGGTGGCACTGCTAGTAGCACTTCCAGGACCGCCCACCGTTAGCGTCGTCTTCATGGCACCCGTGGCACACACACACACACCTACCTCTGAACTACCATACTACTACTACTACCATGACTTATCGCGGGCCTTACTACCACTTCGTACATCCACAGCATTGCTTTTAAGGATAGGCCCCAGTTCTTCCCGATAGCACTTCTGCAAATCCAAAGGGCCGTCAGAACTTGTCGTCTACATGGGCGATCCAGTTTAGCTTACGGTCGAGTGTAACTCATAGATATTTCACCTGTAGGCTAATTTCAACGTCCTTCCCGAAGATCCTCACTTTCCAAACAAGATCTGAGCCTGTGAGCTTTCGGCTGTACAGCGCTATGTCCGCCTTATCTGGGTTTACTTGCAAACCCCTTTCTCGGCACCACCGCTTCACTACTCTCAGAGCCATTCTCAAACACTCACCCAGGGCGCTCTCGAACTTACCTTAGAACAAAATGGTCAAGTCATCCGAGTAGCTCTGGGTAAAGAAACCGCTCTCGTTTAGCTCCCTTAGTAGGGAATCAACCACCATGCACCATAGCAGGGGTGAAAGAATGCCGCCTTGGGGACATCCTTTGGCAACCCAGAGATCAGCCTTGGCGCTGCACACGTCGGATTCCACGGTCCTATCTTTGAGCATCCTATCTATCCTTCTGACTACAACTGGCGCTACCCCCCTCTCTACTAGCGTCCTTCCAATCATTTCAAATCGCTTGTTGTCGAAGGCCCCTTGTATGTCCATAAAACATCCAAGGGATATTTCTTCGACGCGAAAGGAATTTTCTATCTCAGCTACGAGACCATGTAGAGAGGAGTCTGCGGGCTTACCTGCCTGATAGGTTGTTTTACGTGCAGCGGATATTCGGCAAGAATTTATTCCCTTATGTACAAATCAATCAGCCTTTCCAGTGACTTCAGCATGAAAGAAGTTAGGCTGATTGGTGTGTAGTCCTTCGCCTTATTATGTGACGGTCTACCTGGCTTCGGTATGAAAGAGACTTTCATCTTTTGCCATTTCTTTGGAATGTGGCCTAGAGCTAGACCTGACCATCACCTCTCGCAGTTCTTTCCGTCGTTCCCAGCTGACTTGAAAGGTTTGAACTTTCCTATGGCCCATTTTAGCTTGTCCATTGTAATAATTTTCTTGGCGAGCACCCCCAGTCTTCATCCGATGGAGGAGTGAGATCTGGTTCCGGCCCATCGTCTTTGTCTTCCCTACAATCTGGAAAATGTACCTCAAGTAAGTGCCTGGCCGTCTCTTGGCAACAGCTCGTAAACTCACCACTCACCATTGGGTTTTAAGAGAGAGCTTTGGGTCTTTCGACAGGATTTTATGGATTCTTGCATAATTTGGAATATGTTCCATTTCCTCACAGAACCTCCTCCACGCCTCTCTTGTCTTTCCTTTGACTTCTTTCCTGAAGGTCTTCTGAGCTGCCTTATAGGCTACCCAGTGTGCCTCATTCGAAGTCCTTAAAGCTTTATTCCAGGCAAATTTTCTTATCTTTCTTGTTAAGACTTGGTTTCTGGGCGCGAGTGTTCATAAGCTGATCTAAGTAAAGCCGTGTTTTTATTCACAGCTTCACTCAACTCTGTTGATGATCTCGGCAGAATTGTGCCTAGCTTGTCTTCGACGTGTTGTTTGAGAAAGTTTCTGTATTGCATTGTGAGTAACTGAGGAATGAACCGATTGTATAGATATCAATAAGCAATTCGTTTTCCGTCGTTTTTGAATTTCCCGGGAAACGAAAAATACGGGAATTAGCGAAAAATTTCCCGAGAAATAGACGTTTGAGTGTAGAACAACAATTAATCCCATTTTTTCTGCTGATGTATCCAAACAATTATTATTGATCGTATGGTGTGTACACAACAAACTCTTACAATTTTATTTTGATAAAAATAAATTCTCACCATCGTCGCCGTTAACTTCAAATGTTCAAATCCAAATTCTGGAGCCAGGCTATCGCTTCTGGAGTCAGGCTATCGCTTCTGGAGTCATTGCACTCAGTTCCGTCAGTGTGCCAGAGAATTTACGCAATGGACAAACAGCCAGGACATGGTTCATTGTTTGTGCGGACGATCCATCGCAATCACAAAACGGTGAATCTATGTACTGCCACCTGTGCATTTGTTGTCGGCAGCAGCCATGTCCAGAACGAAATCTATTTAAAATTCTCCATTCGCGTCTGGGTAGATTGAAACCATTGAGTCGTTCATGAGGTGGAAAACCAATTGCTTGTTTGTGAAGCTTTCGTTGTTCGACCAAAAATTCTTCCACATTCCGTTCAAGTCGAAGTTCGGCTGTTTGATGTCACCATCATTCCAAATCGGTGACCTTGATTTGAGTCGGTATGGAGGTTGGTGTTCTAAGTCGAATCTTATCGGAAGTGGACTCGTCAAAACATTTCTTCGATTCGTTGTGAGCTGCTAGTTTACGTCTCAGATATGGTGGTGCAATATTAGACAGCACATTCAGCCACGGTACAGGAGTGGAGGCGACGGCGCCGGTGATGGTTCGAATTCCAATATTTGGCTGTGTGTCGACCTTGTTAACATGAGCACTGTGGTATATACCAAGAAGAAGCACAGTACTCGGCCGTAGAATAGACAATGGTCAATATTGCTGTTCGTAAAGTGTTGCCGTTTGCACCCCATTCAGTTCCACATAGTATTTGGACCAAATTGTTTCGGGTTTTTAGCTTTTCCTTTAACTTTGTCGACGCTGGTTCGAAAGTCAATGAACGATCCAATGGAAGACCAAGGTACGACGGTATAATATTGAACGGAATACATTTTCCATCCACGATGACTTTGAATTTACGACCAGCCATTTGGTTGTTGAGGTGGAAAATTGCGACCTCGGATTTCCCTTCATTCATGCAAAGACACCATTTTCGGTAATAGGCTTGCATGACACGAAAGTCTTTTTCTAGGATTTTTTCGGCAGTTTCAAAGTATCGTACCTGAATAGTTAAGCCGAGGTCGTCTGCAAACGAGAATTTCCTTGATTTTGTGGCAGGCACGTCGCTGGTATATAAATTAAAATAAATTGGTGCGCAGACGTTAACGTTACCTTGAGCAAAACCGTTGTTTAACCTTCTAGGTTTGCTGCTTTTGTCACTGATAAAAACTCGGAAAATTCGGTTAGATAGCAGCGGCATTTGCGCTGACTTTAAGATTTTGTTCATAAATTGTAGGACCCAGATCTTAGCTCGTTTACAAAGATTCTTAATAAATTCTGGAAACAGGCCGTCCAATCCAGCTGCTTTTCCAGATTTAATTGACGAGATAGACGCTTCTACTTCATTCATCGTAAACGGTGCATCGAATTCAGTGTCTGCAGTTAGCGAAAGTTACAATTTTCTAAGTTTGGTTGTTAGAACACGCTTCTGATGTCTATTGGCTGGAATCATTGTCGAGTTTTTCACTAAACTGGAGGAAATAGCGTCTGGGTCCATTGATGGCCTAGTTGTTATTGGTTTCGCTGTCTCGCCAAGATGTCCTAATAACCGCCATCCTTTTCTACTGGAGTGAGTGAAATTCATATGTTCGGTCTCTTTTTCCCATTTTGCTTTTCGAGCCGCAAGTTCCGGAAGTTCCAACGAGCTTTTTGGATAGAGTTCACTGGTTCTATTTCAGTTCCGATGGTAACGATCACTGGCCTGTGTTGACTTCTCGGAAAATTTCCTAGTTGATCTCGCGTAACAAAGCACAAGTCTGGGTTTTATCTGCGTTGCCATCTACCAGATTGAAACGTTGGGAGGTCTTTTTGGCCATGAACCAGAAATAAATTTAACGACTCCGCCTATTCAACCAACTTGTCACCACTTGAATTGTTATTGCTATATCCCCACATTGAATGATGGCTATTGAAATCCAAACAATATAATCTGTAGACAGTCCTATAAAAAGGAAATGTTACAAATGTAATATCCAATACGTATGATCCATAAACAAAATCAAAACATGGACATAATATTCAACGACAAGAAATCAAACTCTTGCCCAAGCGCGGAAAACCGGCAACTGAATCTAAAATTCTTCTCAAAATCTAAAAGTATTCTAAATAACGTAAGTAAGACTCTTGAAAATTTTATAGCATACTGGTGGAGAATGGTCCTCAAGGAGTATTTCGGGATTCAAAGGAATATGTCGTCAAAGTAGGGACGCATGTATCCATTTTGATGTGATTAGAAAAATGAAAGCCTTCAAAAATAAGCGTTCGCATGACAATTGACTTTAAAAGGACTAGAGACAACTACTCAATCAATGCATGAAATTAGGAGGACTTCTAGGTTGGATGAACTTGAACTTCTGCATGACTTGGCGAAAATGGCACTCAACCGAACTTACGAGCATGAAAATATGATTGTTAGTGCACTTGGTAAAACTGCAAAATGAACGTGTTTCTCAAATGTACAAACTCACTCCTCCAAACTCCTCATTCCTTGCCATGGAGTCACGATTCAAAACCATAATCCTTATAGTCAGTCACAATACTTGACACATTCATTCAATTTCATAGAATAGCAGCTTCATGTTAAAACCCTGCATTTGAAATAGCATTTAACGGGAAGCGGGATTCGATGGTACTGGGAAAAATTTTTACAGCTCAGGATATGATACCAATAACCCGCTACGGTCGTATGGAGTAACAAAGTTTTTTTCTAGCAATGTAGAAACGAACGTACACAAAAATTCGATCTTTTGACACCCCGCTTCACCCTCGTTAAATCGTACAAATTACAGCAGCTTCCTTCCTTCGATGTACGTACGAAATTTAGACTGACTCAAAATTTTTATTTAAAAATCGAATTTCTAGTGGAAATGATGGTCTAAGGGAAAACATAACATATTCAAGGTGGTTAACTGATCTTCTCGTCGTCAATACAATCCAAATTTTGACTTATCATGGTTTTCTCATTCTGAATTTTTCGTGAAAAGCGATATTGAGCCCGCTTTGAGACTTTTCTTTTCAGTTTCACTTTAGCAGAAAATTGCTCTATCCGGTAAAGAACCTAAAACTTTTCACATGGAGGGCGCCACCACATACGAAAGGTTATAAAATGCCCTTTTTACACCAACTCCGTAATCACATAGTAGCTTGTAGAGCATTTGATTGCAACGCACACCTGCAAGGTGTAATAAGGTGAGCAATTGCCGAAATATCTCTCTCGACTTCACGGCCGATGATTGAGCTGCAAAAAATTGAGCTTAGGAACGGACATCGTTTTTCATCCAACTTCATCCAACTTCATCAACAAAGCTCAATACAGCCGCGAAAACTTTGCTGGAAATTGTGGCTGTTCCAAATATTTTTGAAATTATCAATTGATCGATTTATTTTAAGATATTCTATTATTTTATGTTACCTATTCTGTATAAGATAAGGTCGCATAGGAAATAAAGTTCGGACGGATTTATATTTTTATTTTTTTATTTTTGTCAACTAACATTCATGTTAACAACAATCTGGCCAACATCAATCTAATTGTGCAAATACTTAAAAAGAAAAAAAATCAAATCTTAAGGTTTTTTTTCGTACTTTATGCAAAATGTTCTTTAAATTTTATTTTTTGGTATTAAATTATAGCCAATTTTCAAAGCGTACAATTTTAATTTGAGTGTTTTGAGATATTTGCTCGATGATCAACCTTGCTTTTCGGTACTTTAGATTTTATAAAATTATTGATCAAATATTTTCTACTATTCGTCATATAAAACCAAGTCAACCAGGTCAGGAGCCGATCTGGTTTTCTTCCGACCAGGTCAGAACCATATCAAAAAAAATCAGGTCAGGACCCGATCTGGTTGGCTTGATAAATCCTTATCAGCCCTTCTCAACTGAATATGTGTATTCGTGTGTTCGAAACCGACCTCTCCAGCGATGGAACCTGTCAATAGAATGGCGATTCCATTGGTAGGTTGCGAGGGAACCATGTGTTCTTGCTAAACCGTGCACATACGAGATTTGTGTTGTATGAAGAAAATTCGGCTATAGGTTCAATGTACAACTCCTTCATGCGAAAGAAGTCCAACCTTTGCATTCTTAGCCAGAAGACGGTTCCATCGTAACACATTTTCCAACTTTTCAATGGAATGGCCCAGAAGTCAACACCAGATAACACTGATACAACTTGCGACTGTGAACAAATTGAACGTGAACAGATGACATCCAGTAGAGTGGTCTTCACGATGTCTGCAAAAGACAAAAGTGTCTTCAATTTTGATTGCCGAATCAGTTGGCCATTGTCATTCCCCCGGCAGTTTGCATCAAATATAAGAATGAACAGTTCCCAATATAGAAAAACCAGTATTAGGTTAAGAATTGATATGTAATAGACGCTTCTAGCGCATTTCAATTTTGAATTTTTCACTGCGTAACAATCGAATTTCGTACGATATATGCGTAATTACGTATATATATGCGTAAAATCAGCACACAATCAATAGATTTTTATAGCGCCATCTTGTGTCAAATTATTTAAGTTTCAATTAAAATTCAAACGTCGAGCGGACAAAAGTGTTTATATAAGACTTTATTGGCTGTCCCATCCGAAAGTTGAGCATTACATGTGTGTTCACCCCCTATGAAAGCCATGCACCACATGTAGGGTCTTTTTTACATCACTAGTGAAAACAAAAGTTTTACCCAGTAGTGAAAACTACTGAAAACAAAAATTTTTCTTCACTGGGTAAAACTTTTGTTTTCACTAGTGAGGTTAAAAAGACCCTACATGTAATGCATGGTTTTCGTAGGGTGCAAAAAGGTTTGTTGAAGAAGTAGGCGAGTCCAAAAACTCACCAAAGCACATTAAATCAACTTTTCAACATTTTTCACAAACCTCTCTTCCTAAATGATGTGAAGTTTATAGGACGCCCTTAAGAGAGGGAAAGTCGAGAAAATTACACAACATTTAGAAGTTTTAGTATGAAATTTCGTTTAAGGCCGATTCACACTTCTCCGTTCAAAAAAATTGTTCATCCGTCAGCATGACATTTAAACATACATCTTACATAGAATATGCAAATGTGTGAGCGAATTGTGAATAAAATGATTTTTCCAAATAATATCTCTTAGTTTGAACACAGCAGGACGTACGACAGCTACATCATTTATCTCGTCGACAAAGGTAAATTGAATTTTATAAAGACAATACCAACAACTCATATGTTGAAAGTTACATTAGGTGAGATACGATAATCATAGTACTTACGTCGAACTTACGAACAACGAAGCGTAGACGATGCGTGGAATCAAATTAGACGGAATGTAGAGAGCGCCGCAGCAGAGACAGTGGGAGCGAGAACGGGAAATAAAAGAAATATCTGGTTTGACGATGAATGCCAGAAGGCCATGGACGACAAAAACGCAGCTCGCCTGAAAACTCTAAGTAGATTCACTCGAGCTGGCCAGGAAGAGTACCGTTCTAAAAGAAATTTCGAGAGAAAACTCTTCCGACGGAAAAAGCGACAGCGTGACAAGGAAGTTTTGATCGAAATTGAGACGTTTGGCAATCGGAAGGAGACTCGGAACTTTTACCGGAAAGTGAACGAATCCAGAAACGGTTACAGTCAACAACCTTTGCTGTGTAAGGACAAGCATGGATTGGTCTTAGCAGATGAGGAAAGGTGCATTGCGAGATGGGCTGAGTACTTTAAGGAACTGCTTAACCCGACCAGACCGCTCAACCGAGACGACGAAAACGACGAATTGCCATTTCCGACTGCGCAACCATACATAGAAGAACCAACGATGCAAGAAGTTGAAGCTGAAATTTTAAAGCTCAAAAATTTCAAAGCCCCGGGGACTGACAACCTACCCGGTGAACTTTTCAAGAACGGCGGCAACACGCTATGTATGGAGATGCACGAGCTCATCATACGCATCTGGAATGACGAGGAGTTACCGGAAGATTGGAAGACCAGCATACTTTGTCCCATATACAAAAAAGGTGACAAATTGGAGTGTGGCAATTTTCGAGGAATCGCTCTGCTGAATATTGCTTAAAAGATATTTGCAAATATTCTATATCAGCGCCTTCATCCATACACGGAATCTACGATAGGTGAATACCAAAGTGGTTTTCGTGTAGGTCGTTCAACATCGGACCAGCTGTTTAATATCAGACAGATCTTGGAGAAGTGCAAGGAGTACAACATTGAAACACACCATTTGTTCGTTTACTTCAAGGCAGCCTATGACAGTGTTAGAAGAAGTAAGCTATGGAGAGTCATGGAGGAGTTCGGAATTCCCAACAAACTGATCTCGCTAACGAAGCTAACACTAAACGGAGCTAACAGCCGAGTAAGGATCCGCAATCAAATGTCTTTCGACATTGAGGAAGGCCTACGTCAAGGAGATCCTCTTGCAACGCTGCTTTTCAATTTAACACTCGAAGCAGCTGTTCAAACCATGGACATAGACTTCAGCGGCACCATTTTCTCCAAGTCCAGTCAGTTGCTTGGTTTTGCAGATGACCTGGACATTATTGGCCGAACTATGGATGTTGTTAAAGATAAGTTTATGGCCTTGGAGAGGAAAGGTACCGACCTTGGGTTGAAGGTCAATGACGGAAAAACGGAATACATGATCATCCCACCTACGAATCGATATCGGTAAGATAACGTAACGATCGACACACACACATACAAAATGGTCAATAAGTTCGTATACCTTGGATCAGAGCTGAACATAAACAACGACATTGCGGACGAAATAAAAAGCCGAGTAACTTTGGGCAACCGGAGTTATTACAGCCTGCTGAAAATTCTAAAGTCCAAGTCAGTAAGCCGAAATTCAAAATGCGCACTTTATAAAATTGTGATCAGACCGGTAGTTACGTACGGTTCGGAGTTGTGGTGCTTGACACAGAAAAATGAACAATCTCTGCATACGTTCGAGCGAAAGGTACTGCGTACAATATTTGGACCAGTATTTGACCGAAAACTGAACCGATGGCGCAGACGATATAATCACGAGCTCATGGAGCTTTTTGGAGAGCCCGACATAGTCAGAACAACAAAAATAAATAGACTACGTTGGCTCGGTCACGTACAACGAATGAATGAACATCGTATTCCAAAAAAAATTCTGAAGTCCAAACCTGAAGGCAAAAGGAGTACAGGGCGACCCAAGTCCAGGTGGAGCGACGCTGCTTTTGCCAACTTAAGAACTGTGGGAGTAACCAGCTGGGAGACGTTAGCTGCAGATAGGCCCGGTTGGAGAAGCATGTTGGAGAAGGCCAAGACCCTTAATGGGTTGTAGTGCCGGTAAAGTAAGTAAGAAGTAAGTACTTACGCCTGCGGAAGGTTGGATTTTTGATAAATACGTACTCTTCCAAGTTAAAGCCCCCTCCTCTCGTACTAAATCATACGAATTTGTTGACCCCCCTCTACCCTGAAGAAGTACGTATCTTACGGATGGTCTCTAAATGTGTCTGATCTTAGTTACACCCACACAGAAAGAAATCCCATGATTGGCACAAATATTTTTCGGGTCCAATCATAGAAATTCTCTGACATTATTGTGAGAAACATGGAATCTATGATTATGGTTAACATAGTTGAATGAACAAATTCCCAGTTGGCCAATTCCATGCAAAAAGTGGAAAATGCGTTACGTGCAAACGCTCTAACGGATAAAATGTTAAAATATTAGAATTCGTTTGTATGGAGAAGTTGAAGAAGTTTCTTCTTTCATATAACACAAGCCTCGCATGTGCTTTGTTTAGCAAGAAAACAACGTTTGCACATAACCTACCAATGGAATTGCGCGTGGGCTTACGTGTTTCGCACAAACGCATTTGACCGAACCATGATTGTGGCCAAATATTTTATGATAACCAAGCTTTGTCGCTACAATCATGTATGCTTTTGCTGTAGACATGTTATGTTTATTGTAATTGAACCATGATCATTGCAAACATTGTATGATTACAGAAAACATAAAACTTCCAATCATAACTTCTCATGTTCTTCACAAACATGTATTTTTGTGGTAACCGAGAGTTGATTGCCACAATCATACTATGATTCTCATAGCCTTGACTTGGCTGTCACAATAATGGATAGTGAAATTATTTTTGTGTGTGTATGCAGCGGCGCCGGGCGCATGGTTCTGGCTGTCATAAATAATAACGGACAAAATAGCCTCGGTCTAAATAATCCCGATATTGACAAAAGAACTTCAGAACAAAACATACCCTGGACATAATGACCCATTATGAGATTTCGGTACTACAGTCCCAATTATATTATAACTAGCATTGTTACCCGGGATATGGTTTTAAAAACTTATAAAAATTGTTCGGTTGCTTATACCATTGTTGTTTGAAAGAAAAAAAAATTAATAATAAAAAAAGTAAAAAAAACATTACATTGATGCTATGAAAAAAATTATTGTTTTAAACTTCAAACAGTTATCTACATAATCAGTTTTTGAGCAAACAAGAATTGATCAGAAACTTTAAACTTGCTGGAAATTTGTCGAAACTATGTCTTATAGCTTAAAAGAGTCACACATAGTCACCTACTTTCAGTTCTGACTGATAATTATTTACCAAGATTTTTTATGTTAGAGCCGATCAACAGACCAATTCAGAGCTCTAGGTTGGACATATCTATACTTGTAGTGGGCAACAATGCTCCGCTTAGTTATCTTAACATCAATGCAAAAACATATTTTTTAGGGTCCACGTTTGGGCCAGCCTATTTGCTAGGGACAGGCATTGGATCGATACATCCAGGACAATCAAATTTTCCCCTATTTTCTCTTCAACACAACACAAAAATCTCATCATTAAAGAAATATCCATGTGTGGTCACCCTGATCGAAACTATGAAGTAGATTTTAAAACTTCTTTTGCCCAAGAATCTGTACTTAATATCCTTCAAAATGAGCCTAATAAATTTATCAAAAAAAAAAACAATTTATTTGTATAGTATCAAAATCTAAAAACCCCAAAAAAATTGACATCCGTCGAAATAGTTTGCAACGAATTTCTCATTTTCTTTTTCTGTGTGTTTTACTTTAAGCCTAAGGAACTCATAACAGCGAAGAGTGGAAAAATTCCTCAATTCAAACCTTATATTAGGGGCCATTCAAATAGTGCGCACGCATCTAAGGGGGAGGGGGTTTTTTCGAAAATCGTGCAAAAGCGTGCGAGGGGGGAGGAGGATATCATTCGAAAACGTGCGCACTCTTGTGATATTTGATCTGTTTAGGTTTATTTTCCTTTTAATTAGCAAAGGCCATTCTTCGAACAAATTGAGAGTTGCACAGAGGGCAATGGAAAGGGCAATGCTAGGAATCACACTCAGGGACAAAATGACAAATGAGTGGATCCGGCGACAAACAAGAGTCATCGATGTCATGACACGAATAGCGTCGCTCAAGTGGAATTGAGCTGGTCATATTGCCAGAATGACCGACGATCGATGGACGAAAACTATAATGCAATGGCGGCCACCAACGAAACGACCGATGGGACGTCCACCGGAAAGATGGACCAACGATATCAAAAGAACGGCAGGCACGACGTGGCAGCAAGTGGCAATGGACCAGTGGCGATCTATGGGGGAGGCCTACATCCAGCAGTGGATATAAAAGGCTAAGGAAGAAGAAGAAGAAGAAGATTCTTCGAATTCAGATTGAATTCTAAGCCAAAAATGAGGTTCTTGGAAAGTTATGGTCAATATTCTAGTGTCCATTTCTTTAATTATGTCAATAATATACTTACGCTCGTCATTTTTCTCATCTCCACACTTTTAATGGCCACTAATGAGATTTTCCATCGTGTCGTCGACTATGTGAAATTTTAAAAGTTTAACCACAGCACATAGAAACATGCGAAGTACTATGCCAATCCCGAATCGGTTGACGTAAGTAGCTGAGAGACGTTAGCTGCGGATATGTTCGTTTGGAGATGCAGAAGACTTTCAACTGGTTGTAGTGCACTATTTAAAATCTAATCCAGGCTTTCAGAGAGCGGCCGATTTAAAATAAATCTTTTGTTTAGGTACCGGCGTTTATATTTTCTCCCAATGCGTTTTCTATAGAAATTTTTTTTGCAGTTTTCGCTCTGAAAACGTATATGGCGTGGATTGTGAGTATAAATTTCGTGCGCACTTTAGGTGCGCACGAAAATCGTGCATAGGGGGGAGGGGGGGTCAAAAAAGGCCAATTTTCCGCGTGCGCACTATTTGAATGGCCCCTTAGCTATGGCGAACCTTCAGAAGAAAACATTTATTTTACAAATAAAGGGACTGCCCTCGTAACAAAGGTCGCTTAAGTTAGCACAGTATATCTATCAATCAATGAGACATTCGTCATACTAACTTTTGGTTAAATTTGATTTTTCTTTTTTTTTAGAGTTTCGTCATAGATTTTGTTAATTATAAATATGCTGATTAATTATATGTATAGTCTTTGTTAATATTAGCTCAGATAATTCTCTTAGTTTAGATTTGTTAAGTTTAAATTCGTTGAAAAAATTGATCACTCTTTCGCCATAACTACCTCTACCGCCGAAAAACAGGCCGTGAACTGACCAGTTCATAGAGCCAAATGATTCGCCATAATTTTCGTCATAAAATGGGATACATTTACTGTAAATATTGGACTTCTCTTCGCGGACTGTCTCATCTTGTTTTTCGTTGTTACTTTCATACCTTATGGTTGGGTCGATGATGTAGGCTTTCGAAGATTTCGGGTCAAATGCTATAATATCACTGTAGCGTGACCTCCCGTCCGAGTCAACTGCATAAACTTCTTCGTAACACTTGTATCCTTTATCTCTCAAAAGGCTGCTTAGGTACTTCTTCACACAATGATGCCGAGCGGTTATCAAAGAGTTATTGTATGAGCAACTTCCAGTGGCATGCGGTATAGTTTCAATCTCTCTGTTGCATCTCCGACAGAGGTTGGAAGTGCTGCTAACTCCTGGAACACCGTTTAGGTTAGGTTAGGTTAGGTTATCAAATGCTTTTGAAACGTCCAGGAAGGCAACGACACAGTTCAATTTAAGTTTCTTTGCTTTTTTTGTAATTATGGGATCTTGCTGTTGATACGTTGGTAAATTTTGAATCTTCTTATACGTTCCAGGTAGAATAACTGAAGGAGCAATCGCTGGTTCTAATTGACGAAAATGTCCAGAGTCACTGGGACCAGTAAATAGAAGAAACATTTTAGGTTTATTTCTGTCGATAACGGGATTTCCTGTTCCTCCGGATTCGTAACATGTAAATTCAGACTCATCTTGTTGGAAGATGTGCGCAATAAATCCATAATACTCAGCTGCTGCTGTTAGCTCGCTGAACGTACCATAGCTTCCGGACCTTCTCATATATTTTCTGTACGACTCTTTGATTTTTCCATTCTGCCGCTCGTCACGTCCATACAAGAAGAGATCGTCGATATGTGCCTCTAGGTTAAATTTAACGTTACCAAAGAATCTGTCCCAATTTTGTTGGAGTCCCGAGGAGCTTCTTGAGAGTATGTACTCAACTGAATTCTTCCGTATCTGATTCACAGTCAAAGTTTTTCATTGAAATTACCTTTGGTTTGTTCAATAAAGCGGAGAATAGATGAGAAAAGACAGTCACCATCATAGTTAGTCTCAACGATGTTAAAAATTCCGCATTCACTGATAGAAGAGCTTTCAATTTGTAGTTGATGAGTTAGATTTCTTGTTTGAGACCTTGTGGAAGACATTACGTTCGGTGGTCGATTGTTC
>CM055406.1:92582351-92636088 GCA_029228625.1 Pseudolycoriella hygida
GTCCAATCGAAAACTTTTGGAGTTTTTTAAACGTAAAGTTTACGACAATGGATGGGAGGCTCAGAACGAACAACAGTTGCGGTCGCGAATTCAGAGAAAGATCAAGGAAGTGGACATTTCCGTTGTCCAAAGTCTGATTGATCAAATTCCATACATACTCCGAAAAATTGAAGACAATGGTCCATTAAGTGCACTGTGAATATTTTTCTCGACTCTTTATTGATCAAATAAAGACACCGAATAAGAGTTTTTGAAACATTGTTTTTCAAATGCCACTTAATCGAATTTAGTCTCAAATAACTGTTCACAGATGTTATGTCTTTAGCAGAGACTCGCTTTTAGTGCCCTAGCTAAGTCCAAAGACTCAAATCCTAAAAAGTTTCTTCAATTAATTGTCGGTCATGCCCAGATCTTTTAAACAAAAAAATTTATGAAAATCGGAAAAGATTTACTCGAGTTATGTAGAAAAAACATGTACGGCCCTAGCATAGACTCGGTTTTAGTGCCCTAGCTAAGACCAGGGACTCAAATTTGAAAAAAAAATTTCCATGAATTGTCGGTCATGCCCAGATCTTTCAAGCAAAAAAAAGTTTATGAAAATCGGAAAAGATTTACTCGAGTTATGTACAAAAGAACAAAAACCACTTAAACGACCCTAGCTCAGCGGCCCTTGGACCGACAGTATTTGTATTTTGTATTTTGTATTTTTGTATTTTAGAGACTCCACTAACAGCTTTTTACAGCCAATAACAAGTGTTGTCTGGACCACCGGCTTAACGTGACTTCCGAACCACGTCTCAGAGTAATGTGAATGTAGCGTCTTTGTTATTATGCAATTACTCCAAGAATTGTTAGGCGCTTTATTATTATCTCGCCTAAATGTAGGCTTAGATATTTCGTGCACAAATTCGTCGTATATGGGTTACGTCATACGATTTATTCAGTGTGTACGTCGTTATGGGCGCCAAACACACCACAACTACCCAACTTTTTGAAGCTTGAGTGAACTTTAGGACGTTATTAATGCGCTACACTTGCTAGAAAAATTCCATGTAGAATTTTTCCGACACGGGATTTGAACCCATTTGCCCAGATTCAATCCCATCGGTTGAGTTTTACTGAAGTTATCGCGGTGACGGACGGACGGACATTTTTTTATTGCTGATTCGTCATCGATGCTACCCCCTATTTCGTTCTTCGTATGGGTCTAAAAGCGTCCACGTTTTTCCAGAATTTTTGAAAGCCCTACATTCAGGTGCTTTTTATATTTTTGCAGAACCTTCCTTTTAATTACGTTCAAGCCAGTAACTCCCCCCCCCCTCCCTTCTTCCCTTTTCTTCATTTGAAAAAAGTTTAAAAATAATTTTTTTCTCCTTTTAGTGGTGACAAATCATAGGATTAATGTGCAAGCAAAACGTGTCATAAATTTATGCAATGGCGCTGCTTCCTAAGCATCATAACTTAGGCTTTTTCGTTTCCAGTGCGAAAATCGTTCAAAATGGAAATCGTTGAAATTAATCAATGTAGAAAACGTTGTTAATCCATTCGACAGAAACTTTCAGAGTTGGAATACAATTTTATTCAATCTTCCAATTTATGCTCTTTTACCAAGACAAGAAATACACTGTAAGAGCCCTACGGATTTGTTTATTTGTTTTTCTTTCCGTTGAATATATTCGAATAAGTCACATGTCCATGGGGCGTTTGTGGCGCTAAATTGATGCTATGAAAATTTAATTAGAAAAATAGTGTTGGCTTCATTTGCGGAAATGTTTTTATGCCTGTACTACTAGCAAATTAATGATTATGTAATTTTACTCTCTACTTACAAAGACAATTAATTTTTATACGAAATAAATGTAATGTAAGCGAAGCAGCTCACCATCACATTAGACACATTTCATTACCGTTATGATCGCTATGGGACAAATGGGCACTTTAGGTTCGGTTCAATATAATGAAAATGTTTTCCTATACATGAACTTCTTCCACAACATTTTTATATTTTCTTTGAATTCCGGTGTATGTCGTTGGCACCACCACCATTTTGTGCTACTCTTTTAATGGGCGTATTTTATGCGCTATGTTTCGTGCTATTAAATGCTGCCTAGCAAAAGTTTTGTGCTGCCACCTGTTCATAGCACAAAAAGTGTTTTTGTCGAAAACATGTCGTTTTATATGGCAGCCCCATATTACAACGACTATTTCCAAGTTCTTTATTTTATACCGTAATCTCCACATTTTGTGCTGACGATATCACCGGTCTGTTATTTCTGTGCTCCCACCGGTTCGCAGCACAAAAAGTGTTTTTGTCGAAAACATGTCGTTTTATATGGCAGCCCCATATTCCAGCGACTTTTTCCAAATTCTTTCTTTTATACCGTAATCTACACATTTTGTGCTGTCGATATCACCGTTTTTTTTTCTGTACTACCGAAGCACAAAAAGTTTCTCTATCAATCAGCAATCTAGCAATCAGTTTCAGTGAATGTGCAAGCGTTATTTCGAATGTGCAAGCGTTATTTCTGTCGGTAAAATGTACATATAAAATGTATATATACTCACAAAATTTGTATAAGACGTGTTTCGACTGCGCTCCAATATAATTGAAAAATTGTTCAGGATTTGGTAGTTGTTTTTGATAAGAAAGGTTGTGCCACTGAGGTGGAGTGACCAAGCATCCTTAAATAGTGGACATTTTGGACGAACATAAACGATTTCTCGAGGAATTTGTGCATTAATAGGTTTGAATTGACTTAGTTTCTTGTGGAATTTGGAAACCGCTGCATAACCCGTTACCTTTTGCGAAGTGGGCGGTGCTACATACTGTGGGAGTTTGTTTTGATGGCTCTTCGTGGTCCTAAGGTAACCCTTTACCACAATGTTATATGCCAACTTGACAACCGCATGATAGCAATCTACTCTACTCTAATAACACACAACATAAAAACTCGGCAAAGGGAAAGAAACTCATCCCATACTTTAAACTTAAAACCAAAACTTTGTTTACATCTAACCTTTCGTTTGACGTTCATATTAATTAATCAGCATTTGCACGTAATTGTCAAAACAAACAGTCATCAAATCGTCTGTCTCTGTTAAATTTTTAAGATACTGACGAAATAGCTAAATGTTTTTGACCAGAAAGTGTGTAATGTGCACAGTAGACCTGTCCTTTAAGTGCAAGTCCAAATAGGAGAAGGAAACCGGCTGATTACTATATCTTTCGGCTGTAAATAGGTCTGATGTGTTAAACATAACCTCACAAAAACACGACTACGCTAGAACATCAATTTTAAGTGCTAGTTTTACGTATGAAGCAGGTTACAAATAACACGAAGGAGGGAATAATCTGTGGAAGGATATTTTCTACATACTACAGAGTATTATAACCGCTTCGACTGGATGATAATAGCTACTAAGCCCAGTCTGATAACGCTTCAAATCAACGAACATTTGATTCGAACCATAAAATATTATCACTTTGGCGCTGCACCTGTTCATCTGAACCTCACAGCGAATACGTTTTTTGAAATAACAATTAACAATCCACTTGAACACCATTACTTACACCACCCACCCAAATATGACAAACAAGCCAGAAGTTATCAATATCGGACGATCCATGAAAATATGTCACATCAACGTTGAAGGTTCTTCTTCAGAAAAATCTGAATTTCTGGGTCACTTTGGAAGTGAAAACGATATCAATGTTATTGCCGTTCAAGAAACACACATAGACGATCCAGCTGAGTTTAATACAAGAGGTCACGTACCCGGATACGTTGCGGCCGCATACCTAACAAGTAAAGTGTACGGAATTGCAACTTACGTCAAAGCCGATTTTAAAAGCTACACCGTACAACATATCAGCCGTGAGAATAACGTTTTCCAGATCGTAATTGAGATCTCTGGCATGAAAATTGTCAATGTGTACAAACCACCGAATCAACCATGGCCACAGAATGTGTTACGCAAAGAACACCACCCTGCAGTGTACTTAGGTGATTTCAATAGCCACCACACTGTATGGGGATACTCGAACTGCGATGCAAATGGAGTTGACCTGCACAACTGGACACAAGCTCAGAGATTATTTCTTGTGCACGACTTAAAAGACTTACCAACTTTTCATTCTGCAAGATGGCAACAAGGATATAGTCCTGACCTGAGCTTTGTCACCAGAGACGAACTGGACAAACCTATGAAAGTAGCAAGAAAGGTTTACAGAGCTTTCCCTCGAAGTCAACACCGACCAGTCGTTTTAGCCGTAGGAACTTTCGTGATCCCAGTAGTTTCGATTCCAAAGCCACGCTGGAATTTCCAGAAAGCAAATTGGGATGATTTCACGTCTAGAATCGAGTCGAGTATTCGTTTCATCCCAAATGAAATTGACAACTACGACCGCTTTCTTGGCATTGTAAAAAGTGCAGCGAAAAAGTCCATCCCAAGAGGGTTCAGAAAACGTTATATTCCTTGCTGGACCGAAGAAATGGACGCTTTGTACCGGCAATTTGAAGAAGATGGCGACGAAGAAATTTCCGATCAGTTATTGGAATTGCTAGATGCTGCAAGAAAAACAAAGTGGCAAGAAGCTACAGCGGAAATGAACTTTACACACTCGAGTCGCAAGGCCTGGGCGATGCTACGCCATCTCGGGGAAACGTGTAAGCCAACTAAAATCAAGTCAAACATGGACCCTGAACAAATTGCTTCAAAGATTGTCATGAACTCGAAGGCCGTCCCAATCGACAGACATCAAAACCGCATAATGAAATCAAAATTACGAAAATTGATAAAATCACTGCCAAATGAATCGGAGTACGACCACCCTTTCGAAATCGACGAACTGCAGAGAGCAATATGCGAGACAAAACTTGGAAAAGCGGCCGGACTTGACGGTTTTTATCCGGAGTTCCTTCACCATCTCGGGAGGCGAGCTAAGTATTGGCTTTTGAAATTTATAAACAAAATTTTTAAATCCCCAAAGCTTCCACCGTTAATAAAAGAAACCGTCATAGTTGCAATACTGAAACCAGGCAAACCTCCAGATAACCCGACGCATTACCGGCCTATAGCGCTCCTGAGCATAATCTACAAACTGATAGAAAAAATGATTTACCATAGGATCAAGGAAAGAATCGACTGTGTTATCCCTCCCGAACATGCTGGATTCAGAGATAAACGTAGTTGCTCTGACCAAGTTCTAGCCCTAACAACACATATCGAGACGGGGTTTCAGAAAGGACTAAAAACTGCAATGGCTCTGATTGATTTGTCGTCGGCATACGACACTGTATGGCGAATCGGTTTTTTGTGGAAATTCTACAAGGTCATACCTAGCAAGAAAGTTGGACGATTAATTAACAGCATGCTCACGAACCGTAAATTTCGAGTTTTTATAAACGACAAAAGCAGCCAACCCCGACGATTAAACAACGGTTTCGCCCAAGGGAGTGTCTGCGCTCCAATGTTTTTTAACCTATACATCAGCGATATGCCAAACACTGTCTCTAGGAAATTTGGCTATGCGGACGATTTGGGTATGACCGTTCAAGTGATCCGATTTGAAGTTGCGGAAAGAATCCTACAAAGCGACATATGCAAACTCAAACGTTATTACATCCAATGGCGGCTTAAACTCAACGAAACGAAGACCGAAGTAGCCATTTTTCATTTAAACAACCAAGCGGCTGATCGCCAATTGAATGTATTTATTGACGGCGTAAGGCTCGAGCACAACAAAGTACCGTGCTATCTAGGCATCCCAATGGACAGATCAATGACTTTCAGACCGCACCTCGAGAACTTATCACAGAAAATTAAATGTCGCAATAATTTCATCCAAAAACTGTCTGGAACGAGTTGGGAAGCCAACGGCAATGTGCTGCGGACCGCCGTGCTTTCGCTGGTGTACTCATGTGCCGAATATTGCGCTCCGGCATGGTACAGAAGCAATCACGTCGATAAGCTGGACACACAACTAAACATTTCAATGCGAACGATCACCGGAACTGTCGATTCCACTCCGGTTCCATGGTTGCATGTTCTTTCAAATATCGCACCTCCAGAAGTCAGACGGAAATTAGCGGCGCATAAAGAGTGGAAGAAATGCCTTGACGATTCTAGAGAGTACGAACTTCCGATTAAACACGAACTTTTGAACTATCCACCTGAACGGCTAATATCGCGTTCTCCAATCTGAACAGACACCGACATACAAGGCGAATGTTTTGATACAGAATCTGCTTGGAAAAACTATTGGAACGAAAGTCCGTATTTTTCCAACAAACACCTTATCGATAACCCGGCCCTAAAACTTCAGGGTTTTGAACTACCGAGAAGGGAGTGGAGAATTCTTAATCGCTTCCGATCTGGACATGGCTGTTGTGGCGAACAAATGCATCGCTGGAATTATCAAGAATCACCGATGTGTGACTGCGACAACAACGTCAGTCAGTCATTTAATCATGTACTCAACTATTGTCCGTTGCGCCGTTTTGAACACGGACTAGAATCACTACACCAAGTCTCTCCCGAAGGCTTACAATGGCTGCGTGACTTAGATATTGAAATTTGACAATGGCTGAACCTCTAATTTTACTAATTGATGTTTAAGTGAACTGTTTTTTTTTTTCTTTTAAAAAATGTGAATAAAATGCCATACGATTAATAATAATCAGCATTTTGCGAGGGGCCACTCAACGGCCGAAATTCAAGCATTAATCGACCGAAAGGGAATCATATCACATGCTGTTCACTTTATACAAATCCAAACGCCGTTACCAACACCACCACCTCCGAGTCAAGTACCGAACCTGCCTGCCAACAACATCCTGTTTAATAGAGTGACTTGCCGTACATGCGGGTTCTTAGCAAAGAACGAACGCGGGCTCAAAATACACGAAAGAACCCATGGTAGCCAGTCGGGTCCCTCTGCACTGCATACTCCACCAGCCCATTGTGACACAGACATTGGAGACGATACAACTGTCATTCAGCGATTCGGTGAGGTCTTGTACAAATGTAAATGTTCTATACCGCTGCTTAGAATCATCCAGAAGTCGGTGCGCACGGTGGTTTGTCAGGAACTTAAAAAAGTTGTGGAACTTGCTACTGCCAAGAATGACGTATTTTCCTGGTTACGCTTATTAAGTTTCCCGGTGATCGTGCTGAACACAATCCCAAAAAGCAACACAAAAGGCACACACTGCCCGAACATTATCCGTCAAAATTTGCAAATCTTTTCGAAGTTGATCGACGTGAAAAGTTTATTCAATGAACTGCTAAGTTTGCTATCGGTCGATATACCAAAAAAACCTATAACTCAATCGGAAAAGTTGCTGATTAAAACTGCACAAAGAAAAGTATCAGAAGGAGATATAAGTGGTGCTGTCCGCATACTAGCTTCTCAAGACGGAATAGCCGACTGTACACCCGAAAACATTGAAAAATTAAGAGCAAAACATCTGGACGATCCCTTTTCAGTTGACGTTGATTACGATCCATCGAACGTCGCGTTCGACACGACAGCCGAGGAGGTTACCAATTCGATCAAACACTTTCCGATCAGCTCGTCAGGTGGCATAGACGGTATGAGACCACGACATCTCAACGACCTCATATCATTTACATGTGGCGACGCATCGAAGAGTTTGATTGCTGCCATAGTGAAACTCGTAAATTTGATCCGCTCTGGAAAAATCTGTACAAAGATATGCCCAGTCTTCTATGGTGCTGCCCTAATTGCTTTGGCGAAACAAAATGGCGACATCAGGCCGATAGCAATCGGACTGACGTGGAGAAGATTGTGTGGCAAAATCGATGTTTTTTCAATCATAGATTCCGTAGCTCACACCTTAAAACCCATACAAAACGGAGTCGGCGTCAAAGGTGGAGCGGAAGCGATCGTGCATGCTGTACGTTCCTTTAGTCGGGCTCAACACACTACACCATCGGCAATCGTGAAATTTGACTTCAAAAACGCATTTAACGAGGTGTTCAGAAGATTACTGCTGAGCGAAGTCAAAGAAAACGCCCCATCGTTGTACCCCATGCTACGCCAAGCATATGCATGTCCATCAAGTCTCTTCTTCGGTGACGTCATTATTGATTCAAAGAGGGGCACGCAACAAGGAGATCCGTGCGCTCCAGTCAGCTTCTGCCTGGCAATCAAGAAGTTAACGCATTCGCTTCATTCCCGCTTGAACACATGGTTGGACGACGGAACCATCGGCGACAAATTAGAAACAATTATGGATGATGTGGCTAAGGTGCTGTCGTTCGCTGACGAGTCTGGATTGACATTGAATTCAACGAAATGCGAAGTGTATTTCATGAACACTCCACCGGATGTAATGGCCTTAACACTCAACAAATTAAATGAAATGTTACCGGGCGTTAGAGTGCTAGACAACGCTTCGGTCCATCTCCTCGGTGCCCCTATCACGGAGGATGCCATCCCATCTGCTCTGGCCTCCGGTAAAGACATGGTGAAAACAATATGCAAGCGCCTGACATCGCTGGACGTGCACCCGGCACTACGTCTGCTCCGATGCTCATTATCATCGCCACGTTTTCTCCACTTACTACGGTCCAGTCCAACGTTCACGTACATACACCAGCTGACCGAAATCGATGATTTCTACCGTGCGACACTGGAAGCTGTCACCAACAACGAACTGAGCAATACATCTTGGACCCAAGCATCGCTGCCGTTGACATCCGCCGGTTTGGGTATTAGAAAGTTGACGGATTTAGCCCACCCTGCTTATTTTGCCTCGGTTCACCTGTCACAGGACCTGTCGAATCAAATATTGTCGAAATCCAACTTGAGAGTGATAGACGATCGTTTCTTGGCCCTATTCGAATCATATCCACCCGAATGGGTCCCACCTACATCAGAACAAAAAATGACACAATCAGCATGGGACTCCTTGAAAGTAAAGCAAATATACGACGAGTTGTTGTCGTCGAGTGGCCCCAGTGATAGAGCCAGACTTCTTGCGTCATCTACAAAAACATCTTCAAAGTGGCTGCAAGCGGTTCCGTCTCCTCAATTGGGCTTACTCTTGGACGACGACTCTGCCAGAATTGCCGTAGCGTTAAGACTTGGCAATAAAGTTTGCGAAGCTCATTCGTGTGTTTGCGGTGAATTAGTCGAGTCGAACGGACATCATGCTTTATCATGCAAGCTGTCAAAGGGAAAGTATTCCAGACATTCTGAGATAAACAACGTTTTTTCATCGGCACTAAGAGCAGCAGGTATTCCAAATAAAGTGGAGCCACCCGGACTGTCTCGCCGAGACGGCAAGCGTGCCGACGGCCTAACAAGCTACCCGTGGAGCCATGGCAAATCTTTAGTGTGGGACGTAACGATAGTGGACACGATCGCCCCGAGCTATTTGAAATGGAGTTCAGTTCTCTGTGGGGCAGTTGCGGACAATGCTGAGCGTGAAAAGCACAACAAATACATCGATTTGAAGAGGCAATATATTTTCACACCGCTGGCGTTCGAGTCATTCGGTGTAGCAGGCCCCGAAACAACAAAATTTTAAAGAAGCTGGGAAAATTGATGGCGAGGAAGACGGGCGAACCCCGATCATTAGATTATTTATTGCAGCGGATATCAATAGCGATTCAAAGAGCCAATTCCATTTGCATACGCGACACTTTTAACGATGAACAGGGTTACGGCATGCTTCTGTGATAAATTATTTATATTGTAGCATTGTAGTAGTAATGTAGGGAGAATGTAGTGTAATAATGTATTGAATATGTATTATAACGAAAAAAAAAAAAAAAATAAAAAAAAAAATAAAAATGTACAGATATGCAGTTTGTAAATTTGTGTTCGATGCCAATAGAGATCTATGTCATCATTCTGTCAATTTTTGTAGACCGGAACATCGCTATCCTACGAAAGGTTTTAAACTGTTATATGCGCCATTTTTACGATCTGTTTTAGGTAAACGCAGAGTTACTGTTGCTGGGGCTAACTTGTTTAACTCATTATCTTTAGATGTACGCTCATCGATCACCCAAGCTCAATTTTGTCGTTCTTTAAAGTTGTATCAATTAACAAAATAGTAAATTTTTAAGCAGAAACAAGATTTGTCGGGTTCTGGTCGGTCGATTAAAATAATTGGTTGAATGTGCCACAACCTGTGTTTGAGTATCATTTTTCTTTTTTTTTTTTTCTATGGGCTTTCCTTTGCTATTCACTGACATTCCATTTATTTGATTTTTTGTTTTTTGTATTTGTTCTTAGTTGAACACTTTGATTTTTTTTCTAATATTTCTTGGTATTTGCTTTGATTTTTTATTATGATTTTTGTGATATTTCTATGTTCCTTCAAATTGTCACGCAAAATGGAACATAAATGATATGTTTTTTTTTAATAAAGAATTGAATTGAATTATATGTATAATTTAAATGACATTTTGTAACTTCCTTAGCTCCTCGTCACTAGTGCCGCCTTTGGCTTTTTTAGCGCCATGCGCACTTTGAAGTAAGGCACGAATACTATTGGACCAATAGTAATTTATAATTTTCTACTAGGGTGTAACTTTTGAAAAAAAATCTTTTAAATTTCTTTCTCTCAGAATGCATATGCAAGGGACACGTAAGCATCAGAGTAGATGTGGCAAAAAGAATTGATGTTGCAAAAAGACTCGAACTTATCTAATTAAATGTTGACTTAACTCTTAAGTATGCAATTACGTCCACATTAAACTTAATTGGAAATTGCCAAAAAGGCAATATGGAAAAACCAGTCCGAAGTAACGGAGAAAAGCCTTTCCATATCCATAAAAAGCCCAAAGTGTGAAAAAAAATATAAAAAAAAAAAAAATTGTATTAGGGTGGATCTTCGAAGAAGAGGCCTCTGAACCATTGATTTGATTGATTTATTTGAAAAGGATTTTTCACAATTAACTATGTACTTAAAAAAAAATAGAAAGGCAAAGTGAAAAATGACACTGAGGCCTTCCTTTTTGGGCCCATTTTGTCGCGCTCTTCGATTTATTTGGGATATTGTCGTCGTTGCTGGCGAGGTGGTGATGATATTTGAAAATGATGGTGACTTCTATTGTTCAGTTGGTGGTGTTTTGTGGGTTGTGATCTGAATGATGATGATGTCGCTCCAGTTATGGTGGCGTATTTAGCCACTTGCTATCTATTACGAAAGGCAACACGTCATGTAGTTGTAATTTTCCAAAGTCCTCAAGAGTGATGTAAAAATCTCCTAGAAGCTTCGCCCTAAGTCTATAAAGCGCTGGACAGTGACATAAGAAATGCTTCGCCGTTTCTGGTACGTCTCCGCACATTCCACAGTTGTGGTCTTCGCTAAGTCCCATCTTATTTAAGTGGTATCTTAGACTATTATGACCCGCATGCATTCTTATCATCATCCTGAGCCTCTTCCCGACTAATCCAAGTAGATATTAGTAGTGCTCCACCTGCATGCCGATTTTTTGGCGATTTATTATTTTGTAGTTAATTCCTGAATCATCAGAAAAAATCGCCAAAATGGGAAGAAACGCCAAGGAAAAACGCTAAAGTGTGAAGGATCGACAAGAAAATCGCAAAAAGTGAAATAAGGCCAAAACCTGAAAAGAAATTAATTTGGCGTTTCTTCTATTTTTGTAGATTTTTTGGCGATTCTTCACACTTTGGCGATTTTTTTTGGCAATTTATTATTTTGTAGTTATTTCTTGAATTACCAGAAAAAATCGCCAAAATGTGAAGAAACGCCAAAAAAAATCGACAAAAAAGAGAAGAAACGTCAAGATGATTTTTTCAGTTCAGATCGCTATTTAACAATTGCTGTTTCTCTTTGTTACAGCTGTTTACATTTATTGAACAGTAAATTTGAACAAACAAAAATTCAATTTCAGGTTTTTCGTTGACTGTTCATAAAAATTATTTCGGAACAACGAATCCAATAAAGTTTTGATTCAATTTAAAGTAAAAGTGTTCAGGAATTTTCAGGATTTATCGGTTGGAATGATCAGGTTGGTGATCTTAAAACATATATCTTGCGATAATTTGTTCCGTTCCTATGCATAATTTAAATGATGTGAGTCTTCCAGTCGCCTCCAGGCCTCGCAACATAGTCTCCCAGCAGCCTGCGTCTCAGTTGATAGAAATTGGGACATTCACATATGACGTGAACTCCTGTTCCTTCTTCTGATCCACATGGACATCTGGGAGTGACTGACAACCTCAACTTATTCATGTGCCCGTTCAGCCCACTATGTCCGGTAATCCCACCCACTACCATTCTTATGCTTTCCCGGCCCATTGCTAGCAAACTTTTATCCCTTTTGCTTCTGCTTGAAAGACACTGGCGAGGTTACCCAGATGAAAGCTCTCACCATCTTCTGTGTTGGAAGCATACCCTCCAGCCCCTCCTCCATTGGATGTTTTGGAGCCGTCCGTGTATGTGACTATGATATTCCCTGGTAGATCAGCTGTAAAGCTATCTAGTGAGTCTTCCTTACTTGGAAATATAGCGTTAAATCGCCGGTGTGATTCGATCTATGTCTAATTACTGCCTCATCCAACCACAGAATAGCCACTAACAACTAGTCTATCCTTGATCGTATGTAACTAACTGAGAAACAGAAATTCAGAATTAAAACTGTTTTCATTCAAGAGAAAGAAAAGAAAGAAATATTTCGTGGTTTGAAAAAATCAGAAAAAATCGCCAAAGTGTGAAAAAACGGCGAGAGCTGAAAGAAAAATAATTTTGGCGTTTCTTCACATTTTGGCGTTTTTTTCTGATAATTTAACAAATAATTACAAAATGGTAAATCATCAGAAAAAACGCCAAAATGTGAAGAAACGACAAATAAAATCGCCAAGGTGTGAAGAAAAAAGGTGTCAAAAAAAAAAAAAAAAATAAAAAACGCCAAAAAAGAGAAGAAACGCCAAATTATTTTTTTTCAGCTCTTGGCGTTTATTCACGCCTTGGCGGTTTTTCTTGGCGTTTCTTAACATTTTAGCGATTTTTTCGGATGATTTAACAAATAATTACAAAATAGCAAACCACGAAATTTTTCTCTTTTGTTTAAAAATTCTTGTAATACCTCAGAGTACGAACTGATAAAGGAACTAGTTGCTACACAGTGACCCAATAGGTGGAAATGCCCAGCTCCTAGGAGCTGCTGCAAGATCATCATGGCTCCATGAGCGGTAAATTCTTCTTATAAACATTTCTATGTGAGCATACAAATGTTTATGTGCTGGTCCGTCGATGTGCTGGTCCGTTGAGGCAAAGTTGACTTTACTTAAAAATCAGATGAAGGTTTTAGTCATTTTCCCTTCAAATATTAAATGCCCTCTTAGCAAAGAACTTTGTTTTACTCGAACAATCAAAATCACATGCTGTAAAGTCTTTAAGGGAATGACTATATCTCATAAGCGAAAAACTGTACAACAAAATGTTTTGAACTTGAATTATGACAAATAAAGAAATCTTGAATCTTAAGTCTGATGATTTAACAAATAATTACAAAATTACAAGTCACCAGAAAAAACCGCCAAAGTGTGAAGAAACGCCAAACAAGAAACGATCGGCTTAAAGCCTGGTGGGTCTTTTTTCTATTTTGAAATTGATCGACATTGCCATCAGCTATTGTTATAAATTATAAAATTATAAATTGACTGATATAAAAACGAGTGCTGACCGAGTAATTTCGTCAGTCGACCAGCAGCTCTCAACCGATAAACATGTACGCGAAATAAAATTACAGTCAATATTCACTAAATGACAAAATTATAATTAAATTATAAAATTATAATTACAAATCATAAAATTATAATTTATAAAATTATAATTACAACTTTTTTGTTAATTAAAATTTTATAATTTATAAATTATAAAATTATAAATTGGCGGATATAAAGATGAGAGCTGAGCGAGTAATTTCGTTAGTGGATTGTCAGGTGTTGGTGAGTAAACATCTCTGTAATAATAAAATTGATTTTCAGCTATCATTTTCATGGCTCATGCAGTTACGAAATTGTTTTCAGTCTTCCTGTAAGAGTACGTCGCTTGCATCTCGTATAGATTTCAGTGGACTAACTTGAAGCGATACATGTCGGTCATCCAACAATGAATTAAATATGATTGTAGCTTTGAGCCACATATTATATTGTATTGGTCACAAATGTGACTGGCAAGAACGTCGGCTATTGGACTGAGAACTTTTTTCATGGCTCATGTAGTGAAGCTATCAACTACAGGCTGTATATTGCCAGCTGCCAACTAACAATTATTTGCCATCGCTGCTACTATTATGCACTATGTGATTGCCCGCCTCATGAACTTGTGCATGTAGTGGCAGTGGTGTGTGAATTTTTGAACTATGAACTTTCGTCAAGCTATCAACCACATATTACATATTGCCAGCTGCCAACTAACAATTTTTTTCCATCGCTGCTGCCATTATGCACTATGTGATTGCCCGCCTCATGAACCTGGAAGTTGCGGGAAACGCGAACAATTGATGGACATCAGTCGATTCGAATAGTCAGCACTGACTTCTGTAAAATTTTTTGACACATTTGTTTCTTACAGAAATATGAAGTAGCTACGAAACATTTGTCATCTTGAAAGCGTTTTGCAGTAAAATATCGAGGTTTGAACTTGTTTCTCTTTAACTTTTCAAGTTTCCTCCTTGTAATTTTTACAGTAAAGAAAAAAACTTATCGCAATATTTACTAAGTAATTTTATTTTCTGGCGCATTACCTGGAGCTGACATGGGTGCGATACGAAGTGACTGTTAAAAATTGTTATATTTTTCAAAAAATGAATTTTCTTATGTTACTTGGGACAGTTAGAATAAAGAAAATCATAGATCTACACCGATTTAAGAGAAGAATACAGTTTTCATATTTATCCATTTTTGTGTCAGTTTTCGAGCCGTGGATGCTGAGATGTGACCTAATTTTTGGTTTGTTTTACTTTTTGTATGTGTAAAAACATTTGAAACACAAAAAATCGAAAATGTGAATTTCACATTTCACATTTTTTTCACAGATATGGTCACATTTATGTGAAAATATGTGAGTAAAATGTGAAACACATAATTTTCAGCTTCGTCAGCTTAAGATTTTTTATGGATATTTTTGTACATTTGAAAAGTTTATGGTAGAATGTGCCGAGATGTGACCTAAAGTCCCACAATGAAGTACTTTATATATGGAAAGGTGACGTTCACATCTGGCAAATGTGACGAAAAAAGGCAAATTTAGCCACTTTCACCACTCACATTTCCATATGCAAACTACTTTATTGTTTTACTTTAGGTCACATCTCGGCACATTCTACCATAAAAATTACGGATGTGCAATAATATATACAAAAAGTTCAATGCCGACGACAAATGTGCCATTTGAAAATTATGTGACTTTACATATTTTTTTCACATAATTGAAATGTGAAATGTGAAAATCGAATTCTACATCTCGGTTTTTTGTTTTTAAAATGTTTTTACATATATAAAAAGTGAAACAAACGAAAAATCAGGTCACATCTGAGCAACTAGTCATATAAAGAGTCCGAAAAAGGGTAAAAAACAACGAATTCTTCAAAATCCCTAATTTTAATAATTTCTAAGCAACAGCTGAGCTACTGTCTATTGAATAGAAACTGAAGGTAAGCAAACATTATTGTTTACAATGAGTTTGACATTAGACGCTAGGAGATGCCCGTAAATTTTAATGTGTTAGACGCGACCAATATGACTATAATGAAAAATATTTAAACCAAAATATTAGTTCTTGAAAAGATGTTTGAGAGCGAAACCATAAAGAAAGTGTTGTGGTAGATTGCATATGTGGGATTGTTTCTTTGCCGGTAATGCTAATTTGTTTAGTATACTTCTTGGATTATAGCGGCAATGGGAAAAAATTCAAAAATGCTTACTCCTTACAATGCTATATTTCGAGTCCAGTTCGACTCTTCATCAGGCTAGAATTTACATTTAAAGTACATAATAAAATAATTGTGATATACATTAATTAGAAAAATTACCTTTGTGGTTAAATCAAACTATTAGACGAAAAATACAGTTAAGATAAATTACTCAAAATTTTAAACATATTGCACATATAACTATCACAGACATAAGATTTGTTGACATTTTCTTCTTTCGCATTTCGTTTACATGTTGCATCATTTACGTTTTACGGCCTCATTTGTGTTCACTTTTTCTTGAATAAGTTCACGTATGACTCATGCAACCCGTGTGTATCATTGAGAAGATTGCACGCATTTTCTGTGTTGCAGATGTGCATCTTCTCAGCGATCGCTCTTTGATGATATCCGGAAATATGGTCTAAGATGGTGATTTTGTTGAAGTCAAAATTGTGGTTGTTTTTTACTGCATGTAAAGTTAGACCAGTAGTTTCATTTAATTTTTTCAGTTTTATGTCACTTTTGTGTTTTGATTTACGCTTTGCTATCTGTTGTTTCGTATTTCCTGGGTACTTCGCTGGGCAATCTAAGCAGTCTATCCTATAAACGACCTTTGATTTCATGTCAATTGGTACTGGGTATTTCGTCCTTGAGTATAAGTTTCCAATATTGTTCTCAACTTTACATCCTAGTGCCAGGTTGTGTTCACGTGCTATTTTATTTATTCTTTCAGACAGTCCAGGTACGTATGGTGTTGCTATGTAGTGTGGTTTTTCATTGACGATATTGTTATTATTACCGTTATAGAAGCGGTCCACTCTCTCTTGTATTATTTTGTTGACAAATTTGTCTGGATATCCATTATCTCTAAGAAGATTTCTTACTGTTTTAATGCTGTGATGTCGTTTTTGGCGCTTTTTTTTGGCGTTTCTTCACACCTTGGCGATTTGACTTTGGCGTTACTTCACAGGAATTTATCGGATACGCTATTCATGGTTGGTCTGGATGGAACATAAGAACGCAGCCATGTTTTCTAATACAAATAAATAAGTGGTTAAGACCTTGCGTTACGCTAGCGTTACAGGGGGGAGGGAGGGGGGGCCAAAAATGCCAATTTGAGCGTTACGTAATTTATGAACGGCCCCTTACAAAACGAAAATAAAGGTTCAGTCGATACCATTTCGTTACAAATGGTATTTTTTGACTCTTACACCACACTTTTCAAAAGTCATGAACTAACTAATGAATTACATGAAGCCGATAGCGAAACAGAGCACATTGTTTTTCCATCGCTGCCTGCTGAAATTATTGGTGTAGGTATGGATGACCTACCTGTATTCACGGTAATTGAAAATGAAGGTGAACTAGATCGTCCTGACTGTGATCAGCTTTATTTACAGTTGCAATTATCGAAAACTAAAGCCAAAAGTCAGTGATAAAGGCACTGACTTTCGAAAACGACATCGAAGCAATAAACGAAAGAAAATTATTTGTAGTTCATTTATTTACACTTACGAAAATATATTTTTGCATCAAATAGAATTTTGTACTTCTGCGCAAGTTTTCGCAGTGTTAAAAAGCTGCGCAGAAGTACAAAATTCTATTTGATGCAAAAATATATTTCCGTAAGTGTACAGCTTTTAAAAAATCGTTTGGGTTAATTCGTGTTAATTACCAAAAATTACTGAAAATTATCGAAAATTCAAAAAAAAAAAATTACCGAAAATAGGCCCTGACGTCAAAAAGGATAGTTTGCACATTACCGTCGTTCAGATTCATAAGAAGGTGTGTCCGTCGTTTTTGTTCTTTACTATATGAACCTTCTCGACGCAGTCCAAAACTCACCTTGCTCGAGACCTTCCCAACCAACCTAGCTTTTCTGATGTCTGTGAAGAAAAGGGGCTAATCGGGGTTACCCCAGACAATAAATGTAAGACATTATATGTGTTATGGGTTTCATATTTTTCTTTGTACCCAGTAATTTTTTATATTTTCTATGTGAACATGGTTTGGAAACTAAATTTGAATAGTTATTTACGTAACTAGGAAAAATATAATGTTTTTGACATGTGTGAGGTTTGCGGTTGAGGTCCGAGTAGTCCAAAACATATATTTTTCCGTGTACAATATTTTTCATTCCGAGGGTTCAGAAAACTGCTTTTCTGCTTTTTCTGTTTTAAAAATAGCACGGAAAACAGCAGTTTTCCGTCCTAGGAATGAAAAAAATAGCACACATTCATCGAAAATCTTGTACATATTTTCACTTCGTTGCTCTTATCTCAACTGCAACCAACTTCGTTATAATAAGGCTACCATAACATTAACTCAAGTGAAGCTGCTTATAATCGAGATAAGTGCAACGAATACAATTGATCGCTGCGCTACGGTGAGCAACCAAATGTTTCTATAACATAACCTTAGCAACATTCATACAACAAAAACACAACATATTTACAAAAAATTTTAGAATCTTTTTGGTGGATCTCGGTCCGGTTACCGGTGATTACAACCATGGACAACCACAGGTCGTCGAGATCTACTAGGTTTATAAAACTTGCAAGATTTTCAATTACCTTAATTTTCTAACCCGCATCACCGACACAATGACAAGTAAATTGCCAAATATAGCCGCCACCATAATGAGGATCATAATTGATGCTTTTAGCACCAATATCGTCGTATCAATCCATTCATTCTTGTTGAGCTGTGAACTTTCAGGGTGCATTGTGGTGGAGTTGATTGTACGTAGTTCTTCATTGGTAGCATATGGTGGTGGTCCCGATGACCCATATATTTTTGACATGTTCGATGAGAACAACAACAAAAACAGCATATAATAATGAATGTACATGGTTTTATCGTTGATTTGAACACTTTGGCTAATACCACTGAACTGTACGTTCTACTGGGTTATGGTACAGTTGCTTATGGTTGACACTACATTTACAGATGTACAACGTTTTCGCTGTCGTTCACCAAATGATTTCCGCAATAGAATTGTTGTACTTTTATGGGCCATTTTATTATCTGAAATTAAATTGGATAATGTTAACAAATTGAATTGAAATATTTTTTTTGCTGTTGTTTGCTGTTTGCAATTAAAATTTTCATCGATTTTTTCTAATTAATTTAATTCTTGCCGACACAGTACTGCTGGTTTAAATAAAATTATATGTTTACTTTATTCGTAAAGTAAACATTTCAATGTAAATAACGTACATAACGCATTTAGTTGCTGGCTAGCTACGCTTTCTCTCGAATTGTGCGGTCGGTTGAATAATATAATTTCTAGAGTTTTTTTAAAGGAAATTTCTGAAATTGACGATGCATTAAACGAAGTGAACCTTGGGAGGAACGACAAAAAATTTACATTTTCCAAACATTTATTTACTAAAATAAAACCGTTGCATGGATGAAAGTCGAGGTGAAAGTATCAGAAATGAACATTGAGAGTAAAACTCAACCGATTTTCAAAAACTTTGTTCCCTGAAAGATAATCGAAAATATTTTATGAGATTGAATCTGGGCACTGTCGGCTCAACGGTCGCCGAGCTAGAGCTCATCAAGTGGTTTTTGGTCTTTTGTGCATAACTCGAGTAAATCTTTTCCGATTTTTAAAATCCTTTTTTTTTCGTGAAAGATAATCAAAATATTTGTTACGAGATTGAATTTAAGCAAAATAGATCGAAAACTTTCGAAGTCACGGTCGAAAAAGTGTTCAAAAACGTGGTTTTTTAAAGGTTAGTGCAACGTTTTCACTTATAACTCTGCGAAATTAGAACGGAAATCGCTTTTTAAGGTTTTGAATGAAAGATGTGGACATCAGAAAATCACGAAAGTCAAACTAGTGAAAATATGTTGAGTGGTACGGGCTGCACCGTCCTTAGTGTGGGCCAAACTCACGCTACGCTACGAAATTTTGTGGTTTTTCGTCATTTAAAAGCCACTCAGAATTCTTCATCCAACTTCCAATTGTTTAACAAAAATCGAAAAACTAAAAGTGCTGATTTCGTCGTTTACGACTCATCAGTACACCTTGTCTTAAGACCATGTGTATATCAGCAACGATGGCCATAGAATGATACTCAGACTATGTCAACTTGCCCTTCATACAATCCAGATCCTACGATTGGATGCATGTCTTTTCGTTTGAACAATTTGGAAGTAAAAGAATTGTGAGTTTGTTTCGGTTATTTTTTAATTTGGATTATTCTGCTAAGCAGATTACGACAATTCAACGACTATCGAAGAACGTTGAATATTTCGGCTCCAAGGGCCTAACCATACCCTCTGTGCAAAGAAGTACACAAACTTGCAATCAAGGTAAAAATTGAGAAAATTCTTGTTTTGCTACAATTGCACCCATAAAAGTAATATTTTACTATGGCTGCTGTACCTTCGGCAGATTAAAGTCCACCCGCTTGAATCAACATTTAAAAGCCACTCACAATTCTTCATTCGTTAAAAGATTTTTGGCTATTGGCGAAGGATTAGCGATCGCTAGTAGCGACCGCTATTAGCGCGCTTATTCCATTTTCATTAGCGACACCGATTAGCGACGCTAATATTTTTCGAAATTAACGTTAGCGTTAGCTTCGCTAAAAAAGTCATTGGCGAGCGCAGCCATGCGCACTATGTAGGTAAAATATTGTTCATCCTTTTCTCGTAATATGCGAAAAGCAAAACCAGTTCTTTCAAATTTTCGACAAGAAGTAAATATCCGTTAACATGTGGCATTTTGTGGGAAATATAACGAAAATTCAGCAGTTTGCAACTCTAAAGGAACTTATTTAATGTGAAATACAAAATATTCGCTAGAACGAGTCTGCAAGTGAATCAAACATTCAATTTAATTTAATAAAACTTGATTAATGTTAGCTTCTAACCGAAAACAATTCAATTTTGTGGACAAAAATATAATCTACGCAGACCCGTACCTTTTCCTATACAGTCTGTACCAATGTGATAAAAAACAAAATCTTCCTCTCTACATTTTTACGCTAAGGGCTTTGTCACCAAAGCCATCATGTTGACACAATCTGTTTCTCGTGGTGGCCAGCGATCGATAGACTCTTGCAATACAGTAACTCAATCACTGGTGACGTACATATTTAATTTTATTGGATCTAAAACGCAAAACCCATCTGAAACAACCCCATACCTAACCTTTTTTTTATATATAATCTGGCCTTTATTCAATTATTCGGTATTAACAAAGCGTCTAAAATACATTATTGTCGAGCTCAATCTTAAAGGTTCTTCACCAACTATCACTTTATCTTCCACAGGAAATCAAGAAAAACTTCTCGTCTGCACGAACTACTGCAGATCTAATCTATTGAATTGAGATAAAAACGGCTAAGCAAAATAATCTCTGAATCAAAGTATAAATAAATTAACAAAAACAAAAACAAAATCAATATATCAAAGGACAAATAGAAAAGAGTAGAATAAAAAATTTACGTGGTTGTAACGTTAGTTCCATATGCTCTATTCATAGCAAGTTGACGAATCAGGTCATAAGCGGATGAGCCACATTTGGTGAAAAAATTTTCTGTTTGTTGCAGTATGTGGTCTCTCATCAAATCAATTCCCGCGATGTCGTGTAGAGCTTTCGTAGGAAATCTCCTTGGAAGGCCATGAATGGTCTTCAATAATTTATTCTGTGCTATCTGTAGTTTCGCCATATTCGATTGACTCATATCCGACCACACTGGTGACGCATAGGTGATTTTCGGTCTGATAACTGATTTATAGATAATCAGCTTATTCGTTGTGGACAGTTTGGATCGGCCGTGCATCAGCGGATACAATGCCTTTAAGCAATTAATGGCTTTTGTTGTACGTGATTCCGTATTAGAGTTGAAGTTCATTTTTTCGTCAATCTTCATGCCCAGATATTCGACTTCTTTCCGCAGCTGAATCTCCGAGGAATTAAACATGAGTGGTATCGATGGGTTTCTTCTTTTCGATGCGTTGAACTTGAACAATATGGCTTGGGTCTTGTCGCCGTTGATTTTAATTCTCCATTTCGTGAAGTAGTTGTGAAGCCGCTCCAATCCTTTCGTCAGTGTTCTGATGATTTTGTTCGATTGTTTGGCTGATGATGTTATGGCAGTATCATCAGCGTAGTATCCAGCAGTACATTCCGGTGGAATTTTCAGGTCGGACGTGAAAGCTGTCCACAATAATGGGGATAAAACCGACCCTTGAGGCAAACCGGCTGGCATTGGTTTCGGAGAAGACTTTTTCCCATTGACGTCCACGACGAAGGTTCGATCCCTTAGGAATGATGCTATGAGTTTGATAAGGTATATTGGTGTGCCGAATTTCGATAGCTTGTACAACAGTCCATCATGCCAGACGGTGTCGAACGCTTTTTCCATGTCAATGAGGATCATGCCGGTCGATTTTCGACTTTTTTATTGTTAGTGATGATGTTGACTAATCGGCGGATTTGTTGGACTGTTGAGTGTTCTTCCCTAAAACCGAATTGCTCGTTTTTAATAATTGACTGATTAGTCAAAAACTCGTTCAGTTTGTCTCTTAAAACCCTCTCGAGGATTTTCCCAATGGAACTCAATAAACTGATTGGTCTATAAATTGACGCGTTTTTTGGGTCTTTTGTAGGCTTAAGTATTGGGACCACCTTCGCTGACTTGAACTGTCTTGGGAAGTAACATCTATCGATGCACGTATTGATTAGTTTGGTTAAAAACTCAACTGCTACCTGTGGTAGTCGTTTGAGCAATATGTTTGGAATACCATCCAGGCCTGGAGATTTTTTGATTTTCAGCTTCTTGATAACTTGGCGGATTTTCTTATTGTTCACATGGTTGTCTGCATTCACTAATTTGGATGGACAAATTTTATCGATTGTTTCAACAGTCTTAATTACCTGGACGTCTACGGGATGCCTGTAATCAATGGTGAGTAGGTTGTTGTTTTCGAATTGCTCGGCCAGTGCTTCTGCTATTTCTTCATTGCCGGAGATGTATCCGTTGCCCATCTTCAATAATTCAACAGACTTTTCACTTTTGTTCATCATTTTCTTTGCTAACGACCATACTTTCTTGTCACCTGGTTCTATTGACCTTACAGCTGCGTTCCATTTCCTGTTGTAATCGTTATCGACCATTTCCCTTATGCGTTTGTTTTGTGCATTTACCAGCGTAGTATATTCCTTTCTTAAATCCTTGTTTTCGCACCGTTGTTTCTGACGTTTGGTGGTGTTTCTTAGTCTTATAAGGTCAACTGTTTCCTTGGAAATATCGACAAATTGTTGTTTTACTGTTTTCATTGGTACAGCTTCGCTTTCTGCAGTCCTTATAGCATTAATGAATCTACAAAGCTGGTAGTCGATCCCAGGTTCCGAAGTTGCCTCAAATGGCTCGACGTTAAGTTGACGTTCGATAGCCTCGGCATAGTGTGCCCAATCGGCTTTTCCGTAATTCGGTTTGGATTTTGCACTCCTTGTAACGTTGAAACCTTGGATCGTGGCTACCACTGGGCTGTGATCACTCGGCAGCACATGATCTAGTGTATACATGTTCGAGAACAGCACCGGACTGTTGGTCAAAATAAAGTCAATAGTTGAAGGTTTGGCTCCACAATGGGGATGATGTGTGTAGCTATTCGGATGCTGTATGACGAAATTCGACGTGTGCATCGTGTTAAATAACACCTTGCCGGCTCTGTTGTTCGAAGCACAGTTCCAAGCAACGTGCTTTGAATTAAAATCGCCGAAAATAATGAAGTTCTTCGATCTTGGAGTCAGTTTGAAAATGTCATTCTTATAATACGTTGTGTACTTCGGAATATAAGCTGTTGTCAACACCAAACTCGATTTCTCCAACTTCACTTCAATAGAAACATTTTCGGCAGTTTTGGTATTGTAATTTGGTAACCGTTTGTGTTCGATGTTGTTCCGAATCGCTACGAGGACACCACCCCCGTGAGTGCTACGATCATTACGGTAAACCACAAAATTAGTCAGCTCGAAATCATGATTTTCGTTTAAGAATGTTTCTACAATAAATGCCACATCTATATTTTCTGCGTTGATTCGGTGATCGATCTGTGCGATAACAGATTTTGTGGAAGCGCCTTGGGCATTCCACTGTAATAGCTTTAGACTGTCGACTTTTTTATAAGGCATGACTGAGGAGACTTGTGATGACTTGGATTTGATCCAGTTTAGTTCGGCATTTTTTGATACCGTGAATTGCATTCATGAATATCTGTAAAAGCTGAGTTGTGGTGAAGAGGTCCTCGTTTACATTGTCATTTGATGACACGTTTGATGAAGTTGCCTTTAATTTGTCCGAAGCGACCACATCTCTGAATGACCTCGAGAGTGGTGGTGGCTTTGGAGCTGGCACTGATGGTATGACATTTCGTTGGTGTTTCACATTTTTCTTCCCTTGTTGTGCTGATATGTTTTTACGAGCATTTGCGTAGGCAAGTTTCGCTGGACAATTAGGGTCATTCGCTTTATGATTGATATTTTGCATTTTGTTGTTGACACAATAGAAGCATTTGTACATCGGTGCTGACTCCGGAGGCAATTTGGTCAATGGACAATTCAACTGGTTATGGTCATTGCTAGCACAAAGGCTGCAAGTAAGTTTTCTATGGCAGTTCCTTGTACCATGACCGTAGATTGCACAGTTTCTACATTGTGTAGGCTCGTTCGTTTTCGCTCTATAACGCGACCAATTGACTATGACGTGACTGATTGATTTAATTTTTTGTAGAACAGCCAGTGATATTTGTTGACCATTGAAGTGCATCAAGTATAGCGCTTTGTGGGGATTAGGATTTTTAGTTTTCATATGTATGATCAGCTCCGGTACAATGTTTAGAGAACTAAGTTCTTCTCTAATAACACTATCGTCAAGCACTGGCAGTCCAGATAGAACGACTTTACACACTTTTCTGTCTTTCCCTTCATACGAAAAGTGGTCCACATTTTTATCTCTCAGGTAGTTGCTGATTTTATCAAAATCGTCTTTGGTATCAAAAAGCACTTTGGTGCCAATCGACATAATCTTAAATCTAAAGTTTGTAATACCATTCTCTGGGAGAATTTTGTCAATTTTTATCTGCTTGTCGGTCACAATCAGCGGCGGTGGTTTAAGTTGTTTGTTTTCCTTATGATTTTGCTGAGTGGATTTTTTCTTGATATTTTCTATGTTCAAACAGTTGTATATGTTATCGTCAAGTTTGAGGTTATGTGCATTGGAGTGAAGAACGATTGTACGGAATTCACGTTCATACGCTTCGTTTTCTTACTGGGTTTTGGGTTATTGGACACCTTGCCTTTCCTTTTTAAGGCCATAGTAGTGCCCATCTTAGCCGAAAAATCTACGTTTTAATACAAATATTACTATCGATCGCTAAAATACGTGTGTACTTGTTGACAGTTGACAGTAAGCGATACCTAACCTCAATCTACCGAAACCCAAAAAACTAGTTTGCTGACCACCCGTATTTTCGGAAATTCTCGACCGATTTTTCTCATCTTCGAATTCGATTTCTCTTCTTCGATTATCTTACTGAGAAAAAAGAGTTGCGCAATCGTGTAGAAGAACTAAAGAATGGTTTGTTACAAACGTCATGCTAAACGCATAAGACCCGTTACGATTCGTACGGATCACAATTTGAATGAATTGTGCACTATTGTATCATATATCCGTGTGTATGCAATTTAAAAAGTAATTTATTCTATCCTCAGGTTACCGTCCGTTGATTAGTTTAATTTAATCAAAAGTAACGCTTTATTTTGGACACCAATTACAATGCGGTCAAAAGTTACTAATAAGCGGTAACCTTAAATCCAACTAAATCATCTACAACATGTCCCAGAATGCAGCGTTTAGAGGTTGTTTGCTAGGCCTAGCACAAGAGAAGTCAAAGTTGTACTATATTTGGACCTCAGCAACAAATAATACGGGGTTTGTTAAACAATATCGGTACATCGGTTCGAAAAAGTTTTTTTTATTCAATTTCGACAAAGTTCGTAGTGACCGTTATGGTCACCAGAAAATTTTATAGAATAACATTTTTTTAACCCGTACGAAGAACGAAGGGGTCTTATGCGTTTAACACGACGTTTGTAACCACCCCAATTTCGACCCGGGGTAGGGGGGGGGAGCTTCGATCACGGTCTTTAGATGACGAGTCAACAATAAAAAAAATGTCCGTCCGTCCGTCCGTCACCGCGATAACTTGAGTAAAACTCAACCGGTTTTCAAAAACTTTTTTTCCCTTTAAGGTAATCGAAAAATCTTTTCTGGAATTAACTCTGGGCACTGTCGACCCAAGGGTAGCCGAGATAGGGCCGTTTAAGTGGTTTTTGGTCATTTATACATAACTCGAGAAAATCTTTTCCCATTTCCATAATTGTTTTTTGAATCGACAGGTCTCTGAAAGCCCAACAATTTGTAGAAGATATTCTTTTGAAATTGGGCCCTAGCATATAGTCTCTACTAGCGCTCTACATGTTTTTTGTACATAACTCGAGCAAATCTCTTCCGATTTTCAATTTTTATCGAAAGGTGTTGGACTGTCTCCCGTTTTATGGAAGAAATTTTTTTTGATAAGAAAGCCTTGGACTTAGTCAGGACCTTAAAACTGAGTTTCTACTAGGGCCCAACGTGTTTGCTTACATAAATTGGATAAATCCTAACTCGTTGACTTTTTTTCTATTTGAGAGGTAATCGAGTACCCAATTATATTCCAAAACAAGTTTGGACCCGGTACCCGTGCTTGGGGCTGAAGTGTGTCTCATGTCTGTCCTAAGGTCGGACCTAACCAAAAAAAAATTTTTTTTAGTATGTTGCAGAGAAAATTTAAGGAAACATTTGTGTCTGTGGAAGTATGTGTCCGGGGCATTTCCTTATGGCCCTAGGTCGGTCCTACGGTCTGCCCTAGGCAAAAAAATGGTGTTTCACTATATTGTAGAGAAAATGGAGGGAAATATTTTTGTCTCTTTAAGTATTTGTCCTAGGCCTCTCTTGAGTACTCGGTGCTTTTCGGCAATTTCCAATACAATTTAATATGAACATAATTTCATACACTTAAGAGTTAAGGTGATATTTACTTAAATATATTCGAGTCTTTTCGTATCATCAACTCTGTTTGCCACATCTATTCTGATACGTTCGGGTCTCTTGCATATGTTTTAATTTTGCAACTTAGTAGCGCCGCTACTAAGTAAATATTGCCTTAACTCTTAAGTGTATTAAATTAGGTTCACATTAAATTGCAATGGAAATTGCCGAAAGGGCAATATTGAAAAACCCGTCCGAAGCAATGGCACAAAAAATCTCTTCAAGCCCTTAAAATAAGCCCTCAGAATTTAGAACCGACCTAGAGCACTCAGCAGAAGTCTCTGATTCATACCTCCTTGGACAAAAATTTCGCCTCTTTTTTCTCTATAACACTGTACAAAAAACCTCATTATCAAAGGAATATTCACGAAAAAAAAAATTTTGGTGTTGGGTCGCGTAGCATGAGTTGGGCCCACACTAGGAACTCTACAGCCCGAACCACTCGACAGATTTTCGCTAATTAATTAATTAATTTTAATTTTTGTTATTTTCTGATGTCCATATATTTCATTCAAAACCTTAAAAGACCGATTTTGCACAAATTCAATCCCGTAATCAATTTTCAGATTATCTTTCAGGGAAAATTTTTTGAAAATCGGATCAGTTTTACCCGATTTATGTAGAAAAAAACGCTTTGGCAATAGCAGAGATTCAATTTTGGGGCCCTAGCTGAGTGCAAAAGCTCAATTAAAAAAATTTCTTCCATAAATTGTCGGGTATGCTCAGATCTTTCAAACAAAAAAAAATTATGAAAATCAGGAAAGATTTGCTCGAGTTATGTACAAAAAACACGTAAGGCTCTAGCAGAGACTCGTTTTTAGTGCCTTAGCTGAGTCCCAGGACTCAAATTCAAAAAAAGTTCTTCCATAAATTGTCGGCAGTGCTCAGATCTTTTAAACAAAAAGCATTTATGAAAATCGGAAAAGATTAACTCGAGCTATGTACGAGGGGCACCTTTGAAAAATTTGACATTTGTCATGATATGTTTGCTAACAACGTTTTAAGCTAGCGTCACTAATTGCGTAGCTATAAGTAGTAGAATCTAACACCTAAAAAACAAGCTTTTTGAGGACATATACAGGTTATGTAGTGCTTTGATTCGCATTTGACGGAGTTATTTCTTTATGTGAATGAACTAGGCACATCTTTTGGTATCAGATTATGGTTGTACGGCGGATGGTACATCAATCCATCGGTTTGGTTACCTAGAAATACCATTATTTCAACTAAATGTCAAAAAGCTCCCTTTTTCTAGGAGCATGTTGATGAAGAGCTTTTAATGGAATTTGTCTTTTCGCTAAACAATTTGAGCAAATGAACGGTTCTGTCCTAATCAGAATTGATGGTTATACGATCGTCAATTGAGCATGTAGTCCTATAGCTTTTAGTACTGAAAAAATTCGAATTGATTTTTATCTTAAAACCTATGTTAAGTTCACCTCTCTTTCGATCGTTCTAATAGAATATCTATGGTTTGCTTCAGGCTCCTACGCATATGTTTACGATTCTTTTTCAACTAAGATGTGATATGAACTTTTAGAAGCACTATGGCCATCTTTGTCCAATGCTTTAGTGCTACAATCAAGCCAGCCTCCTTTTCAGCGGTTGTGAGGTTATGTGTTTTTCAACAAGACCATATTTTTTTCGTAACTAGATGTTCATCTTAAATCGAATCGATGCTGGTCTAAATAATGTTAAAAGATGCCTAAATTTTTCGGTAGGTCTTATACCAATTTTTCTTCATTCGTTCACACACAGCAGCATTGCTAAGTGGTAGAGCAGAAAATTTAAGATGACCTTCACGAGACTCGCCGTTGAGAGATGTACGGTATGGATTTAATCAATCGAACTAGTAAAGGACGAAGGTACTGGATGGTACTTAATCGCCAAAAGTTAATATAGGTTTATAGGTACATGATTGTTGAGTTACACTAAGGCAAACATCATAAAAATTCACGGAACGAAAATTTTGACGACTAAAAATCATTTTCAGTTTTGAGGAACCTTTTAAAAAAATTATTACTAACAAAAATTGCAGACATAATAAAAAACGTTGTTCGCAAACATACCATGAAAAATGTCAAATTTTCCATATACGTTTGATTATCTAGCATTACTTGGCTAGTTTGATCGATTCTCAAGACTTAAAAGGTGCCCCTCGTACAAAAGACCAAAAACCACTTTGGCTTTTGGGCCGCCGACAGTGCTCAGATTCCTAAAAACAAAATTATTATTATTAGAACATTTATTTGTCAATCGGTTTACAAACTTATCGAAATTTGAAACTATGCTGACAAAATAAAACATGAATATAAAAATTAGGATCATGCTCCTCAACGTATGGCAAAAAGCAACGCGAGAGTGGTATAAACCCGGTCGACCCGTCGGAGTTACAACCACAATTTGTTTGTGTAGGTCGTGTTAATGGACTACGAAAGTTGATTACGTATCCAATCGAAGCCTTGTGCGATGGATTTGGAGCGTTCATCGGAGCCAAGTATCACTGGGCAGATGAATTCGCCATTGATTTTACCTTGAAATGAAAGCTTTGGCGAGTGAGACTGTTTACATAAACATCTTTGAATTTTTCGAATTCTCTACAGATGGATGTAACTGGTTCGTTATAGCCATAATCAGTACGATGACGAGGAGGACGAAACAAATACTCTGTACGTAAACAATAGGAATTAGACGGGACATGACGATGTGAGTTGAACATTAATGACAATTCGGGTGCAAACACCCTTCCCGTGAGAACATCATACATGAAGAATAGTCTACCGATCTTACGTCTGTTTGATAGACGTTCCAACCCCAAGAGCTTGCGCCTTTCGTCATAAGGCGGAAGCACATACTCGCCGACTTTCCTCCTAAACGTACGCCGTAAAGCAAACATTACAAACTTTCTTTGAATCGATTCAATACTCTCACAGTATGTTGCAGCCGAGGGACTCCAAACAACTGAAGCATATTCAAGATGAGACCTCACGTGGGCGTTGTAGATACTTGTCAGGCATTTGACATCGTTGTGATCAGCACAAATTCTTTTTAGGAAGCTCAACATAGAATACGCCTTAGCTACTTTCTTGCTAAAGTGAGCTCTGAAATCCAGATGTGGATCCATAACCACACCAAGGTCAGTAACTTCTGTTACTCTCGTTAAATTAGCGGCATTGATGGTGTACGGAAAAATCGTTGGATTCCGCAGCCTGTAAAAGGACATAACTTTGCATTTGTCCACGGCAATAGACATGTAGTTCTTTGTACACCAATTGGAGAAGGCATCTATATCACTCTGGAGTTCGAGTGCATCTGACAAGTCTTTGATAACATGATCAATTTTGAAGTCGTCAGCGAACATACTGCACCTGGCCTTTTTCATAACGTTGGAAACATCGTTGAAGTATAGGATAAACAACAACGGTCCAAGATGACTTTCTTGCGGAATTCCAGACGATACCTTAAATGTTCTCGATTTATGATCGAGAATTTTCACATATTGATGTCTGTCACTGAGGTATGATCTTATCCAGCCCAAGATGCACTCGTGAAATCCAAGCTCGCTGAGTTTTTGCAATAGACATCCGTGGCGAACCTGGTCGAAAGCTTTTCGGATGTCGGTGTAGATCGTGTCGACTTGCGATTTGGATTCAATAGCATGCAACGTGCGACTTACGAACTCCATCAGGTTAGTAGATGTCGAGCGACCTTTGAGGAATCCATGTTGAAAGCGAGACAATTTCCCATGCAGATCTGCACACAGCCGGTTACATATCAATAATTCGAAAACTTTACTAAGGGTAGGCAGAATCGCGATTCCTCTGTAGTTCTCGATATCACTCCTGGAGCCGCTTTTGTGGATCGGTATCAGGTAATATGTCTTCCAACGAACAGGAAATACTCTTGTGATCTTGTGAAGATGCGGTGAATAGGCTCGAGCAATGAAGCAGAACAATTCTTAATGACAAGCGGAGAGACGTCGTCAGGGCCACTGCCTTTACTGACGTCCAGCTTGCGAAGTGCATTGAGAACTTCCGTCTCAGATAAAGCGTAACTGCGAATATCGGCTATTTTTCCAACGCCGAATCTAGAACCTGGGCTCACGTCGGGAACGAAAACCGATTGAAAAAAGTCACAGAACAGATCACAAATCTTCGCCGGCTCCGCTGCTCTTTTATTCTGTAGGAACATCGAGGAAGGGTAGCCTCTTGTCTTCTTTTTGGAGTTGACATGTTTCCAGAAGTTTTGAGGATTTTGAACTAAGTCACCTTGCAATTTACGCAGGTAATCCTGGTAGGCTGTTTCCTGTTTTACTCGAAACGCTCTGTTCAAAGCACGGTACTTGAGTTCGTCAGAAAGGCTGTGCGGCTTCGACAGCTTCTTATGGGCTCGGTTTTTTCTGTTTTTCAGGTTAACTATCACTCTCGTATACCATGGTGGATGTGTAGTGCGCTTTCTGGTTAAAATCGGAACACAACGTTCTAGTCCATCTGAAAGTTTCGTGCAGAATAATTCTACAGCACCATCGATAGATTCACAAGCGCTCAGCAGTCGTTCCCATTCAACGTGGTGAAAAAATCGTTGAAGCCATCAAAATCCGCGTTTTTATAATCGTAGAATTGCTCATCCTTGTCGGGTAGAATCTCACCGAGGTCGGATACGTCATAGCTGAACTCAGTCGGTTCATGAAAATTGCGGTCCACACGACTCATGGGGATGCAAGCTTTGCGGACCGATATATTGTCGGCGTCAGTAGAGAAAATCAAATCTAGAAATTTCCCTTGCAAGTTACTTACAGAATTGACCTGCGATAGGCCGGCTCCTAAGAGGGTGTGAGTCACATCAGAGTCACCATTCGAGTGGATTACGCCCGGGAGTAGAGCACTTTCATGCTCCAGATCTAGTGACCATAGCACATCAGTCATGTTAAAATCACCCATCACAAAGATGGGATCGTTCACATCATAATTAATAAAATCGACGAATTTGCGTAAGGCAGATGCGTATGTCTGATACGTTGCAACATCCGATCCAGAGTGAATGTAAACACAAGCTAAATAAACATTTCGATCGACTAGATTTAATTTGACGAACACTGCTTCAACGTTATCCGTATCCGGAACCGAGATCCTTTCGCTGGATAGCGAAGACCTGACCGCTATCAACACGCCACCCCACGAGGCGTTAAGGCTATTGAGGGGAGACCTGTCGCACCGGTCTATCACAAAGTCGTTAGTATCGAATAGCTCCTAGTCATATATTGAAGGGTAAAGATTTGTTTCACATAGAGAAATGACGTCATAGTTGCAAGCCAACGTCGACAAGAAAAATTCTTTGCACTTGGTTCGCAGACCGCGAACGTTCTGATAGTAAAAGTCTAAACGCTTCTTGTGTGTCAGTTGTACATATAGCCGAGTTATAGAACTGTTTGTTTGTTGTGTAAGTTTTTTTGGCTTTGATTTTTTTGGGTGAAGTACTTACAGATTATACCTACCGGGCATTTGTTCGGTTCAAACGCATCCTTCACGTCAGATGATTTTAAGCCAATTCGGAAAGAAATATGGTTGAAATCACTGTAATCCCTTTTGCCACTCTTCAAGCTCCTGCATATAATGTCCTTCTCTTGGATTCCCAGCACTTTCGATACCAATGACGAAACTTGTTGCGTGGTAGACGTGTGGTGAAATCCACTAAGCCAAAGGTAAGACCGTTTTTCAGCTAGACGAATACCATAATCATCAATTGGAGCGGGGACGTTTAGCGGCTGAGTGGCGATGGTTGCCTGTTCGATTACGGTTGAGTACTTGATGGTACAATCGCTGTATCCAATGCGCCATCATTGGTTCCATTGAAGTTGAAAGGGCGAAACTCAGGTGGGTGAAGTGATGTTGGTGTTGCTGGAAAAGCTGCAGCATTCTGTTTTCGTATGTTGTTTCGTCTTATTTTCTTCTTCTTGTGTTTTTTATTACTTTTTGTGCGGGCAGTTCGATCATCGGAGACTTTTGCTGTTTGATTGGTTTGCTATCGCTCAAGGCTTCGACGACCGTTGACTTGACCAGCCCACAGAGATTAATCATTGACTTTATTTCATTCACAAGGTCCGTCAAACCTTCCAGCTTCGTCCATAATCCGTTGAAATCGTCGATGCATGTCGTACACTGCCATTGCATGCCGGGAACTTTTTTGCACGCTTCGAAGGTTGTTCTGGTGAAACCGGCGCAGGTGTAGTGGAAACACTTGTGGCATCTACCGGAGCAGTAGATCAATTTGTGTGTTGCACAACGAACACGTAGGCGTGGTCATAGTGATTCAACCCAAAATATCGTGAGATTGATTGAGGTTATGTCAGCGATCGTGTGAGGGATGGATGTAGATTATGGTGGAAGGATAGTCGAAAAAACCTGTACTCCAACTATCCGATGTACACCGTTAGTAAACGGATGTCTAAAGCAAAAACTGAGGCAATTTTGGTGTATTTTAAGAAAAAAGAGTGAAATTAAGCGACGAAAAATGAACTTTGTCATTGATTTGACACTTGACTCAATAAAAAAAAAAGTTAATGGCTGAGTTTTGCTCAAGTTATCGTGTTGACAGACAGACGGACGGTCATTTTTTTTATTGCTGATTCGTCATCTAAGGACCATGATCTCATGCTCCCCTCTTACTCCCGGGTAGAAATTGGGGTGGTTACTTCGTTCTTCGTACGGGTATAATTAGTTTAAAATAATGAATAAATTTTCAAATAGAAAATTATAAATGATCTATGAAATGAGCTGCTTATCGGCAATTTAGTACTTTTTATCGGTAAAAAGTTATCGGTAGCTTTGCATAATTTTATCGGTACTAGGGAATTTCTCTATCTCTTATTATTTTTCATCGGTAGCATGTCAATTATTGGTTTATTTATTGTTTTTAATCGGTAGTACTGAATGAAAACATCAACCGTTTTATTACCATCCATTTCGCATTTTGAATTCCGCAAATGATTACCTTGAAAGACTTAAAAGCGAACAACAGGAAGTCATATTCCAACTAGATAGATTACCAAATACAAGCATTTCACCGCATCTCAATAAAATATTTGAATAACAAACTTTTCAGCGTCTTCTGCTAATTATATAGGTTTATTATTATTCGTCCAGGAGATCTACCTCGACGTATATTATTTAATTGTAAATAATGCAAGTGTTATACCATGGGGTGATGATTTTAGCTAGCAATAATATTGTAGGAATGTATGAATTATGAATCGCGTAAATCTGGTTGGCAGCCAAAATAAACTTACTGAGAAGTTGTTTTTGCACATTGATATTTTAATTATTTTGGTGTTGAGTTGCAAAGTAATCGTTAAAAAGTTACTCGATTCTTTTAGCGATCAACGTTATTTTTTGTTACTTTCTTAGCAAACTTTACGCTCGAAGTGATTCAGAAGTGAAATTTAATTTGTCAAAATTGTAGCAATAGATAAAGAAAAAACTGAAAACTTTGCTACAGAGTTATTAACTCTTTAAAGTATCCAATTTATTGCAAAAACATAACCAAAGACCCGTACGTATCAGAATAGATGTGGCAAACATACTCGAATGTATCTAAATATACAAATAAGCAAACGTTTTCTGTTTTTTTATAACTGTAAGATTTCAAAGATCCATTAAAATTACCCAAGGTAATGTGAAAGGCCCTACCGAAGTACGTCTCAGACCATTCAAATCTAGAAAAGCTTATATCCAAGGACTAAGCCATTTTCCCTTGAAACGTTGAAACACGTGTTCTCTAAAATTTTATTCTCTACAACTTTGCTTTTGGAAGCAACTTTCTACCTGTTAAAGTTTGTGAGATATGGGTCATCCCTCCTAATTCTAGAAGTGCCACTATCCCATTTTTACTTAAAACCCTGAAACACGTGTTTTCTCCACAACTTTGCCTTTGGAACCAACTTTCTAACTCTCATAGTTCTGGAGATCTTGGTCATCCTGCCCAATTATGGAAGTGGCCATACACCAGGATTCTGCCATATTTCCCCAAAACCCTGAAACACGCGTTCGCTTAAATTTAATTCTCTACAACTTCGCCTTTGGAACCAACTTTCTAACTCTCATAGTTCTAGAGATTTGGGTCATCCTGCCTAATTATGGAAGTGACCATATACCAGGGTTGTACCACATTTCCCCAAAACCCAGAAACATGTGTTCGCTTAAATTTAACTCTCTACAACTTTGCCTTTGACAATAAATCTCCATATTGCATAGTAAAGGAAATATAGGCGAAAAACTGTTTTTGTATATGGCCAAGAATCTCAATTCCATTTCCATTCCCTTGGTCCCAGTGCCCAGACCACAGAACCGATTCCCACAAAATTTTTTCCAGTTTTGTGACATCAAGTGCTTTCATTTGACACCAAAATGAGGAATTTCCGTGCTATACTTGCTGAGATATTTGCGAAAAAGTTTCATCGACTCTCGAAAATTTCATGTCCGACCTCCACTTCTTCCACCATATCTCCGGAACTACTTGGCTGATTTTGCTCATCTTCGAACATGAATCATTGGAGGCATATACCTTTCAGGGGAAAAAAGTTTAGGCTGATCGGTTGAGCCATTTGGAAAAAAAAAGTTGAGACGGACAGGCAGACAGACGGACATTTTTTTTTGTTGCTGATTCGTCATCTCTAGACGATAATAGATGCATCCCCCCCCTCCCACCTCGATCTACCCCATGTTACAATAAAATTGTTTGTAGTAAACGTGTAGGACCTTTTACTTCGTACGGGTCCAATAACGAAGTAAATCAAACAAGACAAAGCTAAAATTGTTGCAGCCCACAACTACCTCAGCAATCAGCTGTATTGCACAACTGCTATGTAGATATATATATATATATATATATATATATATATATATATATATATATATTTTAGTGTGGCGCTATTGAGGAAGGAAACTATCTTTCAACGTTCAGATTCATTGGTAAAATTGGTGCTTACATAGAATTGAAACCATTATACCAGACAAACCGATTAAAGAAGATGACTTAGAAACTCAACTACGAGTATCTTTCATGTCTCCAATTTTTTGTTGGAGGTTTGTCTGTATTTATTTTTTGTTGAAAAAAATCGTTTTAGGATAACAAATCATTACATACATAAATACATTAAATACATAAGGCAGAGTTGAAAAAATTGAAATTTTTGAAAAAATTTGAGAGAAAGTTCAAAAGTTTCAAATCTTTAGAAAGTTTAAAACTTTGGGAAATTTGCAACTCTTTAGAAGTTTGAAGTTTTTCGAAAGTTTAAAATTTGTTGACGCTTAGTTGAAATAATTTTCCTTATAAATTGTGAAAGGATATGGTAGGGCTTTTGATCGTTTCGTGGCATGCTAAGTAATTTTAGCTCTTAATAGCTTCATTCTTCTCGAAGTTCAACTGCACGGTAAAATCAAACACCCCGTGAAAAGCCACTTTCGAAGGTAAAATTGTTATGAACGAGCCAGGGGATAAATTCTCCCGGCCCGGGATTTTTAAAGGGCTAGGTCGTGTAGCAAAAAAAAGAATCAAAACTTTTATTATTATTATTATTATTATTATTATTTATTTCAAAATCGTTATAATATTTTTACAGGTGATGCCCTTAAGTATACATTACACGGAATCAATCAAATATTGAAATTCTTACTTACTAGGCCCCACCACCTGGGTGGGTCAGGTCCCTTGACTGAATAAAAGATTGTAAATTAAATTTTTCTTAAAAATAACTTAGGCTTTTCTCATCCATACAATATTATTATTTTAGCCATTAAATACAACCAGATTAAGAAATCAGCAATAGCTTTACATGTTTGGAGCAATGATCCGCCTCATACAGACATAACGAATCAAAATTTGTCCTTAATCAAACACCTTAGAAAGAGAGTTCAATTAGACGCATGGGAAAGTTTGTATATGAAAAAACATGAAGATAAATTGATGAACGTAGATCCGAGCACAATCATATCGCCACTGTTCAACTTCACAAAATAATTTTTTAAAAATCCTAATAATAATTCACCGAACCTTGAATGTTCGGATAAATTCGATTTGCTAACAAATTAAAACAAAAATAATTCGGTTGTGCATCTTCTTACACACGCATGATATACCTTATCAAGAGATAGAATTTCAGTCGTATTTTAGCTGATGATGGTATGACACCGAAATGCATCCACAAAATAAAATATTTGAAGTGTAAAACCAAACAAAGGAGTTTCAATAAATACGAAGCGGGAGAAGTATTTATGGACTAAATTAAATATAACGAGACAAATTGTGTTCCACGCAACTGGAATAACACTGAGTGAGAATACTAAACAAAGAACTATAAGAATTTAAATGATCCACAGAAATTATCCAATTATGGCCGAAATGTTCTTCCCAGTACCATATCACAAACAGAACCAACGTAGTTTCTCAAAAATCCTGAAAACACTTTCTTTAAATTGTAATTCTCTACAACTTTGCTTTTGATGGCAACTTTTTAACTGCCATAGTTCTAGATATATGAGTCACCCCTCCCAATTGTAGAAGTGACTTTATCCTGGGATTCACTCATTTTTCCCTTAAACCATGAAACACGTGTTTTACGGAGCTGCACTTGCAATTTCACCAGCCCTCGAAAATCCACGTTTTTAGACACTTCTTCGACTATATCTCTGGAAATACTTGACCGATTTTCCTCATCTTTGAACTTTTATCGTGGGTACCTTTCAGGCAAAAAAAGCTTATGGTGATAGGTTGAGCCTTTTGAAAAAAAGTTGTGACGGACACACAACCGGACATTTTTTTTGCTGATTCGCCATCTCTAGACGATAATAAATGTATCCCGTCTCGATCTACCCCATGTTACAATAAAATTGTTTGTAGTAAACGTATAAAACCTTTGTACTTCGAACGGGTCCAAAAAAAACGAGTGAAGAAAATTTTTCGAGAGCACTTGGTCTTAGCTAAAGACCTAAAACTGAGCGTCGTTTGGCGGGTAAATTCTATCTGATTTTCTTGACTTTTTTATATTTGAGAGGTAATCGAATGCTGAACAGTATTCAGGAAAAATTTGGGTTCGAGCTCAAAAATCCTATGCTATAGATAAACTTGAGGGAAGCCTGTTTTCTCATGGAAGTGTGGGTCCTAGCCTTCTTAAGGCTGGGCTTCAATTAATTTTTTGAAAAAAAATACAAAATTAATTGAAGATGATTGTACATTCATCGACATTTCTTGGGACGCGCGTGGTGTTTGTAGGCAATCGTACGGTCTGCGTAGCATATGTTTTAGCGACATCTAACGACAAGGTGAATTTTATCGTAGAAATTGCTCTTCGTCAATCCCACTATAAGAATTAATGGACATTGAACCTTCAGCCTATATTTTGAATAATATTTGTATAAACAGCACAAAACTTTACCCAAATCCCTTTCAATCTGAACAAGTAATTGATATGAATTAATTAATAAAATGGCTAAACTCTTTCGGGCGATGTCCTTAGACATTGGTAGACACCACTGAAGTAATCTGTATTTATTGATAAACTGTTCTACCCATCCCAAAAGAAAAGCTGCTATGTCAAGAGTCTTTTAGTGTTCATGCATTTGCAAACAATATTTTACCGCCACTCGTTCCAATTTGAAAATTATTCATTCTCACATTAAATTATCCCATTGATTGTGATAATAAATATCGCACCATACATTCACAATAATAAAGTGATAATTGCATAGCCGGTGGCTGTCGGCGTCGATAAAAAATGTTTTTATTCTCGTCAAGGGATTTACAAAAGTTGTAAATGAAGGCTTTTGGTGATTGTCATATTTTTAAAGCAAACCACTACAGCAGCTGTTAGCTTAGCGTTTAATGTTTCCTAGTTGAAAAGTTTGAATAGAGTTGTCTAAACTATTAAACTTTTAAACCTACAAAACTTTCACTAGGGACGCAACCGTACAAATACAAATTTTTTGTGAAACTTACGTAACGTTATTTCTAACAGGGTAAACAATTACTACTGGGAGTGTGAGTGAGAGTGAGTTGCAACGCCACGCTTACTGGTTACTTAGTGGTTGTACTATCGTAAATATGTAGAAAAATAAAAATCACTTAACTAATCTTTCCATATTGATTTACTTTGATGCAATAAAATTACATTAAATTGGACTCTTCGAAAATAATTCATTACATGAGCACACAATTTTATGATAAGAGCCAAACTCATGAGTGTTTTTATTAGCAACAAGCTTTAGAAGCTGTTGTTTTGACGAGAGTAGAGTCTGCATATCCGAGCTGAAGGTGATGTATGCAACCAAGCGAGTAAAAATAACAGTTTCCAGAGCCAGTTGCTCAAAATAAACGAGTGAGTTTGCGAGTTCACATAATTGTTTCCGAAGTAATGAATTACTTAGCAGGGTCCAATATACAATGCCTATGCCCATGCGAAAGTTGAATTTCACATACAAACTTACGAAAAATATACCGAGAATGTTCCACCATGCAATGGCTCACTTTCGCAAGGGGATATGACTATGTAATGCTCAACTTTCGCATGGCGGAGATAGTAAAAACTTATTAATACCCGTGCAATACCATTACAATACGAACTTACAACCTTCAGTAGAGAAGCTCATCAAAATGGAAACATATGATGACATCGAAAATGATGGAAACATGTAAAAAAAGTTGTTTCACAATTTACGATTGAAATTTACGTGTGCAAATCACTTCAGGTTTGGAATTGCTCCAGAAAAAGGAATGCTTGTGATAAAAACTGTAAAAAAAGTTTGAGACGGTCGCTTAAGAAGAATTCCAAAAAATCCAAGTATGATCCCATGCGTGTAAAAAGATTTCGCCTACTTGTACAGAAACTTAAACCTACAGTGTTGATGAAAAAGTCGAAGGAAAATGGGTCTCCCATATGAAGGGACATGTTTGTAACACAAAAACGTTTTGTACTCTGCCCAGATGGAAACACAAATATGGTATTTTACAGTCGACCCTGCGAAAGTAATTCATTACATGAAGACACAATTTTGAGATAACAGCCAAACTCACGAGTGTTTTTTTGAGCAACAAGCTTTGAAAACGTTGTTTTGACTTCGGCTCGGATATGCAACTTCACGAGTCAAAATATCAGTTTTCAAAGCGTGTTGCTCAAAGTAACACGAGTGATTTAGGAGTTCTCAAAATTGTGTCCGAAGCAATGAATTATGTAGCAGGGTCCACTGCATAATGTTTTACTCGTTGTCCCAGCGAAAACTTGTCATTACATGTATATGTGCACCCCACGGAAATTATTCATTGCATATATTTCATTACATGCTATTCATTACATTTAGCCCCCACCGGAAAATTCTCATTACATGTATATCTGCATGTAATGACGCGTTTTCGGTTGGGACACCGAGTAAAACAGCATACAGTAGGGAATGCTTAATAAGTCATCCATTCTGGATAATTTCGTGACACTCGCAAACTCATTCGTGTATTTTTAAGCAACTCGTTTTAAAAACTGTTTTTCGATTCTTGTAGTTGTATACTTCGCCTTCGGCTCGAGATACAAACTCTACACTCGTCAAAAAACAGTTTTCAAAGCTTTTTGCTTAAAAACACCCTCTTCAGTTTGGCTCATTTCACAAAATTAATCCCTCATGTAATGACTTATTTCCGCATCCCCCACTGTAATCTACCATATTGCGTATCAATTCGAAAGTTGAGCATTACATGTATGTTTACACCCTATGAAAACCATGCATTACATGTAGGGTCTTTTAAACCTCACTAGTGAAAACAAACGTCTTACCTCACTAGAAAAATCGCCCAGTTGAATATCGTCCGGGACGTTTTTTCACGGACAATATTAAACGCGGAGGATAATATCGTCCGCGTGCACGGACGCTATTATCCTTCGCGTTTTTACGAAGGATAATATCGTCCGCGTCCACGGACGTTATTATCATCCGTGTTTTCCAGGAGGATAATAACGTCCGCGTCCACGGACGTTATTATTGTCCGCGTTTTCGTGGAGGATAATATTGTCCGCGCCCACGGACGTTGCTATCGTCCGCGTTTTTACGGACAATACTATCGTCCGCGTCCACAGACGATGTTAACCTCCGTAATTTAAACGGACGTTATCATTCTCCGCGCAAATTACGAAGGATAATATCGTCCGCGTACACGGACGTTATTATCCTCCATGAAAACGAGGACGATAATAACGTCCGTGGACGCGAACGTTATTATCCTCAGCGATTGCACTGAGAATGATTTCGTCCGTTATTAATATCAATGAAAGTATAACACCAAAGCCTCTGCTTTTACATAGGTCGGTCGTTAAAAAAACTAGGGAACTTGTCATTTACGAATGTCACAAAAACAGAGTGGCTAACGAGGCTAAGGAACTTTTCCTTTTACGAAATGTTACAAAACTAGGTGGCTAACGAAATTATAGAATTTGTGCTTTAATGAAACGTCACAAAAACATAGGTGGCAAGCGAAACTTGTGAGCTTTTCCTTCTACAAAATGTTAAAAAAAAGATAGCTGACGAAGCTAAGAAACTTTTCCTTTTACGAAATGTCACGAAAACCTAGATGGGTAACAAAACTCAGAAACTTTTCCTTTTACGAATTGTCACTAGAATACCAAAAGGTTTTAAAACCTAAATTTGTTTCACAATATCGCAAAAAATTTTTTTTGGTTATACCGACCCAGAACTCTATGCATCCGCTCAAATTTCTTCAGAAAAAAATAGTAAGAGCAGATCGTCCGCGTTTTTACGGAGGATAATATCGTCCGTGTACGCGGACGATATTATCATCCGTAATTTGCGCGGAGGATAATAACGTCCATTTAAATTACTGAGGTTAATCGCCCGTGAACGCGGACGGTATTATTGTCCGTAAAAACGCGGACGATAATAACGTCCGTGGACGCGGACGTTATTATCCTCCGTGAAAACGCGAACTATAATAACGTCCGTGGATGCGGACGTTAATATCCTCCATGAAAACACGGATGATAATAACGTCCGTGGACGCGGACGATATTATCCTCCGCGTTTAATATTGTCCGTGAAATAACGTCCCGGACGATATTAAACTGGGTGATTTTTCCCCTCGCCAGGTAAAACTACTGAAAACAAAAGTTTTACCTCTCTATTGAGGTAAGACTTTTGATTTCACTAGTGAAGTAAAACTTTTGTTTTCACTAGTGAGGTAAAAAAGACCCAACATGTAATACATGGTTTTCATAGGGTGCAAACATACATATAATGTACAACTTTCGAGTGGGATAACCAATAAAAGCAATTAGTGTGTTCGTCGTCATCACAAATTTAAGGGTAAACGTTAGAATTTCGAAAAAGTTGATAAAAATAGGGCTACTATACAAATATGCATGCTTGTGGCACAAAAACGTTTTGTGTGCGGGGAAGACGAAGGTGGCCGCACAAAATAAACCAATTAGTGGTTTCGCCAGCACAAAACGTATATACTTAGGAATAGGAGTTAGAAATTGGAAAAATTGAGAAAAGGGGGGGACGCCATACAAAACGACATGCTTGCAGCAGTAAACCGTTTTGTGCTCGGAAGTAGGTCGAGCACAAAACATAAGATTAGCGGCATTCAATAGCACATAACCTAGCTCATAAAATGATTAAGTCGTTTGCGACATCTTCAGTAAACCTTATCTTTGAGACCATGTGTATATAAGCCCAACTTTTATATCATCTAAATCTTACGATCAGTAGCTTTGCATGACGTTAACCAATTGGAGGTAAAAGAATTGTTAATTTGTTTCAAGTTTTTTTTATACAGACAATTCTGCTAAGCAGATAGTATTTACTTTAAATGTATTGGCTCCGACAGGCTGCTAGATATATCTTCCATGTGGTTTGAAGCACACTGCTTGCAATCAATGGCTTAGAAAGTTGTAGATGGGGAGACTCTTATTCTTTGTTAGTGATTCGCACTTGGTAGAGATTTCCTCTAAAACTAGGTGTGATGAAAACATCATGGGAAATTCACCTTCAACATATTGCAATCAAAAAAGGACTCTCGACGGTTTACGATGATTTATTTCAAAGCATTTCAAACTGCGCAGAAGAAATGACTTCTTGCGTTCAAGCACTCAGCGTTGCTGGCGACAATATAAAATATTATTCTATTCAGAAATCAAAGCGACAACATTAAATATTATTCCGCTCAGAAATTACAAGGAATGATCAATAAACCATTGTAATGGTGATGAAAATATTTGCTAAGTTTTTTCAATGAAATCTAAAAATCTTGGAATTATTGAAGTCCATTCAAATTAATACACTAAATTTCTAAACAAAATTTATAAATTGTGAACGATAACCGTAAAACCCTTTAAATCGTAAATGATAAAAGCATTATCACATATTTTGAACTTCTTTATTTGGTTTTACTCTACAGTATTTATTGCGGATGCATTACGGTGTATTACCATCGTCAGCGAATATACGACTAAATTTCAAATTTGTATTTGTTCATAAGCCAAGCAATCAATATTTGTGAAAAGTAATGCTAAACAATAAGAGTCAAGCTGAACTTTAATATTTACCCGAAGGTAACGAATAATGAATAACGGAGATGATATTGGGCTTGGGTCTACGTTCATCAACTTATCACTGTAGTTTTTCATGAACCAGCTCTCCCACGCGTCGAGTTGTGCTCTGCTGAGGACATGTTTTATTAAATGTAGGTTTTGCTTTGATTCACCAAAATAAATTGAGTCACATGATTTGCAAGGAATTTTGTATATTACTGCTGGTTCATTTTCTTCTTTGTCCTTTATATTGTTTAACAAATTCTGTGTTTTTGTACCTGGTGTAAATGTTATTTTCCAATTGAGTTTGTTTCGTAGGTATCCTCCAACTTTATTGGAGTAAGGTTTGACATATATTTAAGTAATTCGGCCTCATTGGACATTTGAATCAGGTTTAGCCAAATTTTGGCCAGGTTTGGTGAAATGTAGCTCAGGTTTGGCCAAATTTGGCTCAGGTTTGTCCTAATTTGACTCAGATTTGGCAAAAATTGAGTCGAATTTGGCCTAATTTCACTCAAATTGGGTCTAATTTGGCCTAATTTGTCTCAGGTTTGGCCATAGTTGAAAACGACGGACAGACAGCCAGCCAGAGCATTACCATAAAGCACCTACCGCTACTTAATAACCACAAATGATGGAGTGTCAAGTATTCCATATTTTACTGGTATGTTACTTATACATCTCATCATGAAATATACCATACTTTGACGTAAGACGATGTCACACTAAACGCGTCAATTATTCCGAGAAGTAGCCGATGTCAATACACCATTTCAATGGTATAAGAATGTCGATGTAGAGAAATTTTCTTAACAAAACAAATGTCAGAGTGACAGGTGTCAGAGTGTCAGTTTGACAGCTGTCACTTTTACAGACAGACAGCCAGAGCATTACCATAATGTAGCTACCGCTACTTAAAAAAGGTACTTTAAAAAAACGCTAAGGGCAGCTCTTCGTCAAAAGAGGTACGAACAATCGTGCATCCTCAAATATCAAGGAGCACGGGTATTGCACTTTTCAAAGCATACTAACTAACGAGTCGGATGCGAGCAGGACAGCATTTAGGAAGTGTGCTGAAAGAAACTACTTACACAACGAGTTGCACAGTCAAAATATTTCAGTCTTAGTGTCGAAATTGGCCATTACACCGTAAAACATATGCAGGGGGCTCGTACGTATCAGAATAGATGTTGCAAAAAGATTCGAACGTATCAAAGTAAATGTTGCCTTAAGTCTTAAGTGTATGAAATTACGTCGACATTAAATTGGATTGGAAATTGACAAAAGGGCAATATTGAAAAACCCGTCCGAAGAAACGGTGTAAAAGTCTCTCCAAATATTCAAGGAACCGTCAAAATAAAAAAAAGTTAAAATAGTTTAAAAAAAAGACATGTTTTCAAAAAATGTTATTTGTACTACCGCCGATATTAGAACCGACCTAGAGCACTTAGGAAAGGCCTCTGACCCGTACTTCCATAGAGAAAAAGTTTGCCACTTCACTTGTAGTTCTCAAAATGTTTGAATTTTTCCAAAATAAATTGCCTAGATCAATCCACCCTAACATTAGCGGCCATATTGGCAGGCATCGCGACATGCACCACACCGAAACCAACAACTTTGCCTTTCACACCGATCTTCTACCTCTTATAGTTTTCAAAATATTTGAATTTTTCCAAAATAAATTGCCTAGATCGATCCACCCTTAACATAAGCGGCCATATTGGCAGGCATTACGACATGCGCCACACCCAAATAAACATCTTTGCCTTTGACACCGATCTTCTATCTCTTATCGTTTTCAAAATATTTGAATTTTTCCAAAATAAAAAGTAAAAAAAAAATTCCCATGAATTGTTGGGCATTCCCAGAACTTTCGATCGAAACTTTTTTTTTGAAAATCGGAAAAGATTTACTCGAGTTATGTACAAAAAACACGTTTGGCCCTAGCAGAGACTCTTTTTTAGTGAGCTAAGTCCTTGGGCTCAAGATCAAAAAAGTTTCTTCCATAAATTGTCGGCCATACACAACCTTTCAAACAAAAAAAGTTTTTGAAAATCGGAAAAGATTTAGTGGAGTTATGTACAAAAGATCAAAAACCATTTATTCCAATTTAGAGCAAAATATTTTCAAGTTCTCAAAAATGAAAGTTTGTCTCATTATTGTGAGTTGTTGAATGAAGTACCATAAAAATAATGTCTATTCAAGAATTTTTTACAGATTTGGTGAACTGACATGATTTTTCATTTGTTCCATTTATTCCCATTTTTATACCATTTATTCCATAAACCGCGGAAGTGCGTCACCCTTCGGATGTATCACAACAAAAACCCTTTTAAAAGGGAAATGTGACGCAAGTCCTTGTCCCTTCTTCCAAAACAACTGATATCAATTTGGGTGACGCTTAACGCTTCGAAACGCAAAAGAAACTTTGAAAATATTTTCACATTTGATTAAAAAAATGCGTCACAAATGCCGGACCCACCAGTGTTATAGTTTTTCTGTTCTTTCAGCTTTCACATCGCAAAAATTTGACTTGTATGTAGGAATGTATGTAGTATTTTTGTACAGGAAGTCAAATTTTTGCGTATAAAACTGAAAGAACAGAAAAACTATAACACTGGTGAGTCCGGCATTTGTGACGCATTTTTTTAATCAAATGTGAAAATATTTTGAAAGTTTCTTTTGCGTTTCGAAGCGTTAAGCGTCACCCAAATTGATATCCGTTGTTTTGAAAGAAGGGACGAGTACATATCAAAAGTTTTTTTTTGAGCCGCCGCCGCCGCCAAGCCGAAGCGCGGCGGCTACTACTTCCATGGGCGAAAATGATCCCCTCAACTTCCTCTGCAAGAAGAAGAAAACATTTATTCACGAAAAAAAAACATAAATAAAGCTGCTGCCCTCGTATTGAAGGTTGCTTAGTTACACAGCATATTCATCTATCCTAAGACAATCTTTGTGCTAACATAAATAGTGTTGAATTTTTTTTTTTTTTTGCATAGTCCTATAATTAAGTCAGTTATATATATGATAGTTTATGATGAAGATAGTGTTGATTAGAATCATTTCAGAAATGTCTTTAAGTTTATCACAGCTAAGTTTGAACTCTTTAAAGAAATTAATCACACTTTTTCCTAGACAACCTCTGCTTCCGAACCAAATACCGCGTATTGACCAATTTCTTTCACCGTATGTGTTTCTATAGCGCTCTGCGTAAAATGGTATGCACTTCTCGTATATTTCCCGTTTTTCGTTGACAATTGTTTCATCTTGATTGTGGTCATTGGTTTCGTAACGAATAGTGGGATCGATTATGAAGGCGTTTTGTGATTTTGAGTCAAAGGCAATAATGTCACTGAAGCGAGATTTTCCTTCGGTGTCGACGGCATATACTTCTTCGAAGCATTCGAATCCTTTCTCTCTTAGCATATCGGCGATTGTGTGCTTCACGCTATGGTGCCTTGATGTAACTAACAGGCTACTCGACGGACAGCTTCCAGTTACATGTGCAATTGTTTCTTTCTCTCTTTCGCATTTACGACAGAGGCTGGAAGAGTTCGAGACACCTGGTACTCCATTCAGGTTTGCATAGTTGATGCTAAGTTTTATGGCCGATACCCATTCTGATGAGGAGAGTGTGTTCTTGTTGTATACAAAGTCATTGCTTGCGGTATGTTGACTGAAATGTATGGCGCCTGACCCTTGGTACGATAGATTGCACCATCGTTTGTATGCATCATTTCGCAGTGCAGCCCTCAGAGCTTTTGTTGTAACACCCTCAGTATTCAATGCTCGAACACATTCTGTCATCTCATCGCCACACTTTGCTATACTTTGGAACAGGTCGTCTTCGACTTTCAACAGTTTGCTTGCGATAGAATAGTGTTGCAAGTGTACTTCCCATTCTGCCCGTAGCAATCCAAGACCTCTTAATTTTCTGGGTGCATAAAAGAGGTTGTCATTGGAACGTTGCGGAATTCTGATGATTTCTTTCACTGTACGGCGGATCATCACGTCTATGCCTTGTGTAATGTATCCGGGAATTTTGTTGATCGGCGCCGACTGTAAGGGATATATGAGCGTCGGGAAAACATACTGATTTATAACATTGAGTTTTTGGTCAGGTTTGAGGAGTGCTGACACTGACAGTTTCTCCAGGTTCTTGTACAGCTCTTCGACGGTTGATGTATCGAAAATTAGTTCGGAGTTAAATGAGCAACCAAGGTATTTGATCCGTTCGTCTGGTTGGATTCCTCGAAGAATACTTCCGTCTGATAGATTTATTTCCTCCTGTACCATCTTACCTTCCTTGATGATTATCGCCTGACTTTTCGCAGGGTTCACATTCAACCCAATTTTTGCAAACAGAATTTGGACGAGATCTATAGTACGGATTGCTGATTCGGTTGACCCTGATGTCACCGCTTGGTCGTCTGCGAAGCCGGACAAGCACAGGGCGTCATAGTCATCGGACAGTTTATAACCGCTGTTTTCGGCAAATTGAGAATCGCATATCTCTTCGTATAGGAAGTCGATCGCTATGTTGAACAGCATAGGAGATAATGGAGCACCTTGGGGAACGCCACACTTTATCTGGATCGGATTGGAAGTTTCCTTGCCTATTGCTATTTCGACGATATTGTTCATAATCAAATTCATGATTAGATCGTGAAGATTCTTCGACACTCCTTTCGCCGTCAATGATTTTGAAATATGCGAATGTCCGATTCGGTCGAAAGCTTTCGAGACATCTAGAAATATCACGACACAGTTCTTCTTGTTTTTCTTGGCGCGTAGTAAGCAGGCGTTGATGAGTTTTGCATTGACATGACAGCCTGGAATCCCGATGACGAATCCGCGCTGGTTGCAGTTAATGCTGGTCTGGCAACGGAGGGCAGTGTCGAGCGCTCTTTCAATTAATCTTCTTAGAATTGAATAGGTTGAAATGGGTCGCCAGTTTGTTACCTCGTTCACGTCGCCATCTTTGTCAGATAATATCACTCGCCCTTTGCGGAACCCTAGCGGGACATATGATGTCCTTAACATTACGTTACCGATTGATGCTAACGTTTTCGACACGTTCAGTTGACGTAGTGTTTTTATTAGAATTCGGTCTGGGCCAGCGGAAGTATCAAGTTTTGTTCTTTTTATGTGTACTTTAATGTCCTCCTTACACAATGTCACATCTGCTTTGGCTTTACTTGGTGGGTAGTATTCTAGCATTCGTTCGTTAATCTTTTCAAAAACTTTTTTAAAATGGTTCTCAGTCACGTCCATTTTTATTTTGCATTGCCTTATGTTACCGGATGTCATCACGGCTCGAACTGCCTTCTTCCGTTGATTGTAGTACCAATACTGAGCGAGATCATATTGGTACTTGTCGTTCCGTCTTTGCCTCGCTTTAGCATCAGTACGCTGTGGATTCGATGAGCGTGACTGTTGCGCAGACAATACTTTTCTGCTTCTCTTTTGTTGGCGTAGCCTGTAAAATTTTACTGACGGATGTTGAGGTCCTGGCAGTCGTTGGTTAGCCTTAAAGAGAAATTTTTGGAAGTTTGTGACGTCGCGTTCGAATGCTTCTGTGTCGACTATTTCAGACATTTCGTGGTTCACAAATATTTTTTGCCATGAGCTACATTCCGAATCCAGTGTTGCCTTGCTGGATTGGCTATACGTTGGTTCATCTGAGGTGGCTTCTTGCCCATCTGTTGCGGAGCTAACACTTGTTTCTATTTTGCTTCGTGAGCGTAGCTGTTTCGCTGTGGTGGCGTTTGCTTCATTCGCGTGGCGGCTTCTATGGACATTTAAACCTCGTTTACTGTCAAAACTTTGTTTGCAAACGTCGCATGTGAAGATAAGAGCTACTGGTTCCTCCGGGCTATTTGGGGAAGTTGCGTTCTCAGTAACTACTGACTCTGATGTTGTGGTAGACTTCTTTTTAACGTCACTGCTGGTTTTGATGTTCTGTGTCTGCAAGTTTGATGTTATTATTTCAGTGGATACTGTTTCCGCGGTTTCAGCTATTAGGTCGTAACATTTTTTGATGGTGATTTGCGTGGAATGCTGGTTGAGTGATGACACGTTCTCAATCTGTTTATAGCAGCCAGGCTGGATAGTCGTTGGAGCGATCGATGGACTTAGTCGTCTGAAATGACCAGAGTCTGAGGGGCCGGTGAATAACATGAATAACCGTAGTTTTTTCCGGTCTATATTTGGTTTTCCGGTCGTTCCTGCGTCGTAACATGTGTAAATATTTCTCTCGTCTCTTTGAAAGATGTGAACGATGAAACCGTAAAGTTCTGCTAGCGCTATTAATTCACTGAACGTACCGAAATTGCCGAATTTGGTCATATACCTTTGATACGATTGTTTGATAACTTCATTTTGCTGTTCATTTTGCCCGTATTTCTCTAAGCTTTCGATGTGTTTGTTCAGATTAAATTCAATGTTACCAAAGAACCGCTCCCAATTTTGTTGGAAGCCGATCGAGTTGCGTGAAAGAATATAATTCACAGCATCTAGACGTAGGGCGTTCGCCGTTAGAGGTGATCTTTCAAGTTTAGCTTTATTTTTTTCGAGGAAATCGTAAACAGATGAAAACAGGCAATCTCCGTCGTACGCCACTTCCACGATGTTAAAAACTCCGCATTCGTCGATCGAACGACTGTCAATTTTGAATTGATTAATTTGATTATGTAGTTTGGACCTAGTGATCCTTGTCGCCATTGTCGACTGGGCTCCTCTTCCAGTTGCTTTCGTTGGATGTTGAGTTATTGTCTGCTAATGCACCTCTGACTTGACTACATTGCTTTAGTTGATCGGCCCATCAACTATATGAAACGCTGAGTTTAAAATCTTTGCGCCAGTTCTCCGGAAACAAACTCAATGCTGGCAGCCCTACCGTTGACAAATCGGTAAGATGTTTGACAAAGTGTTAGTGCAAACGAACGTTAGCTGAGCTACTGTTTGGAATGACCGAATTTCGAGAGCCGAAAAATCCAATTTTTCAGTCGAAAACACCATGCAGCAGTCGCACTTCAACGAACTTCTACAGAAAGGCACCTTACCTATCCATCAAACGCGATTTGAAGACGCAAAAACAGGTTTATGTGCAATACTTTTCAATAAAAACAATCTTAGTACTGCAGGTATGTGTGTGTTTGTGAGTGTCGCAACTTTTCCTCAAAGGTTGTTTTTGAGCCGCTGCCGCCGCCAAACCGAAGAGCGGCGGCTACTACTTCCATGGGCAAAAATGATCCCCTTAACTGCCTCTACAACATATCAAAAGTTTTTTTTGAGCCGCTGCCGCCGCCGAACCCAAGCGCGGCTGCTACTACTTCAATGGGCAAAAATGATTCCCTCAACTTCCTCTACAACATATCAAAAGTTTTTTTTGAGCCGCCGCCACCGCCAAACCGAAGCGCGGCGGCTACTACTCCCATGGGCGAAAATGATCCTCTCAACTTCCTCTACAACATATCAAAAGCTTTTTTTTGAGTTCCCGCCTATTTTCCGCCATTTTGGCGGTCACCCTGATGCACTACACACCCAACCCAACAACTTTCCCTTTGACACCAAACCTCTATCTCGAACACACAACCATTACCTCATACAAAATGTGCTATCATACACACTACACACACGAACACATACATATGGGCTTTATATGGCGTCTTCTAAGAGCCCTGGCGCCCAAACGAGACCGGTACCCCCCTTTTTTAAAATCTCATATGACGTAGAATGACCACCCGAAGGTCCCTGCAAGATTTCAAGAAAAGTTATCAAGCCGTTTTCGAGCACGAGCCAAAAAAGTGGTTTTTCATACAAATGGCCCTGGAACTAACCCACTAACTAACTAACCCATTAACTAACGTAGGATGTTTGCATTAACTTTGGCTTCTATGAAACAGCACTTTTTGTATAGGAAATGATCATTTTCTAAAGGTCGTATCTTCGGATCCACCGAACCGATTTTAATGAGTGAAAAGACACTTCACCTTAGAATTTTCCGTAGAATCCAGGAAAAATATTTACCAGGGGTACGTCGCAAGGGGGGGGGGGAAGTCAAAACTTAGCTGTATATATGGTTCCGAAGTCTACGAAAAAAAATTTTCCGAATTTTTTGTTCGTATGGGGACTTGCGTCACGGGCGCATCACTACCGCGCGCCCATGATATTTGGTAAAAACACGCTCTTAACTTTTATTACCGTCGTGTGCTTATAAATTTACTTGTTATCAAGTTTCAGCTGTTTTCAAGGTTTTCCATACAAAAAATACACTGAAAACAGAGATAATGTCGATAATGTTGAAAACAGCATAACAAGTAAATTTAAAAGCACGTGTTTGTAACTGTTCCAATAATTTCGTTGTTGATTTATAACACACGGACTTATAGTACGCTTGTTACAGACCTCAAAGTAAAGTTTAATACCCTCGTGTTATAAAATATCGTATGCTGTACGGGCTATAATATTATCTATCAATATTAAGCCCTAGCAGCATAATGTGCTATTAGAACAGTTTATCACAGTTAAGAGAGCGTTTTCACATCATAACTTGCATTACCTACTCACTTTTTATGTAAAAATATTTGTTTTTAAGCATATCTGGTACCTAAAGCTCAGTATATTCTAACTACGCTCCTGTCTCGAATATTGCTCGACAGTGTAGAACCCAATTTATGATAATGCAACTGGTCAAATAGAACGTGCTCAAAAGAAGTATACAAGGATGTTGTATTTTATATCCAATCTGGAGCAACTACGTCCTAGTTATGATGTACGTGTAAAAAGACGTCTGGAAAATGATGAAATTCTTCTTTTCAAAATTATGCACCGGTTCATCGATTCAGCATCTTTGCATCAATAACTGAACTTTTCCAGCCAAAACGACGAACAATATAATTTTGCTTATTTTTAAAAATTCAATAAATAGATAAATAAAACAAACAACCGAACTGCAGGGCTGTATTCTGTGCTGGCAATAGTCCAGAAACGATTATAACTAAACTAAAACAACAGAGAGTTCACATTTAAGTGAACGTACTCTTAAGCGGGGAACATTTTAAAGGAAACACAGAATACAAAATTTAAAATAAAAATTTTAAAAGAATTTAACGTGTACCCACTCGGTAAGTTGATTTACACAGTGTGCGATGCGATAGGTAAATGGCTCATAACGTACGTGTAGTCAGAGTAGTCGGTAAATTTTATGCGACGTGTTTGTTTTGATATAGTAAAAGTTTGTGATTCTCAAATTTCTTAAATTTGTGGTATTTCACGGAAACGATTGTCCTGCCTATGACATTACTCAATTCTCGGCAAAACATTCGTTACCTAAAGCCGCCTATAAGTTCTAAATAAAGATGAAAAACTTGAATTAAATCTCGATACTAAACAAAAATTTAACCGACAACTAAAGTCATTTCATAGAAACATGAATGAATTGGCACGCGGCAACTTTGATTCGTTCGTAGAGTGAACATAACAAAATTTGAAACTTGAATTGATTTTTATGAAATAAGATGTTTTGTAGATTTCAACTTACCTTGTGGGTTACACGTTAAAACATAGTACAGAGGAACACTGTTTATGAGTAATATTACAAGTGTGCGTTACATCGCACACCTGTAATATTACTCATAACTTTGTTCCTCTGTAATATACTATTCATATTAGCCATAGCAAATTTGTATTGTACACTCTTGTCGACTTTATTAATTTAGAGCTGAAAGTTCTAAAATAAATAGTGAAATGAAATTTAGAAATATATAAATCGCTAGGGAAATTTCCGAACAAATTAACCGATTTTACACTAATTTTTCCCATTAGCTCGGCTGTGTGTTGCTGCGGCGGGATCAATTTTTCAGTTGGAACCAATTTAAATTGGTAGCACGACTAAGTAAAGCCATGAAGCATGATGATCAGAACAAATGAAAAGAAGATCTCTGAACATTTGTGTATAAATTATTGACTTTTCAAGCTTTTGACTCATTTTTTAAAATTTTCTTGCTGTTGCTAGCTTAAATGTGTCACATTTGCCACATTTCTGTGATGGAAATACTTTTGATGAGTGCCACAACAAAATAATCCATGAAATTTGAAAATGTGAAAAAATGTG
>CM055406.1:92636108-92656212 GCA_029228625.1 Pseudolycoriella hygida
GTAAATGGCTCATAACGTACGTGTAGTCAGAGTAGTCGGTAAATTTTATGCGACGTGTTTGTTTTGATATAGTAAAAGTTTGTGATTCTCAAATTTCTTAAATTTGTGGTATTTTACGGAAACGATTGTCCTGCCTATGACATTACTCAATTCTCGGCAAAACATTCGTTCCCTAAAGCCGCCTATAAGTTCTAAATAAAGATGAAAAACTTGAATTAAATCTCGATACTAAACAAAAATTTGACCGACAACTAAAGTCATTTCATAGAAACATGAATGAATTGGCACGCGGCAACTTTGATTCGTTCGTAGAGTGAACACAACAAAATTTGAAACTTGAATTGATTTTTATGAAATAAGATGTTTTGTAGATTTCAACTTACCTTGTGGGTTACACGTTAAAACATAGTACAGAGGAACACTGTTTATGAGTAATATTATAAGTGTGCGTCGCACACCTGTAATATTACTCATAACAGTGTTCCTCTGTAATATACTATTACATAAAGAAAGGTAGCGTTTGTATTGTATTCGTACTTGTTGATCTAATTTCAAAAAATGTTTACAGCCACTGATGATGATTTCAAATTGAAATCGAAATATTTGGCAAAAAAATATAAGTTCTTACTTGAGCTATTCCGACTTTTTTATTAATTTGAAATAAACAAGCTCATTCAATATATATATATTTGTATGGAACGAAATGATGTGCCGTATTGGTTTTCTTTGTAAATTTTTTTGGTTGATGTTAGATGTGTTAGATCTTTGGTTTTTTCGGCAAAGTCTTACGTTTTGTTAGTAAAAGTCATCAGTTTTGGTGAAAATGTCGGGCAGTTGGATATTGGGTCAATTTTTATGCTTTTAAACTAGGTCCCACCTTTTGGGTGCTTCAGATCCCTTGACTGATTCTTTACTTTTTCATTATAATCAAGAGAAGCATACCCTACTACAAGAACGCTGTTCAGTGTATTTGTTAAACCATATTTCATTCAATTAAAATATGTCCAAGTAAAACAAATGAAATTGAATATTTAGCGATTTTATTTCATAGTTGTCTATAAAGTATCTGGAAAGGTATGAGAGCCAGAACATTGGTTTCTTTTGAAAAGTCTTAGAGTTTTGTTAGTAAAGGTCACCAGTATTGGTGAAAATGCCGGGCATTTGGGCATTGGGTCAATTGTTATGCTTTTGAAAGTATCTTGAAAGGTACGAAAGATAGACCATTGGTTTCTTTTGCAAAGTCTCAGAGTTTTGTGAGTAGAAGTCACCAGTTTTGGTGAAAATGTCGGGCAGTTGGACATTGGGTCAATTTTTATGCTTTTAAAATTATTTTAAAATGTATGGGAGTTAGAGGATAGGTTTCTTTGGCAAAGTCTCAGAGTTTTGTTAGTAGAAGTCACCAGTTTTGGTGAAAATGTCGGGCAGTTGGGCATTGGGCCAATTTTTATGCTTTTGAAAGTATCTGGAAAGGTATGAGAGCCAGAACATTGGTTTCTTTTGCAAAGTCTTAGAGTTTTGTTAGTAAAAGTCACCAGTATTGGTGAAAATGATGGGCAGTTCGGGGGAAGAAACAGTACGGGGGTAACAGTATGGGGAAAACATTAGTGAGGAGCAAATGGTAATAAGGGAGAAACGTTGTACGGGAAACAGTAGTACGGGGGAATGGTTGTACGGGGGAAACGGCTGTACGGGGAAAACAGTAGTGCGGGGAAACCCCGTGCGTGGGGGAAATGGTAGAACGGTGAAATGGTAGTACGAGGAAAACAGTGGTGAGGAGGAAATTGTAGGACGGGAGAAACGGTTGTACGGGGAAAACAGTAGTGAGGAGGAAATTGTAGGACGGGAGACACGGTTGTACGGGGAAATAGTAGCACGGTGATAACGTTTGTACGGGGAAATGGTAGCACGGGGGAAATGTTAGTACGGGGGAAATGTTAGTACGGAGGAAATGTTAGTATGGGGAAATGGTAGAACGGTGAAATGGTAGAACGGTGAAATGGTAGTACGGAGAAAACAGTAGTGAGGAGGAAATTGTAGGACGTGAGAAACGGTTGTACGTGGAAAAATATTTTCACAAGCTCTGGTGTTGAAATGAATTTTCATATATTTTTTTAAGCTCTAGTGCTGAAATGAAATTGGTTGCAAGTTTTTGTTTCCCAGTTGTTGTGAAAAGTTATGTTCCTAACACGTGCCTGACGGTTTAGTTGTTTTGAGCACTCGTTGTGTTTTTCCAAATTCGCCAACGCCTTGTGTTGGCAAATATACATCTCGTGCTCAAAATAAGCAATCAGGTACTAGTTAGGAAAACCACTATTTCAAAACGACGGAAAGGAAATATTTTAAAAATACGTAAACATTAATAACCTAACGGAAGACCTAAAATAAAACTAATAGAAATTAAATACAAAAACACTAAAAAAGCCTGAAAAACTAAAGAACGGAAATATTTAAAAACAAATTAAAAAAAAAACTGTTTGTTAGAAAACAGGTTACCTTTACTCTTACCTCCCCACAAAATTAATAATCCACCGCTGCGCTGTTGGCAAGTTTAATGTATTCCAAAAGTTTGTAGAACAAATCTTGCAACAATACTAATCTTAGCAAAGAAGCCGCTTTTGATTGGTTGATAGTTTCAGTGGGTTACAGAATTTTACATTAACATCTTGCAACTTTTCAGTTTCGTAACATTGAATTGTTGAAGATAATGAAATAGGCGGACGAAAACAAGATTTGATCGTCGTCATAAATCAATTTTAGTGAAATCTTTGGCACAATAAACTGTTATAATGAAATTTGAATTTAAAACGAAAAGATAAAACGTTCCCACTACATTGATATGTTAAAATCGAGCAAAAAGGAAAGGAAATTGTGTGCATTGAAGTATACAAATATTGGAGTTATAAGCAGGCGCGCCGACTTCACGGGGTCATTGGGTGCAAAAGCACCCAATAAATGAATTCATTGGGTGCATAGCATGAAATTCTGGTCACTATACCTAAAGAACGCGCCCTGGAACGTCTGGACACCGCCCTGAGAAAATCATTTTTATACAAAAGTTGTATCTGTTCATCTGTGTTCGCAAAAAGCTACAAAATTTTCGCCTGCGGCGCTTACTTGCTCCATGGTTAAATTTTTGACTTCATCCTAGACCATCTTAATTTCTTTTTCTCGCGCTGGTACATATGTGCAATGTATTGGATACTTTACTTATATCGCATTACAGTTATATACTAATTGTGTGATGGGCTGTGTCCACCCTTAGATTGTCTTTACACCCCGCCCGTTACGTCAAAATTTTTGCCTGCGGCGCTAATATCATCATCAACTATGTCACAAGAACCATGATTAATAACTAACGTTCGTTTTTTAGTAATGAGAAAACGAAATGAGTCAATTTTAATTGATTTTATAGTACAATTAATGTTTACCTACGCCCGGCGTTATAATAAAGTGAAATATTTTATAAATAATTTACACAAATTTCGTAAATAATCGCATTTTCAATCAAATTTCTTGTTTTGAGCATTAATAACGAATTTATGTTCGTTTTATGACTCCCACATTTATATAGCCACCTCGAGACACGAGAAAGATAGGCTATAATAATGATAAACCCAAAAAATTTTCGCCCCCTCCGCTCGTGATATTTTCAGTTGGTGTTGCAAGTCCCCCCCCCCCTGTTAAAGCTTCCTAGCACCACACCCAGCACCCAATGACCAAAATCAAAGTCGGCGCCTCTGGTTATAAGTTAGTAGACTACCCGAACCACATTAAAGATTTATTTTTGCATTTCAAATGACGATACCTTACATCCTGTGGTCGTGTTCATAATTCCAAGCTTTTAGCGCGCTACCTGAGCAACCAAGACTGACTTAGAGCGAAATAAAAGAGTTGTTGAAGTAAATAAGCATTTCTTGTCTTTTCTCACTTCTCTTTTCAATTTTTTAAATAAAAGTATATATCGGCAAATCTATAGAAATTGAACAAGGAAAATCACAAGAGGAACGATAATAGTAGAGAAATTTTAAGGGGTTTGTTGGTAGAAAAGGCGTCAAGATTTAATTGTTCAGAGCATTCGTGATAAAGCATCTCTTGTATGGCAACGTTTCATGTGGTTGGTCAATTACATCAAATTTAGAAGTTGAACCACCTTTTTGCGTGCGTGTTTTATCATTAAAATATCTCAACAAAAAGGACCTTTAACAGAAAGATACTTAAAATGGTCTAAAAGTTCTAATAAAAATCCGTACTCTTGGATCAAAATATGGGGAAGTTGCGGTAAAATACCAACAATTCAATAAAATACATATGGAATAAAACAAAACAAATTTTGTGAAACAGCATCGATTAATTTCTATTAGTGTCTCCGACCAAAGGATACAATTTCTGTGTTTAAACTCGATAATCGCTCTTGACTTCAAACAAAACACAATGACCACAATAACAAAACGGCGTATTCGGAAAAACTGCTGAGAGGGATTCTTTTGAAAAACAGCCTGCCGAAATCGGATGCATCTCCCAGCGGATTTTTTTATACTTTCCTGAATAGGTACTGATCCCTAGAAGCCAAAAATATTTTTTAAAAAATCATCGATGTTTGTGTGGCTATTGAGATGTGTTCAAAAACCGAAAACATGCACTTTTCTTACAGAAATTTCTCCGGCTAGAAGAAGCGTACAAGGTCGAGTGGAGGCTCGTTGGAAAGGTAATTGCACGTAGCTTTGGGCCAAAAGGGTCTTGTTGGGCTTAAAATTCATCCACAATGAGTTATGAACAGTTGAAAGTAGGTGTAAAACTTTGATTATTTCGGCTAACTTCAAACCATTCCTGTGCATCCGTAAGGCGTCTAAAACATTGAAAAACTGTTTTTCCTGGTGGCTACTGGTGTCAGCTTTCCAATAATACCAAACCTATATGGGTACTGTCGCGTTGGGTCTGCTTTTAAGGTGTAAATATGACGCTAAGTTTTTCTTTAAAAGACAGGAAAATCCACAGGTGTCGATGAAATCAGGACAGAATTTATTAAGTATAGCGTTGGGATCCAGGCCAGTTGGGATCCAATTAATTTAGATGTGAAGTCTTCTGCCGTACCTGCTGACTGAAGCTTCGGTGTTATTGCACCGATTTTTAAGAAGGACAACCGAAAGGTTTGCAGTAACTACAGGAGGATATTGCTCCTGAGTGTGGTTGGTAAGGTGTACGAGTGTACTTGGGGACCGGGTTTGGTAACATGGATGTACTGGATGAGATTCAGGGTGATTTCAGACCTTTGAGGGGGTGTCAGGATCACATTTTCTGTAGCAGGCAGGCTATCGAAAAGCTTTATGAAAAGAACAGAGACTTCTACCTGTGCTTCATCGACTTGGAGAAGGCATTCGACCGAGTACCAAGGCAGAAGATTTTCAGGGTTCTTAGCGAGTACAGTATCAAAGGGAGTTTAATGCGTGCATTTATTCACGGAGCAGGGCTGCGGTAAGAATATGTAGAAATATGGTGAACTGCACTTTTCAGATTCACTTTAACAACAATTCGTTTGTAAAGTCAGTCATTTGATAATGTGTTAGGTTATAGACCCTCTGTTAAGAAAGGAAAATGGAAGACGTCTGACTTTTTTCGACTTTTCTCGTCGTTTATGGACGGTTCCTTTCATGTGTATACCTTCGAAGGAATTAATTTATAAAAAAAAATACGTTTTAATTTCAATTTTACTATGGAAAATGTTAAAATTAGAGGATCTAGTAGCCGCCTGCCGAGAAATTGATTTTTCAATCCATCCTATTGAATTATTTGCACTTTACCGCAGCTTCCCATATCTCGGTGTAATCTCAGTAATATTTGATATGAGAATTTTTGTTTCTTTATCGGTATACTAAACATCAGTATAGTAGACGAAGGGTGACGGGAATTAACGCTCGGAGAGGAGTTAGCACCCGGAGAATTATCGCCCGGGAATTATCGCCCGAAAAAGTTGGAATTATCACCCGGGGAATTATCGCCCGGAAGGACCATATACAAATTGTGTATTTTCCTTGTACGAATTTACCCGCTTTAAAATTTTCCTTGTAAAAATTTACCCACTTTTTTTTGTGTTTGTGTCGTAAAGTGAAGTTGTGCTTTTCTTACGCGCTCCATATTTTGCTGATATTGTTAAGTGAATTGCCATTGTTGAATAATAAAATTGTTTAAATTCAACGCTGGTAGTTGTGTTTTATAATAAAATAACCGAATTGTGCTAATTTGTGAAGTATATTTTATAAGTTCTTCAATCTAATTAGTTTATATCTTCACGTAAGTATTTCCGTTTCTGACGTCACGCACTGAATTGGCACGCGACTATTCAGTGTATTCAGTGAAATAAAATTGTTCGGCAATTCCTCTGAGAGTTTCTTAGTTGGGTGCTATAATTTGGTTTGCTGTTTCTTTATTTATTTTTTCAATTTTAATCATATTGTGGTGACTTTATTTACTTTGTTTTAGGTGTATGAAAAAAAAATGTAAACAAATTCATTTGTTCTTTGTGCGTTTACGAACATAGTCGGGTTCCTTGCGGAGAATTAAAATATTTTTTCTTTTAGTTAGGTTACCGTACGAAGATTTGTGTAATATTTTTGTTTTGTTTTCATTTTATTTTTTGAAGGCTTTTTCTCTGTTGTGCACTTTGCACGCAGTGGACCATGTCTTCACCTCATGGTTGCAGTAGGGATGATTGCCCACCTTCGCATGTGAAGAGAGACACCACTGTAAATTGTGGAATGTGCGATTCTCTAATTCACCTAATGTGTATTGGTATACATAAAACTGCTGATGAAGTGAAGTTCTTTCTCATGAAAACGTGAAAGTGATGTGCAATAAATGTCTGTCGCCATCATCAAAATCCTCTAAGGTTAAGACTTCAAATGCAATTTCAACTTTGAAAGCCTCACCAACGATGAAAAATATCAGAGCTACTAAAAACTTATCAACTGATTCAGTTCAAACTTCAATTTTTCACTTCGCTCGGCCGGTTAAAAATATCTCTCAGTTTTCCTCAGTGGTTGACAAATCTGACGAAATGTTATCGTTGCTTAATGAAATCAAAACGTCGATCAGAGATCACCGCGCAGAAACCAAAACTTACGCTTCTGTTCTGACTGGACTGAAAGACATTGCAGTCAGTCAGAACGTTAATTTTCAGCCTAAAAAGCCCCTATTTGCTACTATTGCTGCGGGTAGCAGTAACAACACTTCGATGAACTTTCCCTCATTCACTTCTTCTAACAAGCGTAAATGCGTGCAAGATTCCGCTGTTACACCTAAGAGGATGCGCGAGGATCGCAGGAAATTGAACGTCAATCCAATGATTCGCGAACGTAAGTTGACCTCCGGTACCAATCTAGACGCCAATCATGGATTAGGTAGTCCGGTTAAATCTTCTCGGCGGCCAGCGAATAAGCTCACAAAGTTTATGTACGTTTCGCGCCTTAAACCGGATGTCACTGTGGAATCAGTTTCCTCTTACATAAAGAGCAGAATGCCCGAACTTAATGATACTGATTTTAATTTTAAGCTATTAGTCAAGAAAGACCAGAAGCTGGATGAGCTTACATTCATCTCATATCGTCTTGGTTGCACAGTCGAACTCTTTGATAAACTCTTGGACCCTTCTTTTTGGCCAGCTCATGTCCAAATTGGAGAATTTCATGAGAAGAAGAAGAGGACCTTCGACTCTTTTTTACCGTTTCAGAAAACCCCATCGCCAAGATCGTCAGAGCAGAAATCAGATACGACCGCAACATCAGTATTAAAACAAGTTCCAGTGGAACAGGAAATGACAGATACGGTAATGGATGTCACACCAAGAATCTAGTAAGCCATGTTTTGTGTCAAAGCCGTCATTTTCAGCCGCTTATTTCTGATTTATTCAAACCTAAGAATAAACTTATTTTGATTCCACTAATCCCGTTAAGTCTAATCTCCCCGTTTCGAAAAGTGATGTCAGATTGTATTATCAGAATGTTCAGGAATTAAGAGCTAAAACTGAGGATTTTTCGAATAACTGCTTGACGTGTCATAGCTGTCTGAAACATCGCTCAATTCGTCTTTCTTTGACAGTGAACTGTTCGATCTTAAGCGGTCTTCAGTTTATAGAACTGATCGGTCGGAATTAAATAGCGAACATCTGAGATTTAGCGGTGTTTTAATCGCTTTACGTACATCTATTCCCAGCGAATATGTGCTGGTGCCTGACACCGACAACGTCGAGATGGTAATAGTTAAAGTCCAGCTTCTAAATCATTCGCATTATGTCTTTTGTCTTTACATTCCTTCTGGTTTTTCTGTTAAAGTATACACAAAATATAACGAGGCAGTAGAAAAGGCACTTAAATTTGTAGATCTGGATGTCAATGATGAATTGTGTATTTTAGGAGACTTCAATCTAACACTTGTTGATTGGATTCCTGACAACTTTAATGACAACATTGACAGCATTGATGACTTGATCAGTAGTCATGACGATCCACTTGAAAACAATGTGATGCTCCCCACTAATGTCGGTAAAGGAACGAAAGCCGATATCATCTAACTTATGATGAGTGGTAACCTCCATCAAGTTAACAGTGTCCGCAACCATTATGGAAAAATCCTAGACCTCGTGTTTTACAGCAATCCGAATAACGCCAAAGTCATTAAATCTGATTTTCCTATGAGTCGAATTGATTTGTATCACTATCCTATCGATATAGTTACTTCAGCAGACTTAGTTGAAAGAATCGAAAATATGGAAAGTGAGGAATCACAAAGTGAATTTAACTTCAAAAAAGGCGATTATACTGGCCTAAATAACTATTTTCATTCTATTGACTGGAATCAACTGATGTCAAACGTTCCTGACGTTGACGACATAGTCAACGTATTTTACGACTCTTTGTTGGACGGATTAGAAAAATTCATTCCGCTCAAAAAGAAAATGGTTATTAACAATCCACCCTGGTATAATCAGCGTTTGCACAATCTAAAAAACAGAACAAGCAAAGCTCACAAGCGATATAAAAATGAAACAAACCCAGACGAAAATCTGAAACTAAAAATGAAATTTTTGTCCATAAGTAATGAATTTCACTACTTGCGTGACCAAGCCTTTAACAAATATTTGTCTAACACCGAAGAAATGTTAACTTCTGATCCGTCAAAATTTTGGTATTACGTAAAGTCACGGAAAAAGACTACAGGCCTTCAGTTGTGTCTAGAGGCAATAAGAAAGCTGGTAATCCTAACGAAACGTGTGATCTATTCGCTGAATTCTCGAAAGCGTTTATGTAGCCGACAATGATAATAGTTCTGACTTATCGAAAAAAATGAACCCCATCGAAAAGCGCATTGATATTGGATCAATTTCTTTTGAGATCCAAGACGTTTTGAACCATTTGAGTAGTATAGACAGTATAGACAGACTAGTAAGGGTGAAGGTCCAGATAAAATCTCTCCGATTTTATTAAAAGCCTGCGCTGCGAGTCTGTCAGATCAGGTACTTCGTATTTTCAACTTATCCCTCGAAAGTGGAAAATTTCCGACAAGATGGAAATCATCTTTTATTACTCCAATTTTTAAAAGTGGTTCTAGAAGCAATGTCGAAAATTACAGAGGTGTAGCTATTCTACCAACAATTGGGAAACTATTTGAGGCCATCGTCACCTCTATTTTCTCTACGAAGTTCAATCGAATAATTTCAAAGTCGCAACATGGTTTTATGAAGCGCAGATCTACAGCGACAAATTTAGCTGAATTTGTTAGCTACGCTACTAAAGTTAGCTACTAAAGTTAGAAAAGCATTTGGTAGAGTCAAGCATTCAATTCTTTTGGCAAATTGAACCAAATGGGTGTTCATTCGAACCTGTTAGCGTGTATTGCATCTTATCTGAATGGACGTTCACAATACGTCAAATTAGCGAATTGTTCTTCTCGAACGTTTAACGTTACATATGGCGTTCCTCAGGGTAGTCATCTGGGCCCTCTTTTGTTCATATTATTCATGGACGAGGCCACAAAAGTCTTCTCTACTTCAGTTTACTTAATGTATGCTGACGACTTGAAAATTTTCGCTAGAATTAAAAATGTACTTGACGCAAGTGCTCTTCAACGTGACTTGAATAGGTTTCTACAATGGTGCAAAGTCAACCAACTTTATTTGAACGTCGATAAGTGTAAGGTTATCTCCTTCACTCGAAAGACATCCAAAATTGAGTTCTGTTACAATATCGATGATGTTGCCTTGACTCGTGTTAAGGCAATAAAAGATTTGGGAGTCCTCTTGGATCAAAAATTAACATTCAGTAAACACATTCAGTCGACATCATGTCAGCGATCGACAATTTCCCCGAGGAGGCGAAGGAAGAAATAACGGAGGTGGGACTAAGGGCAGTTAGAAATTGGAAAAATATTTTTAAACCAAATAAGAAAGCGAGAAAGTACATCGAAGTAGCAAGGAGCCTTAGGGAGAAGCCGATCGTTATCCTGAAGGCGGATAAGAGTGACAACATCGTGGTACTGGATGAAGCTGACTACAAGAAGCTTATGGATCGATTAATTGTAGAGGGAGACTACAAACAGCTGACAAGGGATCCACTAGGTCCAATGAAGACAAGGGTGGATGAAGTGCTCAAGGAATATGGCGATTCTATATGCGAGGACCCGAAAAGGAACCTAAAGAAATGGAAAGTAAGTAACCCCAACGTTCCGAGACTATATGGACTTCCAAAGACACATAAATTGAAAGATGTGAAGAGCATGAACGCCTTGAAGCTAAGACCAGTGGCATCCAACATAGATGCGCCGACAGAAAAGGTTTCGAAATGGCTGGTAAGAGAGTTCAAGAAACTAAGCCCCCCGAAAGGTAGATCAGTTAAAAACTCACTGGAGTTCACAGAAGCAGTGAAGAGCGTAAGAGTGGGGAGGAATGAAGAGATGGGATCCTTTGACGTAGTGGCACTTTATCCGAGTATACCTATAGATATGGCCTTGATTTTCCTGAAGAAATAGCTTGTGGAAAACAAACTGAGCGCACGGAAAGTGGAAATGTATGTGGATCTTACGAAGTTATGCGTGGAACAGAACATATTCCTGTACGATGGAAAGTTCTACCGGCAAATGGATGGCACAGCCATTGGGAATGCACTGTCAGGTTTTGTGGCCGAGGTGTACATGTGCACGTTTGAGACAAGTATAGAAAAACACCCCAATTTCCCTCGCGTGTACGTAAGGTACATGGATGATTGTTTTACGGTACAAAATGTGAGGAAGGTGAAAGCAGCGCTCGAGCTTTTTAATTCACAACATGAAAACGTTCAGTTTACGTACGAACCGGAAAATAATGGTATGTTGGCGTTTTTGGACACGATGGTGAAAAGAGGAAGTGGTGGGGAGTTGACCTTCGAGGTTTATAGGAAACCGTGCGCTACAGAGAGGAAAATTGTGATAGATTCGGACCAGCACATGAAACAAAAAGTGGCAGCTTACCATTCGATGGCACATAGATTGGTAAACTTACCTTTGAGTGAAGAAGGGTACGAAAGAGAGAGGCGGACCATCTTGGATATAGGTTTTAAAAATGGGTTTAAGAAGAAGACTGTGGAGGACATCATCAGAAAACATGAAAGGAAAAAAGAACTTTTGAAATTTTCGACTTTTCGAATTCTGCCCGGAGGTTACGAGGATTTTGGCACCATACTTCAGAGCACAGAATATGGAAATCGTGCACCGCAGCGGGAAAAGACTGAGACAGCATCTGGGCTCGGTGAAGGACCCAATAGAGGAGTTACATAAGTCGGGGATTTACCTAATCGAATGTGTGCCAATTTGCCTAACTTCTTACTTAGGAAGGTCGATCCGTAGAATAAAAATCAGATTTTATGAGCACCTGGATGACTGGATCAACGAAAGAGAAGAAGCATCGGCCGTGTCGGACCACCTTCTTGAAACAGGCCACGAAATAACTGTGGATCACCTGTCGCTACTGAGAGAATACCACGATAGGCGGAAAATAGACTTTATGGAAGCAGTTTACTTAAACAAATATAAGAACAGACCGTTGATGAACAAAAACCTTGGAATATCGTCACCTTTCCTATCTCTGGTGGACCCAATAAAAATTAAACCTAGGCAGTGAGAATACTTCAAAATATTTTTGCATCTTTTATAACTTTTCAACTGTGGGCTTCACGTAAAAATTAAAGTAAGAATTCGTATGTTGAAAATCTAGGCACACGCAAAAATTATTAGCACAGATGAAGTATGGTAGCAATTTTCATTTGAGAACTTTCGTGAAATTCAGCATGAAGGATTTTTTCATTGGTGATGCCGAGAAATTTCTCTGTGTTGTTTAGAATTAATTGTTTGTTTGTTTTTTATTTATAAACATTTTTTTGAATCTTTTTGAAAGAACACCTTTTGTTTAAGAATGATATATATAGGTCAGATATGAAGGTTTATTTTTTAGTTTGGAAAGTTCATTTACTTGAAAATGGTCATGCAAGGACCGAAACTTAAGTAGTAATAATAAAAATATGTTGGTACAATTTAAATGGTGTTTTGGAGCTTTTTCTTAAAACTATTCATCGAATTCAGTAAACACATTGAATGCATAATTGCAAAATCTTACACAATGCTTGGCTTCGTTATGAGAACTTGTAAGCAATTTAAAAATATTAAAACTTTAAAAAGTATATACTTTGCCTATGTCCGTTCTTACTCAGAGCATGCTTCAGTCGTTTGGCATCCTTATCAAGACACATTTGTTGACAGAATTGAGTCGATTCAGAAAAAAATTTTGATGTACGCAGAATCAATGCCTGCGCACTTTTCGTATCCGATCTGATGAATGGCAATATCGACGCACCTAAAATTAAAAGCAAGGTCATTCGTAATTACAGACCCACTTGTGCTGATGATTTCCTCGTAGTGGACAAACACAGGACTAAATATGGTCTTCATGAGCCTATCAATAACATGTGCATGGCATTTAACCGCTTTTCACTACTGTGGTTTCTCAACATACCACGTGAATCGTTCAAAATAACAATCAGGAAGTTGAAAATTACGTATAAACTGAATGGTAAGACCAGAATTTCATAATTGATCTCAATATCATTTCATCTATATTTACACTGAACCTTGGTTCTCACTCTAATCAGAAGCTGATTAGTTACATTCGGGTCTCACGACTCTCAAATGAAACTCCAAGTCACCTCGACTTGTCTAGACGACTACTTTCCGCTAATCTTTTTGTTTCAGGTGGACCATTGGCTACATAAAACGTTAGTGCTTGCTTTCCATTTTCTTATAATCATCATTTTCATAAATTAATAAACAAAGAATAACGATGAGCAGGGGTGACTATCGGCTCCGACGGGTTGACTGGGTCGGCAGCTCACTTCCGGATCTGCTCATAATTTTATGTTTTTATTTTTGTTGTTCTTGTTATAAATTGTAAATTGTAATCAGGAGGCTCTTCGGCCATTGATGATAATAAATAAATATATAATATAACACGTAAAAAATTATTGTCACATTTGTCTGGGCGATTATTCTCGGGCGATAATTCCCCGGGTGATAATTCCAATTTTTTCGGGCGTTTATTCCCGGGCGTTAATTCCTCTCCAGGCGTTAATTCATGTCGCCTCTTCCCATAAATCGGTATAATCTCAGTAACATTGGATATGAGAATTTTTGTTTCTTTATCGGTATACTCAATATCACTGAATTTGTAGTAGACGAAGGTAGATTTTAAGATTACAAATTAGAGACTTCAGTAATTTGTCATCAAACTAATTTGGAACCTAGAAGACTGAAATATCATGAAATGGCAAAATTTATTTGTTGGAGTTAATATTCAAATTGGGTTTCTAATTGGCGCATCTAATCAATCATTCATATCAACTAATTGAATATTTGTGTACCACTTCTCTTTTATGTATTCTTGAAGTTCAAATATAAAATCAACTTTGAATGTCTTTTTTCGAATGGAATATTTTATCTCTAATTGGAATAATACCTATTATGAATTTGTACTGCATAATATCAATTTCGAATAAATCTCACTTTCGAAGTAATTATTATCATATCCACGACGACAGCTATGTAGAAATTACCGAAGTTGCAATCGGAACTGAAATGCAAAACACAACGTTTCAATCGGGATTCTTGTATGACTCTACGCTGACCTTCAGGACCCCTTGTTACATGAAGCATTCAATCTATTGAATTAAATTTGCATATTATGAGAAAAAGTCGTAGATATTACTCCGAAAATGATTATTATGCACCTTAAAATAGAGAACATGGGAAGGAAGCTGTATCTTATAACTTATTTCTAATAAGACCCGTACGAAGAACGAAGTTCTTCGAAAAGGCCTTCTTATGCGTTTACCACGACGTTTGTAACCACTTTAATTTGGACCCGGAATAAAGGGGGAAGATCAATCATGGCCCTTACATGACGAGTCAGCAATCAAAAATTTCCGTCTGTTACCGCGATAACTTGAGTAAAACTTGATAGATTTTCAAAAAAAAATTTTCCCCTAAAAGGTAGTCAAAAAATTTTTAATGGGATTGAATCTGGGCACTGTCGTCCCAAGAGCCGCCAGGCTAGGGCCGTTTAAGTGGTTTTTGGTCTTTTGCTCATAACTTGAGTAAATGTTTTCCGATTTTCATAATTTTTTTGTTTGAAACGTCTGTGCATGCCTGAAGGAACATTTTTGATTTTGAGCTTTGGAACTCTGCCAGAGCCTTAAAACTGAGTCTCTACAAGGGCCAAACGTGTTTTATCCACATAAATCCGGTAAATCTTATCAGATTTTCAAGAAACTTTTTTTTTTCCTGAAAGATAATCAAAAAGTTGAATTTGAGCAAAATCGGTCAAAAACTCTCGAAGTTACGGTCGAAAAAGTGGTCAAAAACGTGATTTTTTCAAGGTTTGTGGGACTTTTTTACTTTTTTTTCTGCGAAATTAGAACGGAAATTGCTCTTCAAGGTTTCGAATGAAAGATGAGGACATCAGAAAATCAATTAGAAATTAAAATCTGTTGAGTGGTTCGGGCTCTAGTGTCCTTAGTTTGGGTCATAGTCACGCTACGTGACCCTACAGGTTATTTGGTGGGTTTTCGTGAATATTTCTTTAATGATTAGGTTTTCCGTGCAATGTTATCGAGAAAAAAGAGGAGGCCTCTCCTAAGCGCTCCAGGTCTTTTCTAAATTCTGGGCTTATTTTATTAGAGAGGTTTTTAGCGCCGCTGCTTCGTACGGGGTTTACGATATTGCCCTTTCACCAATTTCCAGTCCAATTTAGTGAGGACTTAATTGCATAAATTGTTATTACATCATCATCATCAAACTTTATAGACCGTTTATACCTTCCGGTGTGGGGCCTATACGCCACAATCGGGTGATCTTGGACCATCCTCCTCCATACCCTTACCCTCATATCCCCTGTCAAGGAGATGGTTTGTTCACTCAGTTAAAGTCCACTAACTTTTAAATCTGATTTAATTGAATCTATAAACCGACGTAACTCCTAAATTTTCGCTGATGTCGTCGTTTCTGATATGATTATCCCACTACTCCCTTCTACTAACCCTTACCATACTCCTGAGAACCCTCTTCAGAAACTTTCAGGTCAGGCACGAGATATCCGCAGTCCACCCAACTTTCACTATCATATAAAATTGTTGGCCTAAAGATTGACTTGTGAACAGTTAACTTTGTGCCGCTACTTAATTCCTTTTTGTTGAACACATGAGACCTCAACTGACAGGCCACTGCGTTTCCCATTGTCCATCTTCCTTCAAATTCCCTAACTAACTTGCCATTCTCTGAAAAAATGCTTCCTAAATATTTAAACTCAGAAACCTGTTCCAGCTGCTCCCCATTTAAATTACAAACTACCTCTTTCCGAGATTTGCCGACATGCATAACATTAGTTTTGCTTACACTTATCGTCATCCCGTACTCCTCACATGCTAGATTTCGGCAGTCAATCCCCCTCTGCAAATCACTGGTGCTATCTGCTAATATAGTTAAGTCATCCGCATAGGTCAGGATTTTTATAATAACTTCCCCAACTTCCACAATTCCCTGCAAATTGGCATGCCTGATGATCTTGTCCATGAAAATTATGAACAGAAGAAAAGAGAGACAACAACCCTGACAAACGCCCTAATTAACCTCGAAAGCCTCACTAATTTCACCATCTATTCTTACTGCAGCCTTTGTCCCTGAGTAAATGCTTTTAATGGCACCCAGCAAACGTCCGTTAATCCCGTATTCGCTAAGTACCCCGAACAGCTTTTGCTTCAGTACCCGATCAAATGCCTTTTCTAAGTCGATGAAGCGCACAAGGTATAGATCAAAATTTCTTTCTAATAGCTTTTCTATAGCTTGCCTGACACCAGAGATCTGATCCTGACAACCTCTCAGAGGTATGAAACCACCCTGAGCCTCGTCCATAACCTCTTCCACTGTAACCCTAACCCGATCTACTAGAACACTCGCATAGACCTTTCCGACCACGCTCAAAAGCGAAATCCCCCTGTAGTTACTACAAACTTTACGGTTGCCCTTCTTTAAGATTGGAGCAATAACACCGAGCTTCCAGTCTGCAGGCACGACTAAGGATTTCATGACTAAAATAAAAATCCTACAAGGCCATTGAATCCCGCCTGGCCCGCTATTCTTAATAAATTCTGTCCTAATTTCGTCTACCCCTGCGGATTTTCTTGCCTTCAGTTTGCTGACCTTTCGTGACACCTCCTCTAATGTAATTTCCTCCTCACCCTCCGAGCTTGGGACCCGCTTCCCTATCAGGTTGTACTACCGGATTGACAGAGGCAAATAGATTCTGGAAATAATCCCGCCAGGCTTCAAGGACTTTACCCTTATCCGTAATTAACTGGTCATCTTTACCCAAAATGCTATCGCAGCCCTTCCACCTACCTACCTCCACGCCTCTTGCCCTTCCAACTCCTGCAAAAACTTCTTCCACGCCCAGTCCTTCCAAAACTTCCTTCCACGCCGTGTAAGCCTCTTTCTTCTCATCTGTCTTATCCTGTAACCAAATCAAATACAGCCTTCTTTTCTCCAACACCGCCTTTTTGTTTCTACCTCCGCTAGAGATACTACCCAGACATTCCTCAGCTACACCCAAAACAAATTTCTTAAAATTTGCCCACTCAACCTCAATATCCCCGCAGTTCGGAGGAAGCCCATTGAAACCTTCTGTGAATCTTGCCATGAAACGAGCCCTAACTTCCTCGTCCTTGGATTTTGCTACACTGAATTTGCGATCAACCACTTTCTTCCTTTTAGCCTGACAAAGCATGCTGATACTTACGTCTTGTATTTATATTTTGTGTCAAGCCAACTTTTCTTTTACCGTTTGCAAGACGAACCTTATAAAAATAAGAAATAATTGTAAGATACAGCTTCTTTTCATAAGTTCTCTAATATACAAAAGTATGAATACTTGAATGAATTCATCATCATAATCTCGTCATGGATCGCGATCTCGAGAACTAGCCAGGCAATTTTCATTAGATTTTTACTAAACGTTAGTCTCGGACCCAAATTGAAAAGTTCATCGGCCGCTTTTCCGGGAAAAATCGTGGTATGTGGAAAATTGCTCCTCGAATTTTAGCTTTGAAGTGACAATTCTTAGAGAGTTGGTTTCTTCCAGAAAGCTATTGCAAACTTGCAAAACGATTGACATAAACCTTCGGCTCGATTCGGAATGAGCAAACGTCAAAATAACAATTTGCGAAAGAGGTGCATAAATATATATTGTTTACGTTCTAAGCACAATCACGCACTGTCACAATCACATACACGTACTTATAAACTTCGAATAGCCTTGTTATACCCTTACAATGAAGTGTTCAATTTCTTATCGTTGTTCGTTACATGAATCCGTGGGATAATGGTACGCTGATGTGGATGTGCCAGGTGTGGACGGGGCTCGTCCATAAATGACGTCCAGTTTTTTCAGCGTTGCCAGCACATTTAAATCGTTAATAACTCGATAAATATTTATTCTGGCGAGTCAAATGTGTGCTCTACCCCCTAAATACCCCCACTAATTGGGGGGTAGGACACATGTTTGACTTGCCAGAATGGGCATTTATCGAGTTATTAATGATTTAAATGTGCTGGCAGCACTGAAAAAACTGGACGTCATTTATGGACGAGCCCACGCGATGTGGACTGGATATGCTTTCTTTTATTTATAAAAATTATAAAAATAAAGGCTATATCCTAGGAGAGTTCATTCTGGATGAACTGGACCATAATGACTCATTAAAACTGCAATGTATACTCATTGTACCGAGTGCGTACTAAACAACTTTACTCAATATCCCTCCATCCCCCCCCCCCCAACGCCCTCTGAGACATCGAAAATTGATTGATATTGATGGATTCATATTGAGGGATTCATATATTATGCACGCACCAAGGGGGAAGGGTGTTCTTTCAGAACAGTACGAAATATTGCGAGCAGGAAGTCAAAAGTGTGCGCGCTTTTCCGTTGCAACAAATTCGTTCTCTTTCCAAAATGAAAGTTCTTCACACTTATAAATGGCTTGAAAACCAGTATTTCGCGTATTCATTTTATGCTTAATAGCTAATTTTTGCAGGATCTTTTTATTGATAATTCATAACTAAATCAAAACCTAAAACCAAAAATAGTTTCTTTGATAGCGAAATTAATAAACCTAAACTGTTTTCAGCGGAAAAGCCGTACAATTAAAATAGTCAAAATAGCAAAAATAGTATTATTCTACGTATGTCTCTGACAATTACGATGTGGTGTTGAAAACGGAAGATTTTTCGAGATTTAAACATTTTTTTCAGCTACTGCTTTCAGAACTACTTTAAAAAAATGTGAAACACTCGAAAAAATCATTTTCACAACTCTCATCCCCTTCTCCCTTCGCGCAATAGTACATTTACGTTAATGATAAAGGAGTAAATTGTAACTCTGAAAGAAATATCGTAATTTGTCGACAATGAAGAAATTATGGTTTTATAAAATTAAATGGAAGATTAAAAGTTCTTTTGAAATGTGAAATTTCGTACTCAACTTTATGGGAGTTGGGGGTATTTAAAGGCCTATGAAAGTTTACGATGGGGAGGGTGGCAATTTTGGAAAAACTTTGAACGTTTTATTCATGGACCTTAACAAGGAACAACCTTGGATACTTCACTGGGGACTTGGTTCTATCGGCAAAAATGCTACCACCCCAGCGTCACTTCTAGGTTTGCCTTTCGATGCGAGATCTTATGAACTTCTTGACGAGACACCAATACACTCAATCGATTTTCTCCAAAAGCATTTCACTAGATTTCTGAGATAAATATCTTTCGTTTGACAGTCTTGTCTTATGATGTCGAAAATATCTTATGACAGTCAACGAAAAGCTAGAGCACTTGTTCTATGTTTTGAATGAACGAACACATTTTTCACGCATTTTCTTGGCCGTTGATATTACAGTGAACAAATTTTCATAAAGATCGAAAACGTTAAATAATAAACAACAGGTGGAATGTCGGAAAATTTTAACCGAGCTAAAAATGTACCACAACCAGTAAGCTATCATTAAATAAAAGATTCAAATTTACAACAAAATGAGCGTAATTTGTATGTCCAAAAATTATTTTTTATTTTAAGAAAACATTTTCGTATTTTTTGTCATACAAGCCATCTGTTTGCGAATAATTTCACGACAGAAGCTGAAAGTATGTATATATTGCAATAAACTACAGCAGACTGTTACGCCAAAAACCTTTGTCAAAATTGCCGATAAAATTCAATTTTAGTGGCTGCGTCGACATCAGCTAACACACTATCCCATGTAGGGAGAAATAATGGAGAATTTTCTCGATATCGGTTTTCGTGTGTCACTTACTATAAAAATCTACATCAAATTTACAAAATTTTTTGGAGTTTTTGAATTTCGTGTACATTTTATAGATTCCGTATTTTAATTTTCAGTTTGTTATAGCATTCGGCAACATCGACAAATTTGGGTTGCATGGCCGAATCGAGTTACAAATCGATTGTTTCTTCTTCGGCAATAATGAA
>CM055406.1:92656712-92677172 GCA_029228625.1 Pseudolycoriella hygida
CCCAGAATCCTCCCCACCAAGGAGCTGCTGGTGGATTGAAAATCCAAGTGATGCGTTCTGTCATGAATTTACTTTGGATTTTGTCCCAATTGAGTTGGCCCAACAAGTTTGATGTGCCTCTAAAATTGAGTCCATTATCGGCATATATAACAGAGATCCTGCCTCTTCTATAAATGAATCTTCCCAACGCCATTATGAATTGTGTCGTATCTATTTTGTCTACAAGTTCCAAATGAATCGCTCTCATCACGGCACAGGTAAAAATAACCACCCATTGCTTGGAGTTGTCTCGTAAGTACAATGGACCTGCCAAATCGACCCCAATTATTTCGAATACCTTAGCATTTTTAACCCGATTCTCTGGTAATGGTGATGCAGGAACTGTTGCTGTTGATCTTCGTTGTCTGATGCAAACTGTACATTTTCGGAGTACTCTTGTGACTGTTGTTTTTGTATGAATTATCCAAAACTTCTCTCGTAATTTGCTTATAATGAACTGTCGTCCTGCGTGTCCATATCTTTGGTGTTCTTCGATAATCAACTGTTCAACGATAGGATGACTGGCCGGCAACAACCACGGCTTAGTGAAACGTCCTGTATCTTGTCTGTTCAAAATTTTTGTGACGACGTAATATAATCCCCTTTCTTTTTCGACTCGTACCCCAGCAATAACTTGAGCTTCAGAAGGGAACACTTGATTTTGGACTAATTTTACCATTTTTTCTTCAGCTGTGTTGATTTCGAAAGTTGTTATATAGCCAGTTCTTTTTTCATGTCCATCCTTTTTTGCCAATGTATTGTGGATGAACCGTTGTAACAGAGCAATCCTCCGAAGATTGATTATGTAGGATGAGCTTTTTGCAAACCAAGGTATATCACAGATTGTTGGTATGTTACTGAGCGCTATTTGATTTCGTCTTCTCGATATTGATTTCGTCCTCGTTACAACAAAATTCTTGATTTGGCCATTCCTTTTGTGGGTGTTTCAACCAGGGAGGACCCTCCCACCAAATTGAATCAAGCAATTGTTTCGGAGTACAGCCTCGAGAAGGTAAATCCGCTGGATTCAATTTACCTGGCACATATTTCTATTGTTCTGACGAGGTTAATGTTAATATTTCCCGAACTCGATTGCCCACAAATGTACCCCATTCATCGTTGCGTTTGATCCAAGATAGTGCCGTTGTTGAGTCGCTCCAATAAAAACATGGAATGTCAGTACCCAAAGCTTTTTGAACTGAATTACTTAGTCGGGCACCGATTGTACAGCCGATGAGTTCCATTCTTGGTATTGTAACTTTGTTGATAGGTGCCACCCTGGATTTGGATTGTATCAGTTGTACTGTTACACCTTCATCGTTTTCCACTCTTATGAAAACAGCAGTTGCATAAGCCAGTTGACTAGCGTCACAAAATACGTGCAATTGTTCTTTTGAATTGTTTTTTGAATAATTTTCGCCTTTCAGGAAACGTGGGATTCGAATCTGGGCTAAATGATGCACTTCCCCATGCCATTTTCTTAATTGTAATATGAACTTTTCTGGCAACTCTTTATCCCAATTAAATTTTTCTTTCCATGCTGATTGCAATATAAGTTTCGGGAGTACCATGGCTGGCGATAAAATGCCCATCGGATCAAATACCATATTTATCGTCGATAACAAAGTTCTTTTCGATAATTTTTCTAAATTGTCTGGAAATGATGAACACGACAATGTATCTGATGTTTTATCCCATTGTAAACCAAGCACCGAAGTAATTGTTGTTTCGTGTCCATACGTTTTACTTTCAGACTTGTTTTCAGATGATAGTAGTGAGTGTTCCCATTCACGAAGATCCATTTTAGCTTCTGCCATTATTCTAATTGACTCCGATTTAAAATTTGCATATTCTTCCCAGGAATCGACAGACGTGACACAGTTATCTACGTAGAACGAATTTTTTAATTTTGTTGCAATTGCCCGATCTTCCTCTCGTACATTTTAAAGATGAAATTCAATCACCGCGGCAAGGATAAATGGACTGCTTTTTAATCCGAATACAACGCGATTGTGTTTGTAGATAATAACTTTTTCACAGGATTCATCCTTCCACCATATAAACAAGAGAAAATATTGATCTGCTTCTTGGACTTCAATCATTTGAAATGCCTTTCTTATGTCTGCCACCACTCCGATTAATTTCATTCTGAACCTGATAATTGTTGTTGGTAACAGCTCAATGAGATTGGGGCCCTTTTCTAAATATTGGTTCAAAGATGGGTGCCGACCAATTTTGCAAGATGCGTCAAAGACAGGTCTGACTGGCGTGGTCCTACTCTCCGGCTTGAATATTGCTTGATGAGGAATGTAGTGACCATATTTCAAAACCATTGGATGATCTTCGTGGACACATTCGATGAATCCTTCTTCTTCCCATTGTTTGAAAACATTTTCATAAACTGTGTACATGTTTTCTACTTTTAACTTCTTTGTTAAATTACTCAATCGTTTCATTGATGTGTTAAAATTATTTGGAATTGTCGGTATATCGTTGATCCATGGTAAAGCAACTTGATATCTACCGTCTGTATTTCGTTTTACTGTTCTTCTAAAGTGTTCTTTTGTTTGGTGATTTCTTTCTGCAATAGTCTTCACTTCGGCTGGATCTCGTATTCCAATTGTTTCTAATTCCCACAACTGTTTGATTCCCACGTCATTGATTTGTTCATTTGTGATTGACATGGCGATTGATAAACAGGATTGATTTATATGTGGAATCGGTCCCATTACAGTCCAACCGAACACCGTTTCCATCGCTTTTAACCCACACTCCAATGTTACACTGATATCCGTCGTTAATTTTGGTATAAGATCGGCTCCAATTAAAATTTCAGGCTCTTCACTGTGGGACCCATAGTCGTTAATCCATATACCGTGTTGCTTCAATTCTGCCAACCAAGAACCTTTTGGTAACTTTTGAATTTTATCAGTAATTCTTTCTTTGTCGGCAATCTCCAATTTGTACGTTGTCTTTCCATTTATCGGACTTATGGAAATTTCATATACGGTACGTTCTTCAATATCGCTGAGGATGCCACCAAATAATGTATTTCTTTCAAAGAATTTGCCCACTTCTTTTCCTTTGATTCTTGCCGCCAAACTTGTTGTGATATAGCTTCTATGACTACCATCATCAAACAAAGCTCGTACTGTAATTGGTCCATTAATTGAATTTACTGGCACCAAAATTGTTTTTAGTAATACAATCGTGTTTGTAATGTTGTTTGATCCTGAGTTTGAAGAAACAATTTTTTTGTTCTTTGGTGTATCGGGACATAAAAGCAAGTAGTGTTTTCTTGAACATTCAGGACACTTTATAAATTCTTTACACTTGAAGTAAATATGACCGCCTTTAAGACATCTTCCACAAATTTTCTTTTGTTTAATGATTTTCCATTTGTCCTCCAAAGGCATCCCTTTTGCTGTATAACATTCTTGCGAGGGATGAAGTCTGTCACAAAAAATGCATTCTGCTTTCATAGTTCCCACATGAAATCCAGCGGTCGTTGAAACAGGTTCTTTCTTCTTTTGACTTTGCTTGTTGTTTTCTTTTGTTTCTAGGAAACCAGACTTCACTAGTCGACGTTGATCTTCTCGCTCAACTTCCAGTCTCAAAAATTCCAAAAGGTAATCTAACTTTCCCTTCGGTGGATCTTCTTGCATTCCATCCTTTTCATATAGTGTGCTTCTCTGCCATGCAATCATAGCGTCTTCGGGGAGACTAGCTTCCACCATCGGATAGAGAAATAACGTTGCTTGTTCCATTGTCACTTCCAATGATTCTAATGACCGCACATGACCCACTAACTTGTCGTACACTGATGATATTTCCGGTTTGTCTTGTAAATTCTTCAAACCCATTTGGAACAACTCTCTAATGTACACTTGTGTTAATAGGTTTTTATTCCCGAATCTTTCTTTGAGTGCATCTACTGCTTTGGGATAGTTAGCTGCAGATGCGGGAAATGCTTTGATAATGTCATATGCTCGACATTTTTCTTCTACGGATTGCAGAAGATATTGAAATTTATCGGCATCACTCAATGTTTCATCGCCATCGATCTTCTCGAACAATGCCCACCAGCTCAACCAATCTATCACTTTTCCAGAGAATTTTTTCAACTCGATTTTCGGAAGTTTGTATCGTTTCTTATTGCTTACTGACTGAACCGACTGAAAATCATCATCAACTGATCGATCCACTTTTGAAATCTGCTCCAAAGCCACCTCAATTTGTATTTTTGCTCTGACTAATTTTTCGGCGTACTCATCGATGGTTATTACTTCATTTTGATACTGATCTTCCGTAACATTTTCGTCTTGCATTAAATTTTCGAGTATGTCGTGATCCAACTCTGCGATTTGATCTTCATACGCCTTCAACTTCGTGCTTTTGGTTCTTAGATTGATGATATCCTTTTCCCTTAAATCGTTCTCCAAACCGTTAATGACCATAGTTATTAACCTTCGAATGGATGCCCTTGATTTGACCAACTTGTCCATATTTATTCGTGAAGCTTAAGCTGGAGGGTCGATACAAATTAATGTTGCCACCACCCAACCCAACACCTTGTTTTTAAGGCTGATTCCGGGTGATTCCACAGCTTATGAATCGTCACACGTTCCAAATTCCACTTCCGTATTCGAACCCAATTTGTTTTCCCAACGAGGTCCACGCGGGGGCGCCAAATGTTGTTTCTTCGCCGAATATCCTTTTACTTTTCAGAAAAGAAATGATTTTTATGGGAATAGACCTAGTTGGGTCACAGTTTAGTTGAACTGTTTTTCTATTAGTCTCATAAATGAAAGGCTCATTTGACTAGTTGGTCGTTGAACGCTTTATTTTAGACTGATTTTTCACTACATATTACATTGCTTTTATAAAAATTAAAATTAAAATATGATGACCACTAAGTTAAAATAAAATATTCGAGTGGATTTTACAATTTTATTTACTAGTTCCTCAAATTTTTGTGATCTTTTGCTCGCATGGATTCTCTTAGAGATCCTTTCGTTACCAACGTTTTTACTGTGCCAGTGGTACGAGTAAATTGCGCACAAAACTAGTGCCATCTATGATGTACTAGGGCGGAAACTAATAGGGCTTAGAATGCCGGTTTGCCCTATCAATGTGTTTTACCGGCACACGGAAAAAAAATCATACTTTGGGCCAAATAAAAGGCATTTAATTTGGCACAACAATTTTTTTATTCATTCTAAATAAATAACTTATTTGGTACGAATGATTTTTGATATTTATTTGTGATAAATAAGTACTTGTTACAAATAAATAATATTATTTGTCATAAATAACTTCAAAATTCATTACATTATTTGCCACAAATATTTTCGAAATCATTTTCCATTTTCATTTTTTTTTTTCGAAATCCAAAACGGAATGATAAGAAATATTTACACTGACCGAACTTTAAACGATCGATCGTCAAAAACTACGAAACCCGATTTATAATATTGAATGAGCCGGGAACATCAACATTTTATATTTTTTTTTCCCTGAAGAACTTAATTTTGAGCAAAAAAAAATTCTACGACATATCGAAATATTTGTGTTTTATAACTTTAAAATTGTAACGAAAATTCACATCCGATTGTTGATTGTGCATGAATTAGTGAAAAAAGTGTATATCTATACGTAGCGTAAGTAAAACAATTGAATTATACATATAATTTAGAAGCCAGAGTCGAATGCAAGGCGCGTGAATAAAAAATTTCGTCACAAGCAACGTATTTCATTTAATGGATTCCAACAAGCAATACAAAATTAATCGAATTGTACTTTTCCGTGTGTTATTAATTGTTTGATAGTTTTTAGGTGCAATGAATTTCAAAATATTTGTAAGAAATAATACTTATTTATTGCATCATCATCATCAAACTTTATAGACCGTTAGTACCTTCCGGTGTGAGGTCTTTCTGTCGCAACCCCAGATTGGTGAACTATCGTCCTCCATGCCCTTCTATCGCCCGCCAAGGAGATGGTTTGTTCGCCCAGAGAAAGTCCCCTAACTTCTAAATCTGATTTAATTGAATCGATAAACCTTCTCCTTGGTCTCCCCCTTGGCCTAACACCCGGGACTTGTGCATCCAAGATCCTTTTCGGTAGCCTGTTATTACCCATCCTTTGAACGTGCCCCAACCAGCGCAGACGACTGGCCCTTGCCGCCTCTTCCACTGACGAAATCCCTAAATTTTCCCTAATGTCGTCGTTCCTTATATGATTATCCCACTGCTCCCTCCTATTAACCTTCGCTATATTCCTAAGAACCCTCATATCAGACACCTCCAGGTCATGCACGAGATATCCGCAGTCAACCCAACTCTCACTACCATACAGAATCGTCGGCCGGAATATTGACCTGTGAATAGCTAACTTTGTTTCGCTACTTAATTCCCTTTTGTTGAACACGTGCGACCTCAACTGACCTCAACTGCGACCTCAATTATTGCAAATAATTTAATTATTTCTGATAAATAATTTCACAATTATTTGTCCTGAACAATGTAATTATTTGGAACAAATGAATTATTTATTTAGCACGTATAAATTTCGGAACGTATTTGTGACAAATAAGTTATTATTCGGTATAAATAAATAAGTTATTTGTTACAAATTTATTGCATTGATATTTGTCGGCAGTATTTTTTTATTTGTGACGAATATTTATTTATTCGCAACAAATGAGTGTTCGTTTATTTTTTTTTCCGTTCAAGCATTTTTTGGACCGCGTGCTTAACGTGAATTCCGAACCACGGTAGCTAGCATTTAACATTAGGATTTCTCCTGGTGATAATTATATATCCGTCCAAAGTCAGACTCAGATATTTGTACACAGAATTCATCGAATATGGGTGACGTCATATTTGTCATTCTCCTATGTACGATTCGTTGCGGAACCAAAATTTACAACTACTCAAATTATGAAGCCTGGGTGTGCCCATGCCCAGGAACGTTAGTTTCATGCTATACATTGAAGAAAAATCCTATACAGAATTTGTCTCCACCAGGATTGAACCCTGATATTCCTGGTGGAAAACAGGTTCGTTACCACTGAGCTAACGCCCCTAATATGACCACAAAAAAACTTTGCTTTCAAAGTGGCTAATAGCGAAGCTAACTTATAATTACTTCGCTAATAACGATTAGCGATTAGTAAAGCCAATTTTGTACAAATGCTGAGCAATAAACCCACTTCAATAATTTTATGAAATTTAATTGTTTTGTTGTAATCGATATTTCTAGAATTCAACACCATCATTTCGACGTCATTCAATTATTTCAAAAGTGAACTCTCAAGCGTTAGTTCAAGTAACATAATTAAAAACTTTCGATGACACAAAGGGGTTCCGTAATGATTTCCCACTTTCATAAATTTCACTAATATCGATCGGAAAATATCCATTAAAACCAATAATTATAAATTGAGTAAAATATTAATTTATAGCAAGTAACTTATTCAAAAAGAAAAGTTTTCTAATTTGTTAAAGTATTTCATTAAAGCCTGGACTGTAAACAAAGCAAAGTTCTTAAGCCTTCACGTTTATATCACAAATCCAATCTCCATTATGTTATACAAGCTGATTTTAACCTTATATAAATTTCAAAAGACAATAAAAACAATGATTCAGAGGTGGAGTATATAAAATACGTTTAATGCTTCGTCAAAAAATATCTTCTCGTGCCAAAAGCAACAAAACTCAACACTTAGCGAATAAGATATAATGTAATAAAAAGTTCTTTTTACATCTTTCTCATGCAAAAATAGCTTGGCTTATTAATAGAGCTGCGATGTCTTCCATTCTTTTTTTTCTGTTTTTTTTTTTTAAATAAAAAACATTTCATTGCTTAATGTTTGCCAATAAAGTGACTATTAAGAACATTAATTAGGTGCACTTCGGATTAATTATCGAGCAGTAAAAGATTGTGTGTTACATCCAGCTTAAACGGAATATTTTGTTTTGCTTTTATGATATTAATAGATATTATATTGCATGAACGTAAGTAAAATAAGAGAAACTTGGATGAAAATAGTAATTTTTTTTCGAATATAGTTTACCTAATTTAAAAATATAAGTGTGAATAAATGTGTAAGGACAACTTTAAAGTTCTACTCCCACGTCGCGTTTCACTTTTTATTATATCATGTTATCATTTATTTATAACTTATTTATTGTTTTTTCAATAATATTTGCATCATATTTGAGTGATAAATTCACTTATCCGCTGTGTTATAAAGAGAATATTGGCACATTCTGCGACTAGCGTCTTCCAGACCATTGTGGATTTGTGAGTTATACAATAAACAGGTGGCATTAAATTTTATGTGAGGTAAACTTCAGATTGAGAAATATGAAAATGATTTGTATTTCTGATTTATTATTGATGCATAATTGATACTATTATTGTATAAAAGTTGCATATACGGTGGTAAAAGTATAACATTTTTGTGTTATTAACGTTAAAAATGTAGTCGTTCTAAAAGTGATGTGTGGGCTTTTAAATGTCATGAAATCATTACAAAAACTAATACCATAAGGGACCATTCAACAATGACGTCTGCATTAACGGTGTAAAGGGTACAGTCAAGGCACTATCTTAACCTTCAAAATTATTATCTTCCAATAGACCGAGCGCTTCTCGTGGTTTCTATTTTATTTCGAAAAAGTGGGTTATTTTAAGACAAAAGTTGTTCTACAACTTATCTTAAAATCACATATTTTTTTTAAAAATCAATTTTTATTTATATGCAATTTGAATTGTCCGCCAAAATTTTACAGCAAAAAAATTAATTAGTGCCATTTGTGCCAACAAAAAAAAAATTGACTGCATAAAGTTTTCGATATAATATAATTACACGTTTTTATTTTGTTACACAATTACAAGATTTTAGTTTATTGTGGATCTTGTCAATTCCACAACTTTGACAGTAGAACCATAGACTTTTTTTGACTAGACGGGAATATTAGCATGGCACCAAATTTAAAATGAGAAATGCCGAAGCATAATAATTTGTCGTATTTTATGTTCTTCTAATGTTCCTTAAACTTTAGCAATTTTAGTTTTTTAGCCACATTTTTGAAAATTCTCAAATTTCTCAATATTTTGAAATTTATTAAATTTACAAAATAAAATTTGAAATGCGAAATGCAGATGCATAACAATTTGTCGTAGTTTGTGTTCTTCTAACATTCCTCAAACTTTAATAATTTTAGTTTTTCAGCCAAATTTTTGAAAGTTCTCAAATTTCTAAATTTTTGTGAAATTTATTAAATTTACGAAAAATTTCAAATTTCTGAAAAGTTTTCAAATTCATGGAGATCAGAATTTTAAAAAATAATGAAAATTATCAAATTTGGAAGAATTTTCATACAATAAAGAATTTCTATGAGTTTCAGATTTAACATTTTCTCAGAAATTTTGAGTTTTGTAACTTCTCCACACTTTTTAAACATTTTAGAAATTTATGAAAATTCTTGAAATTTTAAAATTACTAAAATTTCAAATTTGAAAATATTTCATGATTTGCTATTAGTCATTTTGAAATTTCAAGAATTTTCATCAATTTCTAAAATGTTTAAAAAGTGTTGAACTTACAAAAGTCCAAATTTATGAGAAAATGTCAAATCTGAAATTCATAGAAATTCCCCATTCCATTCATGATTATGAGAGAACGACGACTGCAGGCTAAACGAAGCTTTTTCTAAATTTTCGTTCCATGAACAAATTGCAGATAAAACGTCTGTTATACTTTCTGCCATACAACATATATCTCAAAAATCTATTTGCTATGAAGCAAAGGGTGTTGTTATTTCAGATTTTAATTTCAATATTCGTAGTTTTTCGAAGATTATAAAATTAATTAATCAAAAATCAAAGTTTCAGTGTGCAGACATCGTTGTCTCATAACCTTACATGGAATGGCCAATAAAAATTCATCCAAATTTGATAATTTCCATTATTTTTCAAAATTCCGATCTTCATTTGAAATTTGAAATTTTTTGTAAATTTAATAAATTTCACAAAAATTAAGAAATTTGAGAACTTTCAAAAATTTGGCTGAAAAACTAAAATTGTTAAAGTTTAAGGAATGTTAGAAGAACATGAACTACGACAAAATTGTTAAAGTTTAAAAAACATTAGAAGAACATAAAATACGACAAATTATTATGCTTCTGGATTTCTCATTTCAAATTTGGCGCCATGCTAACATTCCCGTCTAGTCAAAAAAAGTCTATGGTTCTACTGTCAAAGTTGTGGAATTGACAAGATCCACAATAAACTAAAATCTTGTAATTGTGTAACAAAATAAAAACGTTTAACTGTATGTCAGATCTGTCGTAATATATGAAATAAATTGTAAGACCGGTAAATACAAACAAAATGAACAGAGGAATCTTTTCACAATTTTGTACTACACAGAACACACATCTACACTAACGGCGACGTAAAAATGGAACAAAGTATCTAATATTCCCAGCCACATGATCAAACACAGAGATTAATGAATTTTTAAAAATTTATTCGGTACGCCACAATACAAACATTATAAAAGCAATTAATAGTTCACGTGATCAACCGCCTAGTCGAAATTCACATGAAATATATGTAAGCTTCGACTAGGCGGCTGCTCCCTGTAGTTGATACATACCTGTAGAAGTATCATTGCCCGTGTTCAGGTGCGGGGCAGCACATGTTTTTAAGACAGGACGGCCATCAGCTCGAACATTTTTAATATCGTCGACCATCTGTAAAATTTGAAATTATAGTAGATTACAATTGAGGTCATGTAAACAGCCGGTAACATAAGGACGAAGTTTGCAATTTCGAGCCGAAGGCGAGATTGTGTAATCGTCCTTGTGTTACAGGATGTTTACATGATCTCACTTGTACTATGCTTTAACGTAGTAGCACTCGGTCGTTGAAACAAACAATTAAACATTGAACATTTTGAGAACAAAAAAAAATAACTCCTGAAATACAGCGTACACTATTTGAGTTCTTAGAGTAGGCTAAATATCGAATGAACTATCATAGAACAATGTGCTGTGTTCATTTTGTTATTTCTCTGTCGATGTGATCATAACGCAAGGCATCAACGGTCTATTAATTTTTATACAGAAACTCTTATAAAAATGTAGTAAATAGACTTTCAATCGATATCGAACTACAAATATTACAAATTGATCACATCATGTTTTCAAAGCCTTATTTCTCGGGATATTTTTGTCCGATTGAGAAACTAAGTAATTTACAGGAATCATATGATCACGCACGGCAGATAAAATTATTTATTTATTTATTTACTGCATCAATGGCCGAAGCCTGCTGACTGTTTACAATTAATTATAATAATGACAATAAATTAGCTTAACACAAAAAAAAACATAAATGAAGAGCAGGTCCGGAAGTGAGTTGCCGACCCAGTCGACCCGTCGGAGTCAACAGTCACCCCTGCCCATCGTCAAAATTACTTTATTTTTAGTTGTTATACAATTGAACCAGCATCAATTGAAATTATAGAAAATTGGAAATGAAAATAGCCCGTCGTTCCATCAAGCACTGCCATCTCGTGTAGCCACCTGAAATAAAAAGGATTAGCGGAAACTAGTCGTCTAGACTAGCTGTTTTTGCACAAGTCGACGTGACTTAGAGTTACATTTGAGAGTCGTGAGACCCAATTGACTAATCAGCTTTTGATTAGATTGAGAACCAAAGGTTCAGTTTATGAGATTCTGATCTTACCATTTAGTTTATATGTGATTTTTAATTTCCTAATAGTCAACTTGAACGATTCACGTGGTATGTTTTGAAACCACAGCAATGAAAAGCGATTAAATGCCATGCACATGTTATTGATAGGCTCATAAAGACCATATTTAGTCCTGTGTTTGTCAACTACGAGAAAATCATCAGCACAAGTGGGTCTGGAATTTCGCATGATCCTGCTTTTGATTTTAGGTGCGTCGATGGTTCCATTCATCAGATCGGATACGAAAAGTGAGCAGGCGTTGATTCTGCGTCGGGCAAGTGTTTCGATATTGATCGATTCGCATCTCTCAATATATGGCGGAAGCTTGTGGTTTTCATCCAAGACTGGCATTATGTTTCACCAAAATCCTTTTGGGCAAAATTTAATTATTTTGTTTATGTTCTAAACAAAATCGACGACATATAAACTTTTTGAATCGAGTAGCCTTGTCCCTCACAACTAAGTGTTTGATTTCTAATCGTTGTTCGTTACATGAATCCGTGGGATAAAGGTTAGCGTACAAGACGCAGCTGTGAATGTGCCAGGTTCAAATCGCGGTGTGGAGATATTTTTTTTTCTTTATAAAAATAAGAAGAGTTCATTCTGGATGAACTGGACCATAATGGCTCATTACGTAGGTCGCATCATTACTGCCTAGCATGTTAAATTGCATCTACATAGCAATGAACCTGCAGCGCATACTCAACGTATCGTGTGCGTACACGTTAATAGTACATTACGTCTGTGCTTCCAAATTTTTATTTTGACGAGTGGGAATAAAAATTTGGAAGCACTTAAGGGCTTTTTATACATTCTGCGATTGCGAATATTCGCATATATTTTAGCGCTACAACTGTATGGGTTTTCATATAACGTTTGACATTGTAGCGCAAATAATCGCGCGAATTTTTTATTCGCGCGAATAAAATGCAATTTCTGTTATATTTATGTAAATATGTTCCAAGTGAATAATGTTTTTATTGAAATTGAAAGATCGTGTTATTCGTCAGTGTTAAAATACGATGGGACATCAGTGAAAGGATAGGATGTTGTTTAATTTTTCGGTTTTATGTAACCAAAAAATCGCAATCGCAGATTGTATAAAAAGCCCTTTACTTACCGTTTTTTTACGTGTTGAAGCAATGTAAATGCGCATTTTACATGAGCGAAGCGAATGCAAACTCCCATTTACATTGCTGAAACACGTAAAATAATTCACAAGGAGTTGCGGGAATGGTTAATTATTTTCATAGTAGCCATAGCAAATTTGTATTGTACGCTCTTGTCGACTTTATCAATTTAGACCTGAAAGTTCTGAAATAAATAGTGAAATGAAATTTAGAAATACATAAATCGCTTGGGAAATTTCCGAACAAATTAACCGATTTTTGGGTTTTACACTAATTTTTCCTATTAGCTCGGCTGTGTGTGGCTGCGCCGGGATCAATTTTTCAGTTGGAACCAATTTAAATTGGTAGCACGACTACGTAAAGCCATAAAACACGACGATCAGAACAATTGAAAAGAAGATCTCTAAACATTTGTGTATAAATTATTGATTTTTCAAGCTTTTGACCCATTTTTTAAATTTTTCTTGCTGTTGCTAGCTTAAGTGTCACATTTGCCACATTTCTGTGATGGAAATACTTTTGGTGAGTGCCACAACAAAATAATCCATGAAATTTGAAAATGTGAAAAAATGTGATTCACATTTGTTTCACATATTTTCACAGATGTGTCCGCGTCCGAGTGTCTGCGTCCGTGTGTCTGCATCCGTGTGTCCGCGTTTGTTCGAACAATGGAATTCTGAGAAATATGTAGATATTGAATAAACCTACTTATTTATTTATTTATTTAAACTCATCAAGTACATAATCGCAAAAAAATAACAATGTGTAGCTCCAATGAGTTAAAAAACAATTTGAAGGAGCTACAAAAAACAAAAATGTTTTTTTAGTTAAACAAAAATTAAGCAAAGAACTAATAAGTATTATCGCCAGAATCATAAAAAATGGCTTATTTGAAATAGAAATAGTCACACGAAACAAATAGCTTTGGTTTAGTTACGACTTTGGTATGTGTTGAAAAAATCAGATTAAATTTGAAAGAGTTCAAAAAATCATTGACTTTATCAGAAATACCTTCAATTTACGAACGAATGATGTGAGTTACATTGAGTTTCTGAATTGTATTGGTAGCAGATTAAAAAGTGTAGGCCCAGCGAACTGAAAGCAGGGCTCTTCATATTTACGGGCTAAGGCAGGTTTTCTCAAGAGATAGGAGTATCACAACAAAAACCCTTTTTAAAAGGGAAACGTGACGCAAGTCCTCGCCCCTTCTTCCAAAACAACTGATATCAATCGGGGTGACGCTTAAAGCTTTGAAACGCAAAAAACTCTTTTGGGATGTTTTCATTTTTGATTTAAAAAAATGCGTCGCAAATGCCAGTGTTATAGTTTTTCTGTTCCTTCAACTTTGAAATTTTCAAGAATTTCACTTTATGGGATGTATGGCGTATTTTTGTACAGAAAATTAAATTTTTGCGTATGAAAGCTGAAAGCGTAGAAAAATTATTACATTGGTGAGTCCGGCATTTGTCACGCATTTTTTTTAATCAAAAATGAAAACATTCCAAAAGAATTTTTTGCGTTTCAAAGCTTTAAGCGTCACCCCAATTGATATGAGTTGTTTTGGAAGAAGGGACGAAGACTTGCGTCACGTTTCCCTTTTAAAAAGGGTTTTTGTTGTGATATCACTAGTTTTGGAAGGAAATAGGAAACAAATTTCAGTGAAAAAAATTTTCGGCGGACGAGGAAAAAAGTTTTCGGCGAAAAAAAATTCTATTCGAATATCAATCCTTATTCATAACAATTTTTTTGGCGCCACGGCACCTCTCGCGGCTGTCATAGCTGGCGGTGGCGGCCACCACTTACATCTACGAAAATGATAACAGTCACTTCATCTACAACCCTCATTCGTAAAACGTTTTTGGCGTCACGGTACCTCTCGCGGCTGCCATAGCTGGCGGTGGCGGCCATCACTTATATCTACGAAAATGATCAGAGTCACTTCATCTACAACCCTCATTCATAAAAATTTTTTGGCGCCACGGCACCTTGCGCGGCTGCCATAGCTGGCGGTGGCGGCCGCCACTTACATCTACGAAAATGATAACAGTCACTTCATCTACAACCCTCATTCGTAAAACGGTTTTGGCGTCACGGCACCACTCGCGGCTGCCATAGTTGGCGGTGGCGGCCATCACTTACATCTACGAAAATGATCACAGTCACTTCCTCTACAACCCTCATTCATAAATTTTTTTGGCACCACGGCACCTCGCGCGGCTGCCATAGCTGGCGACGGCGGCCACCACTCTTATCTACGAAAATGATCACGGTCACTTCATCTACAATCCCCATTCATAAAATTTTTGTAGGTTCACGGCACCTCGTGCGGCTGCCATAGCTGGCGGTGGCGGCCATCTCTTACATCTACGAAAATGATCACGATCACTTACTTCACTTCGTCTACGCCTCAGGTCACATTCTAAAAATTTTGCTCATGTTTGACCGATACCTTGAATACATACACAAACACAAACAAAATATGCTTTTATACGAGATTTGTATGGGAGCTTCCATGAGCGCTGGCGCCCAAACGAGGCCGGTACCCCCTTTTTTCAAAATCTCATATGGCGTTGAATGCCCAGCCGAAGGTCCCTGCAAAATTGCAAGAAAAGTTATTGAGCCGTTTTCGAGCACAAGCCAAAAAAGACGCTTTTCATACAAATGGCTCTGGAACTAACTAACTAACCCACTAATTAACGTAGGATGTTTCCATTAACTTTGGCTTTTATGAAGTAGCATATTTAGTTTGGAAAATGACGATTTTCTAAAGGTCATATCTTCGGATCCACTGGACCGATTTTGATGAGTAAAATGTCGATTTCAATCAAAATTTTACGTAGAATCCGAAAAACAAGGTCTCAGGGGGTTACGACGCAAGGGGAAAAAGTCAAAACTTAGCTGTATATATGGTTCCGAAGTCTACGAAAAAAAATTTTCTGAATTTTTTGTTCGTATGGGAACTTGCGTCACGGGCGCATCGCTACCGCGCTGATCTAGTACCGTAGCGTTAAGAGTTATCAGAAAACGTTAATGAATGGTGCTTTAAGTCTCTAACACAAGAAAAAACGAATTTACAGAGAGCAAACTCTTACATCTTCGGAACAGTTAGCATGGTCGGAAACTCATCCCTGAAGAGACACTCAGTAGAAAATTGCACTGATAGCTTGTGAGTTGCCTTTAGCGCTCTTCTATTCAGAACCTGCAATTCGTCCATTAGTATCTTTTCAGCCGAACACCAGATACCAATACAGTACGTCAAATGACAATGGACTGTTGAAAAATATATGAGCCTGAGTATTCTCTTCGGTAGGAAACGTAGTTTTCTTATAATTCAAATTTGACGGGAGATAATTTTACAAAAATAAATGAAAGTAATTGTACGCTGATGTAACTTTATTTGGGTCATTCCATTTAAAAGTTGGAAAATGTGTTACGAGGGAACCGTCTTCTGGCTAAGAATGCAAAGGTTGGACTTCTTTCGCATGAAGGAGTTGTACATTGAACCTATAGAGGAATTTTCTTCATACAACACAAATCTCGTATGTGGACGGTTTAGCAAGAACACATGGTTCCCTCGCAACCTACCAATGGAATCGCAGATTTATATGCACAGCACGACGTTTGTAACCAGTCGGAATTTAGGCATTTTTGTGTGTAGAGACCTCTGAATCTTGATAAATTAATTTAACTAAAATGTAAACAAAATCCTTTTTGTTTCATATATTTAGATTCCAATCACAATAATATTTATGAAGAGGAAAAAGAAAAGGAAAATATGAAATGTTAATTATTTTCAATTTTTCATTTTCTAATTATTTTTCAATTTATCATTTTCTAATTTTTTAAAAAAATTTCTATTTCTCAAAAAAAGTTTCAAAAATTTCATTTCTTCTCTTCTGCAATTTGTAATTTTTTTAATTTTTTGATCTTGCAATTCATCATTTTTTTTTGGATTTTTGCAATTTCTCAAAATTTTTTCAAAAGATTTCAATTTTTCATTTTTTGATTTTGCAGTTTCTTCATTTTTTGATATTTTGATTTTTCAACTTTTCAACTTTTCATTTTACCGGTCTGGAAAAACACAAAAATAATTTTACCGGTCTGAGAAAACAAAGAATATAGTTGTGTCCAATAAATTTTATTACTTTCAAAAGTGTTTTAGTATGCCTTGCGTGTAAATTCACCTCACAATCTGAAAGGTGATTTGTAAAAAACAACAAAAAGTTTTCCTTAAAAAACTATTCGCTTATTGGACCATTGCATTGAATTTATTAAAAAATTTATATTAAAATGGATTTAGAGGTAGGTGCTATATAAAAATTACATTTATAACCTTTTTGGCCGATTTGTTATGTTGTCGAACAATCACGTAACGAAAGTGTAAAGTCATTTCGATCAATTCATATTTATATTGGTGTTCGAGAGAGGGAAGAGGTAATGAAAATTATAAATCCTCTGTTAAAAATTAAAATGAAAATTTAAAATCTTGTAAAGAATGCATCGTTGATTCATCCTACAATTTTGAGAAAATAATTAGGCCCTTCCACGTCATTACGTGAAAAAAAAATATTTATGAAACTGATCAATTGTTCGAAATGAGTGTTCATTTGCTGTATCATGAAGGGATCATTGGAATTGACTGATGATGATCAGACCACGCTGATCTAAGACCGCCAATGTTTTCTGAGGTCGAAACAGAATCTCTGCTTCCACCCATTCACTTAACGTGATTAAGGGAAGAGCAAAGAGCAATTATGAATGCTTCGTCATAAGGTATGATTACGAAAAAATCCGGACGACTCAAGTTGGATGTTTCTATTAACCGGATTCATTTCAATGAAAACTTTTGTCATCCTTCGAAAGCATATATATTTACTTTGTACTTCCACATAAAGTCATACAGCAAGCTCGCCAGTACGGATCAAATCCCGCACCTTTCCTTTGATACCACTCATCATACGGCGCACAGTCGTTCCTTTGATTAGACTGACCGACTTATCCCAATAAAATTTCATTGAATTGGTGTCCTTGATGGCTGCTCGTGTCTTCTTCATATTTCTTTTGCCAATTGCCCAAAACTGCTCAATGGGACGAAATTCGGGACAGTTCGCTGGATTCATCTCCTTCGGGATAATTTGTACATGGTTGGTCTTGTACCAATTCAACGTAGCGTTGGAGTAATGACAAGAAGCCAGATCGGGCCAAAACATTACTTTGCCTTTATGCCCTTTGATAAAGGGGAGCAATCGTTTTTGGAGACATTCCGTGATGTAAGAATCTGACTTCAAAGTAGACGATGTAACGAAAGACTTGCTCTTACGACCACATCCACAAATCGCCTGCCAAACCAGTAGCTTCTTGCCGTAATTGTCAACATTGACGAATTTATATTTGTTGGCCACACCTAAACGCTTCTCTGCTACATAAAATTTCTGGCCTGGGATTTGTTTGGCATCAACTTTCACATAAGTTTCATCATCCATGATGAGACAACCTTTGAATTTTGTCAATATCGTATCATACAACTTTCGGGCTCGCGTTTTTGATCTCAAATTCTGCTGATCGTTCCGGTTCGGTCGTTTTATAGCATAGTATGACCGTGTGCCAGTCCGCAATCGTGTGTTATGTATCATTTTCGCTGAAGTTCCATATCTCTTTGCCCGATCTCTGTCAGAGAGCACTGGATTTTGTTTGAAAGAACGAACAATGTTTGCATGGAGCTTTTTGTCATGTGGTCCTTTCTTTCTGCCGGATCCCTTGGCTCGTTCGACGGATAAGGTTTCCTTATAACGTTTAAGGACATCTCCAACCGTTGATTTTGGCACATTGAGTGACTTTGAAATCTTTTTTAGAGACCACGATGGATTTTGCAAATATTTGTGCAAAATATTTTTTCTTCTTTCCAACTCCATTACTATTTACTATTGGCAGACAGTCTTGAATTAAATTTGTCTGGCATACTAAGGATGGCAAGTTCTTGACGACTACGAGGTATTAATATGGCATTATTCTGTGTGTTATATTAGGCTCAGCAGAGGAACAAAGTCGTCCGGATTTTTTCGTAATCATACTTTATGATGAAACCGTATTAGTACTTAACTTTACTAGGGAGGTAATGAGGCCATTCTCTCCCTAGGGAAAACCCTTTACATCGCAGGGGAATGATTTGATATGGAGACTAAATTACGCCCATACAAAGTTCAAAAAATTTTATGAATTCCAGGGTCAAACTGCACAGAAAAATGAATTTGTCAAAAAAAAAGCGATTTTTTTTGTCTGTAGAGCAGGTGCAACAACTTTGTCGGCTAGTGTTATAGGCATCGGAAGAAAATTTTGTTTTTAACACAGTTAGGCTTTCGAATAATAGAAATCACTACAAACTATAATCAATTGTTCGATTTTTTTTTTATGAAATTGAATCGGGGTGACTATCCTTCAGTTTGGTGACTACATTATTAAAGAGCGAATGCACCTAAGTTCATAGATTAATGTAGAAATAATATTAAATTTTTTTGCTTATTGGTTGTGTGAGCGCTTCAGCTGCTAACTAGCAGGTTGAGAATTTCATGTCTAAATTATGAATTTGGTAACTGTATTTACAATTCGCTTACATCATGTATCATAAACATTTATAATCAAAGTCAAGGGAGTGTCCACATCAATAAGATGTGACCAAGTGTTGTGGAGTAAATTGATGGATTTTTTTTTGTCCATGGAAGTATGGGTCAGAGGCTTCTTCTAAGTGCTCTACACAGGAATTTGTGTTTCAACTGCATTACAACCTTAAGTTTATTTTGCAAAGTAACTGTTAGCATTTTTCAAATATTAGTTTTTTGCATAAGAAACTAACTTGAATTTATGGATCCTTTTATGAAACTGTCATAACTGTTGTCGTTCAATGCGTTGTTGCTTCTTCAACCATTTAATATTTTTGCCATTTATCTTCTATTGAGCTTTATCCTTTGATGTTATTTTTTGCGAATTAGGGATTTTATGCTCAAAATTATTTTTAGGCTAAGTTCCATAGATACAAATTTTTCTTTAAGTTTCTTATGCAATTTGTTTTTGGCACAATTTTTTTAGTTAAGGTTCTTGTGCAAATTGCGGCCCTTTCGGCAATTTCCAATCCAATTTAATGTGCCTCCACGTTGCAAGAGTCAAGGCAATATTTACTTAGATACGTTCGAGTCTTTTTGCATGCGTCATTCGAATCGTAACCAGTTCCTCCGTAGCATTAGCTAGCATTCTGGTAACTGCTTCTGCACTATTATTGTATCTTCCGCTGAAGTTCCCCTCGTAGCACAGCAACATCCATACGGATGAGGACCAAATACTGAAATTCGTCATGCAATTAGTAGAGTAGTGCTATAGTGAAACATAACCAAAGACCCGTACGTATCAGAATAGATGTGGCTAACAGAATACATGTGGCAAAGAGACTCGAACGTATCTAAATATACAAATAAGCAAACAATCCAACGTTTTCTGTTCTTTTATAACTGTAAGAATTTCAAAGATCCA
>CM055406.1:92677672-92690017 GCA_029228625.1 Pseudolycoriella hygida
ATGATCGGTGCTCCCCCGATACTCCCGAGTCGAAATTCGACTGGTTATAAACGTCGTGGTAAACTCATAAGACCCCTTTGCGAAGAACTTCGTTCTTCGTACGGGTCTAAAAATTTATGAAAATCGGAAAAGATTTGCCCGAGTTATGGACAGAAAACACAAAGAGCCCTAGCAGAGACTCGATTTTAGTGCCAAAGCTAAGTCCAAGGATTCAAATTCAAAAAAGTTTCTTCCATAAATTGTCAACAACGCACAGGTCTTTCAAATAAAAAAAATTACGAAAATCGGAAAAGATTTGCCCGAGTTATGGACAACACATAGAGCCCTAGCGGAGACTCGATGTTAGTACCTTAGCTACCTTACCTTACCTTTCAGGGAAAAAAAGTTTTTGAAAATCGGTTGAGTTTTACTCGAGTTATCGTGTTGACAGACGGACGGACGGACGGACGGACATTTTTTTTATTGCTGATTCGTCATCTAAGGACCATGATCGGTGCTCCCCCCTACTCCCGGGTCGAAATTCGACTGGTTACAAACGTTGTGGTAAACTTCGTTCTTCGTAAGGATCTAAAAAAATTTTCGACTCGACGGATTCCAGTCAAACAAAAAACAAGCACATAGTTCATGAGCACATGATTACTCTTAAGTAGTTCATTTGCTAATGTGGCAAATATTTCTCGAGATATAAGAGTTTGTAAAAACAACACAGTCGAATGTGTTTTTGAATTACTTTCTTTGTTTTCAGTGAAATTCGTCTTTTGAATGCTTAAATGTGTTGAGTTATCTACAATAATTGTGATAAAATAATAGTGATAAAAAGTGTGAATCTTTTTCGGGAGAAAATATGAATTTTCGCCTAACAAATGTGAAAAGTTTAATTCATAATTCGGGGAAAAATAAAAAATTCTTAACTCGGTTGAGGTCTGTGGCCCTGAAAATTTCAACGAGAATAAAGTTTGTTACACAAGCAGAAAAAATTGCAACGAGAGTGAAGTTTGTAGCCATAGCGCAGCGACCTTGTTAAGCAATTTTCTATTTTCTCCCCTTGTCATGAAAATAACTATATCAGAGGCTTAATTTTAGTTTTTTTGGGGTTACCTTTCGTATCCCTCGTATCCTGTGCAAGGGGATGATTTGTTCGCCCAGTGAAAGCCCCCTAACTCCTAAATCTGATTTAATTGAGTCTATAAACCTTCTCCTTGGCCTTGGCATCCTCTGAACGTGCCCGTACCACCGCAGACGACTAACCCTTGCCGCCTCTTCCACTGACATAACCCCTAAATTTTCCCTGATGTCGTCATTTCTGATATGATTATCCCACTGCTCTCTTCTATTAACCTTTGCTATGCTCCTAAGAACCCTCATATCAGAAACCTCCAGGTCATGCACTCTCATATAAAATCGTTGACCTGAAGATTGACCTGTGAATAGCTAACTTTGTTCCACTACTTAATTCTCCCTTGTTGAACACATGCGCCCTCAACTGACTGGCAACCACGTTTTCCAGTTTCCTCCTTTCCTCAAATTCCCTAACTAACTTGCCATGGCTCCTCAATACTTAAACTCCGAAACCTGTTCCAACTGCTCCCCATTTAAACTGCAAACTACGCCTTTCCGGGATTTGCCGATATGCATAACTTTCGTTTTGCTGACACTTATTTTCATCCAGTACTCCTCACATGCGACATTCAGGCAGCCGATATTCATCTGCAAATCACTGGTATTATCTGCTAATAGAGTTAAGTCACCCGCATAGGCCAGGATTTTCATAATAACTTCCCCAACTTATACTCATCCAGCCTGCAAATTGGCCTGCTTGATAATCTTAATCTTAATCCATAAAAATTATGAACAGAAGAGGGGAGAGATAACAACCCTGACGAACTCCTTCATTAACCTCGAAAGACTCACTAATCTCACCATCTATTCTTACCACAGCCTTGCTCCCTGAGTAAATGCTTTTAATGGCGCCCAATAAACTCCCATTGACGCCGTATTCGCTAAGCACCCCAAACAGCTTTTGTCTCGGTACCCGATCAAATGCCTTTTCAAAGTCGATGAAGCACAAGTAAAGCGAAATCCCTCTGTAGTTACTACAAACTTTGCGATTGCCCTTCTTAAAGATTGGAGCAATAACACCGAAGCTGCAGTCAGCGGGTACGACCGAGGACTTCATTGCTAAATTCAAAATCCTACAAAGCCATTGATTCCCGCCTGGCCCACTATTCTTAATAAATTCTGTTCTAATTTCGTCTACCCCTGCGGATTTACCTGCCTTCAGCTTGCTGACCTTCCGTGACACCTCCTCTAATGTAATTTCCTCCTCAACTTTCCAGCTAGGACCCGCTTCCCCTACTACTACCGGATTGATAGAGGCAAACAGATCCTGGAAGTAATCCCGCCAGGTTCCCAGGACTTCACAATTACCTTTAATTAAGTGGCCATCCTTACCCAAAATGCTCCCGCAGCCCTCTACTTCACCACCTCGCCTAATGCCCTTGACCGCCGACCAGAATATCTTACCCCTTCCCTGACCTGCTTCTTCCAATTCCTCTCCGAACTTCTTCCACGCCAGGTCCTTCGCCTCCTTAACTAGAGCCTTTACCGCCTGCCTACACGACCTGTAAGCCTCTTTCTTCTCTTCCGTTTTATCCTGTAACCAAATCAGCCTCCTTTTCTCCAACACCGCCTTTTTGATATCTGCGTTCCAGAGACATTACTCACACATTCCTCAACTGCACCCAAAACAAATTTCTTAAAATTTGCCCACTCAACCTCAATGTCCCCGCTGTCCGGAGGAAGCCCTTCAAAACCTTCTGTGAATTTTGCCATGAAACGAGCCTTAACTTCCTCATCCTTGAATTTTCCCACACGAAATTTGCGAACTACCACTTTCTTCCTTTTAGCCTGACAGAGTTTACCCACTGAGAGATGAGTACTCAAAAGGTAGTGGTCTGAGCCAAATGTAGAACCCCTGAAAACACGTGTATCCCTGACTTTCTGCCTCCTGTCCAGCTCAATAATCATGTAATCAATTATTGACTTGTGGCCCAAACTATCATTGACGTAAGTATAGCGATGGATCCATTTGTGCTTAAAGAAAGAGTTGGTTACTGCTAACCCGTTGAAATCACAGAAATCTAACAACCGCCTTCCATTTGAGTTCAAAGTATCTTCCCCGAATTTGCGTAGTACTCTTTCATAACACCCATTGGTTTTACTGTTTCGTATTCTCGCGTTAAAATCGCCCAACATAATCACAAATTCACTTCCCTTTTTGGTAACAACATCCCCTAACTGCTCGTAAAAGGCGTCGAGATCGCCAGCGCTGCTACCCTCGCATGGGCTATGACTAACCATCCGATAAATACCACCCACTAGCTTGATGGAGATCCACATGATCCTTACATTTACGTACCGCACGCCCAAAACAAATTTTGCTAATTCCTAAACACTTTATAACTGCCCACCAGGTCCTCTCTCTGTCCCTTAGTTCTAATGTCGCTCAAGGCTAATATGTCTCTACCATAACCCTTAGTCAGTTCTATCAATTCATCCTTGCGACCCCGTTTACGTGAAGAGACCACCAACATTTCCATATTGTCTGATCGTCAACGATAGGGTACCTGTTATGTCCCGTGTTGGTCGTGCCCCGTGACCAACACTCGTCCCAGGCTGAGCCAAATTATTTTTACCGATTGCGAATACAATGGGACGGCCTGGTAAGCCGTATCGGACCGGAAGTACAAGGCTCAACGGGGACAATACACACACGCGCCCGGAATGCGATGCGCAAGTCCATTTATGTTTACCCAACCGTATTGCTATGTTAATAGCAAAGCCGCTACCGTAATTGCCAGCCACTTTTACTTGAATTGGAGTTAGAGTTAACAACAACAACGAAACAAACAATGCCTTATTAGGAAAAAAGCACGCCCGCAAAACGTAGAAACATTGAGGTTATGTCACCATACCCGTACGTATCAGAATAGATGCGGCAAACAGAGTTGATGTTACGAAGAGACTTGAACGTGTTTAAGTAAATATTGCCTTTACTCTTAAGTGTATGAAATTACGTCCAAATTAAGTTGTATTGGAAATTGCCGATAGGGCAATATTGAAAAACCCGTCCAAAGAAATGGTGTAGAAAAACCTTTCCGAAAGCACAACATTGACCCCCAAATATTTTTTTTTTATCTATTTTATTTATTTCTTTAATACGTTATAATAATAGTAATTTTAGCTTCAATGTGCATGGCACCTCAAAGAAGCTTGTTAATATTTAGCAAATGAAACTTATAAGTTTAAACAAGAATTTTAACTTATTAATTTAACAAGAAATAGTTTATGCTAGAAATATTAGAATCAAGTAATATGAATCAGTCAAGAAAATCATTGATAATTAAACAAGAAATCAAGAAACATGGCCCACTTAAGCCCTGAGGACAGGCAAAAGTTTCTTTTATAAACTGTCAGTCATGCCTAGATCTTTCAAACAAAAAAAAATTTTGAAAATCGGATAAAATTTATTCGAGTTATGTACAAAAACATCCCTAGCAGAGACTCGTTTTTAGTGTCCCAGCTAAGTCGAAGGACTTGAATTCAAAAAAGTTTCTATTTTTAATTGTCGGCTATGCTCAGGTCTTTCAAACAAAAAAAATGTATGAAAATCGGAAAAGACTTGCCCGAGTTATGTATAAAAAACATATAGAGCCATAGTAGAGACTCGATTTTAGTGCCCTAACTAAGACCAAGGACTCAAATTCAGAGATCCTTTCGTTACCGGCTTTTTTTACTGTGTCAATGGTAAATTGCACACAGACCTAGTGCCATCTATGATGTACTAGGTGCGGTCTGAGAATGCCGGTTCACCCCATCAATGTAATTTACCGGCAGTCATTTTTTGGACCAAATGCTTAACGTGAATTCCGACCACGCCTAACGGTAGCTAGCATTTTACCATTAGGAATTCTTCTGATGCTAATTCTATGTCCGTCCAAAGTCAGACTCAGATATTTGTACACAGAATTCATCGGATATGGGTGACGTCATATTTGTCATTCTTCTATGTACGATTCGTCGCGGCACTAAATTCACAACTATCCAAATTATGAAGCCTGGGTGTGCCTAGGAACGTTACTTCCATGCTATACATTGAAGAAAAATCCTATACAGAATTTGTCCCCACTAGGATTGAACCCGGATATTCTTGCTGGAAAGCCAGTAAGTTACCACTGAGCTAACCCGGTCTTGTCGGCTAGAACATAGTAGACAATAAAAGTAATATCAATCAATCGATACACAAAATACATGCTAATACGTGAAAAGAGAAATAAAAAACGTGCATTAGCTAATGATAATCTCCCTGCAGAACAATTTTAAAAAAATAATTTATTATTGCATATATTCTACATTTTTATAACCAAAAACGTGAAAAACATAGCAAAAATATTTTTACGGTGTAAAATTTTTAAGTTCACTTTTGCCTCGTACCTCCCTGAAATATGCCTGAGTTAGGATTCATGTATATTACATTCGGGGAAATTCTCACACGGGGGATTCTTGAAAAGCGTACGTAATAATAGTAAAAATAAATAATAGTATAAATAATAGTATAAAAAATAGTATAATATATATAATATAATAGAATAATATATATAGTAGAATAGTTGTATTGAAGAAAGTGCGTCCGTTCTCTATGAAATTTTGAGCGAATAAAAAAAAGGTATACAATTGCCCCCAGTTTGAATGTTGAAAATAGGGTTAACTTTCAGTTTACTTATAAAAGTGTCCTTATCGAGTTTATTCCATTCGCGTCTTTCTCCACGTTCTAACTTATTTATTTCACTTTTAGTCAAAAAATAATAACCATAACAATTCATAATTTCTTACTTTTCTTTCAGTTTCGATGCACGAAAAAGTTCTGCAACAAAGAGCACCAAAGAGGTCGTTGTAATTTTCAGTATTGCAACAGAACATAGTTAAGTATGAGAGGCAGATTTCACACAATTTTCTGTTTGTCGGCTCCCCGTCACACAAAGTCAAAAAGTATACAATTTTCCATTGAAAAATCCCACTTTCTCGGATCGTCACTTGTGAACAGCGCCTAATAAAATGCAATTCAGGTATTTCACAACGAAATCACCCTCAACCCATAAAACTATCAAGATTTATGTTCTGTGTGCACTTTAATTTCATTTTATTGGCTTCCGTAGGTTGTTAATGCAATTCTTTTGCCACCACTTCCATCTTGTTGATATCCTAAAAGCGACCGTTTAATTCTTTCGTTCTTCCTTTACTAGCAATTAGTATCACAAACACTCCATATTAATTTTGTATTAAATTAAATAATTTGCTTGCGATTTTAATGCTACGAAATTCGTTTACCACAAAACATATAAAGACACCCGACGAAATTGATATATACAGCAAAAGTAACAGAAAAGTATATCGGTGTAAAGCTAAACGAAAACTGAAACGCTATTTTGGTAAGTGTTGTGTATACACGGAAACCGGTACAGAAATGTGTAGAGATTTGCTCATAAATCGGATATCATATTGACCGTCATTTCGGTTTTATAAGTCCACTAGCGCTGTTTTCCGGGCAACGAAGTATTGAGAAAATTATTAAAGCTGAACTGTGTTCTGACTAAGTTAGAGTGCGTGCTTATTAATAATTTAGTAAGAGAAGAGCTCTTGATTATGCAATGACTTATAGTTAAGAGGAGCGTAAGGTCAACAATGCTTTTTAGTAGTAGTAGTAGTTTATTCTCTTTTCCAATGATTTTGTACAAAACTTTAATGAACATTTAAAAAAAAAAGATAATAGCAATTTGAAAATTTTGTTCAAAAGTTAAATAAAACATCAATTCCAGCGAATTTCTTCAATGAAGGAATTTGATTGATAATTTTTTACAAAAAATAATTAAGCAAAACTTTCTTTAGAACAAAAATTAATAAAAAGATACTAATTCAATTGAAATTATTGATTCATGTGATACATTTAATAACTCATCCGTTGAGCACGCGTCTATAATGGTTATTAACTGCATTGGCTATGTAAGTTGATTGTAACACACGTACAAAGTGTGTTACAGTCGATTTAAATAACCAACGTAGTTAATAACTATTACATATTTTTGGAATGTAAACACGTCATTACCTTCGACTTGGTTTTTCGTGTTTACATACCGCAAACATGTAGAATATGTAACGTCTGAAAAACAAATTTACAAAGCAACAACGTAATGTACTATGAACTGCTCATATGAATCTGTATGCTATGTAAGCTAAGAAAAAACTTTTTTATCACAGAGGCAGCGAAAGTTTGTTCTTTCGCCCCTCAAATCAGGGACGAAAGTAGAAAAATGCATCCCACGGGGCGAAAGTAAAAGAAGGAAGCCAAGAGAACGAAAATATTACAAATGAACTACTTTCGTCCCTCTTTGCGTCAATGAACTACTAAAATTTGTTCACTTGACAGAAAGAAGGTTGCCATCACAGAAGTGGTTTTGATTTTGAGCGCTACATATTAACCAGCGGTTGTTTCTGGTTTAATAATATTAAGTTTGTTGTTAATTTGTAAAGTTATTGTTTGCTCTGTTTTCATTGACGGATTCATATATTTTATTGGCTGTTAAGCAAATATTTTTTTATATTATAATGGAAACAATGATGGGAATAATGTTGTGTTGTGTTGACTTAAATCAAATAATTTAAGTCCTTGCCAAGTGACAACAGTGTTATTCAGTGATGTTCGTAAATGGGAATTATTGCATTTTTGAACGTTCAACCCCAATCATTTTCGTGAAAAATACTGTATTCAGAATGCATCAGTGTTTTTTCGTGGCTAAAGTACAAACCTTCCGCTGTCTCTGTGATAAAAAATAGTATGGATAACTCGGGACAAAAGTAAGAAAATTCCAACCGTGTGATTGCCGACCTCACCCTCGGTTCGGGCTGCAAACTTCACACGGGTTTGAATTTTCTTACTTTCATCCCTTGTCATCCAAATTACTATAGACGGTTTAATAATTTTTTCATGCTTGAACGAAAAGAAAAATGTAATCGCACGGGACGAAAGCTAGCGCTTTCGCCCCTTGGGCTTATATTTTTCAACTTTCGTCCATGATAGCAAGCATGAAAAACTTAATACGTCACTCGGAAATGAATTACATGCCTACTACCTCGTACGTGAATAGCTATAAATATTAGGGAGATTGGGAAAACCTACTTATAGCAAAATTTATAACTTATACTTATAACTATACGTTATAAGTCATAAGTTATAAGTTATAAGTTGAAAGTTATAAGTAAACTATAAGTTATAAGTTCAAAATTATAAGTTATAAGTTACAAGTTGCAAGTTATAAGTTATAAGTCATAAGTTATAAGTGAACTATAAGGTATAAGTTATAAGTCATAAGTTATGAGTTATAAGTTATAAGTCATAAGTCATAAGTTGTAAGCTATAAGTTATAAGTTGAAAATTATAAGTAAACTATAAGTTATAAGCTATGAGTTAAGTTACTCAAAAAAGCAAGGAGGAAACAGCTCCAGAAAATCTTGTCACAACCTAAAGAAATCTTCAGAAAACCCGTGATTTTTTACATTTTTCAAAGAAAATCTTAGAAAGTACCTGAAAATTTTGTTCGGTTTTTCAACCACCTAATTTTGTCGAATACGTAGCGCGTTCAATAAAACCCTAATTTCATTAGAGGTGAATCTAAAGTATAGAACACATTCGCTATCTGTGAATTATTCTAATCGAAAGTCATGTCGTTGGTACCTAACAATTTCCTAACATTTTCCTTTTAAGCATTTTTTAAATATCCAGAAGGACTTCGTTGAAATGGCTTTTTTGATGCACAACATCTTCAACCGGCATGCTACATAACGAGAAATTTGAATTCCAATAATAACTTCACACTGATTTGCCATGAAAATCACACACAGACACTCAAATTGATCAATCGTCAATAAATATTACATTCATTAATTACCTCTAATACATCCCATTGTCAGTAGTGTTTTTTTTTAATTTGTCATGAATCGTTTTTGTTTCGAAAATGTTGTCTTACGACATAACATTATTTATGTAATTGATCAGTGTGTGTTGACAGATCAGATTATTGACATAATGTTACAACTGAATTACAACTTTTTCCATTTATTGCGGAATTCTTAAACTTTTTTCCGATCGTTTGATTCGTTTGATTCGTTTTTGTGATTTTTTAAAGATATTCTTTAAATTTAAGGTTCAATTTAGCTTATTCGACCAAGATCTAAGATTTTCTTTGAAAAATGTTAATAATCAAGGGTTTTCTGAAGATTTTTTTAGGTTGCGACAAGATTTTCTGAAGCTGTTTCCTCCTTGCTTTTTTGATTAACTTAACTCATAGCTTATAACTTATAGTTTACTTATAATTTTCAACTTATAACTTGAAACTTGTATTTTATGACTTATAACTTATAACTTACAACTTATAACTCACAACTTATAACTTATGACTTATAACTTATAGCTCAAAACTTATATAACTTATAACTTATGACCTATGACTTATAACTTATGATTTATAACTTATAACTTTTGACTTATAACTTGTAATTTATAACTTATAACTTATAGTTCACTTATAATTTTGAACTTATAGTTTACTTATAACTTTCAACTTATAACTTATGACTTATAACGTATAGTTATAAGTATAAGTTATAAGTTTTGCTATAAGTAGGTTTGCCCAATCTCCCTAATGACGAATTTACCGAGCAGAAACATGTAAATGCATGAAAATGTCTATATCTGTAATGTTTTTTTACTTGATGACACGATAACTTGAGTAAATCTTAACGGATTTCTACAAAGTTTGTTTTGTTCGATAAAGAATATAATTCCTGACGTTAAATTCGGAGATGGGCTGCATCGGTCCAATAATTAAGGATCGGAGTGGGTCGGCCCACTCCTGACCCAAAATTTTAACCAGTCGACCCACACCTGACCCACAGTTTCGTAAGTCACAGAAATCTCTTTTTTTGTGCGTTCTAAAACTGTGGGTCAGATGTGGGTCGACCCGCTAAAATTGTGGTTCAGGTGTGGTTCGACCCACTCCGATTCTTACCAATAATGTTGAAATATTATCCAAACAGTTTTTGGCTGTTATTTTGATCACAACTAAAACCTCTTATAAGGTAGAGTGTGGTGCAGTCCGTGAGTCTGCTTCCAAAATTAATGATATCGCTTGAGGTGACGCTATCGCTGATAATACGCAGAGTTTGTTTGAATAGAACCTTGTGTTCAAAGTTTTAATTTCCTGAAAAATTACAGCGCCTTTTTTAAAACAAAATTACGTTGCGTTAAAAAAAAATTGCGTCACAAATGGCGGACCCAACGACGAAATAATTCTTCTGTACTTTCAGTTGTTGCCCTCCAAAAATTTGACTTTTGTTTCCTATCGTGTAGATTGTTCAAGGTAAATTTAAATTTTTACGTGTAAAAACTGAAAATGTTGAAAAATTATTCCGCTGGTGGGTAACGTAATTTTTTTTTTTACCTCAAGCGATATCGTTAATTTTGGAAGCAGACTCACGGAATGCATCACACTACCTTATAAGAGCTTTTTGTTGTGATATCAGTCGTTTTGGAAGTTTTCAGTTGTTGAAAAAAACTTTTCTCCAAAAAAAATTTTCTCCAAAAAAAATTTTCTCCAAAAAAATTTTTCTCCGAAAAAATATTCTTTCCGAAAAAATTGTTCTCCAACACCTTCGGCTGCCTTCGGAACACTTCGTGTCACCTTCGGCTGTCTTCGGAACACTTCGTGTCACCTTCGGCTGTCTTCGGAACACTTTCTGTCACCATCGGCTACATTCGAAACACTTCGTGTCACCTTCGGCTGTCTTCGGAACACTTCCTGTCACCTTCGGCTACATTCGAAACACTTCGTGTCACCTTCGGCTGCCTTTGGAACACTTCGTGACACCTTCGGCTACCTTCGGGCCACTTCGTGTCACCAATTCTTCTCAGTGATTCATATAACTTTCCTGAAGAAACCAACTATCAAGGTATTCTTATTCAGAATTTAGCAAAAAATCCAAGATGGTGTCACTTTGACAGTTGGCAGCCATTTTCATGAAATGCTAAAAAAATTTTCCTGACCAAACTCTATAACTTCTACAAGAAACCATCTCTCTAAGTAGTGTCATTCAGGAGCTAAAATTCGAAAACCGAAAAAGCATACAACCCAAAGAAGCATAATTTATACCTAACAAAAATCCAAGATGGTGTCACTTTGGCAGATTTCTGAAAATCCCAAAAAATTCTCCCGATCAAACTCTATAACTTTCCCGAAAAAACCAAAACTCTCCAAGTATTGTCATTCCGAAGCTAAAATTCGAAAACCAAAAAAAACCTAATTTATTGCTTAGGAAAATTCAACATAGCGCCGCTATGACAGCTGGCAGCCATTTTCTTGTGATTCCGAAGCTAAAATTCGAAAACTGAAAAAGCAAAAACGAAAATTCAAGATGGCGCCGGTTCGATTGCTGGCAGCCATTTTCTCTTAAGATCCCAAAAAATTCTCCTGACCAAACTCTATAACTTTCTAGAAGAAACTAACTCTCTAAGTGTTTTCATTCCGGAGCTAAAATTCGAAAACCCAAAGAAGCATACAAAAATCCAAGATGGAGTCACTTTGGCAGATTTCTGAAATCCCAAAAAATTCTCCTGATCAAACTCTATAACTTTCCTGAAGAAACCAACTCTCTAAGTATTGTCATTCCGAAGCTAAAATTCGAAAACCAAAAAAACCTAATTTATTGCTTGGGAAAATTCAAGATGGCGCCGGTTTGACCGCTGGCAGCCATTTTCTTAAGATCCCAAAAAATTCTCCTGACTAAACTCTATAACTTTGTCGAAGAAACCAACTCTCTAGCTAAAATTCGAAAACTCCGATCATTACCTAAAAAACCCTCAAAATTGACCACTTTTCCACATGCCACGGCTTTTTCAGAATTTTTCCGGAAAAGCGGCATATAAAATTTTTCATTTGGGGCCGAGACTAACGTTCCCTGAAAATTTCTGGAAGATCGGCTGTCTAGTTCTCGAGATCGAAAATTATTAATGGATAGAACATAGAACATAGATCGATAGAAACCGACAGGTGTATGTCGTCAGCACCCCCCAAATTTGTGCTAGCATGGAAATTGGGTCTATAATTTGCGCCTGAATTTGTGCTGTCGAATGGTACCAGTCCTAGAATTTGTGCTGCTCTGGGAGCCGAAAACGACACGATCGAAAATTTAATTTTCCATTTTTCGTCATTTTTGTATGGGGAGTCCCTTTAATTA
>CM055406.1:92690517-92702299 GCA_029228625.1 Pseudolycoriella hygida
CGAGGTAGGAACAACGTTTTCTGCAGTTCAATGCCGAAATAGACAAAACCAAACAATAAAATTTCTATTTCGATCACAATTTTCTTTTAATTGCATTTTTAATGTCAATTAAAATTGAGTGCTGAAAAACTTTTCCGCACTCAAATTTGAATGCTGAAAAACTTTTCCGCACTTAAATTTGAGTACTGTAAAACTTTTCCACACTCACTCAAAGCAGTATTGAAAATTGTCGTATTTCGACATTGAATTGCAGAAATACTATTACGATATTTGAATTAATATGAAAATTCTTAGAGTTTGTTAGAGTTTAAAACTTACATACATACATATACATACATAAAAAAAATGAGAGTGAGAGAATGGATATTTCCAAACTTAATATTCATATGACGATATGATAACTAGCTATAAATGAGATAGTTAACTAACATATGATAGTTACATATCTGTGTCATTCCGGCAAGTTGATAAGTAAGAACGGTTTCAACTACGTAAACCACAAAAAAGTTTTATTTGTGTTGTATGAAACAAAGCCTCGCAAACGTTTCCTGAACAAGTTTTCCTTACACAGAAAATCTTAGTTGTTGTCTTTTACGCACTTGAAGCCGTTCTTACGTTCAATTTTCCGTTTTTTCACGAAATGACCCATCTATGCCATCAATGTTACCTAGTTAAGGTATGAATCTTCTAAATCCGGAGGACGAAAATACCGCCAAGATACTATTCAACATCGCTCATATTTTCAAGAATAAGAATGGTTAGTTGGCTCGTTATAGTTGAAAAAATATCGCTCAATTTTAACTTAGTTCATTGTAGCTTTCGCAATCGAAAAATTTCCAGATGGACGCTGAAAAAAAATTTGGCACATTTTTATCCAATATCCAAACTATTACAAATAGCAAAAGTGTGTAATGTTGCAAAATCTACAGCAAGAGAAGTTATTAACCGATACAAAACATGCTTAACGTTGAATCGAGCCAAAAATATCCGTCTCAAACCTTTTCTCGGAAACAAAAATTTGATCCAGAAAGATATGGAATTTCGCAAATGTCTCTAAAACAAATATAAGACGACGCGTAAGAAAACTCTACGAGAACATTTTGATAAATGCATCCATAATGGATGACGAAACTTTACTTACTGAGATCAGGTTCAAAGCCCGAAAAATACATAAAAATGCAAATACACAGAAAGCATAAAAATTTTCAATTCTACATTACATAGTTGGTTCACTCAACAAAATATCTGAATTCATAAAAATTTTCCAAGAAATATCTTACGTGGCAAGCAATTTGTTCTACTGGACTCAAAAGCAGCATATAGCTATTGAAAAGAACTATCGACAGTAAGCTTTACATCGAAAAGTGCTTCCAAAAGCGACTTCTGCCTTTTATCACAAAACATAAAGGTCTTGGATGGTTCGCTGGTTACGTACAAGTAGTTCAAACGCCCGAATACGCCAAATCGAGAAATATTGGGCCAATGTGAAGAGATTCTCCCAGAAAACTCGTGGGCAGTGAAAGACGTCAAATCTGTGCAAAAGAACTGGGATCAATGTTCTGGGAATGTTGGCTGATGCACTGTGCATCAAAAGAAAAATTCGTGAGCTTATCCATACTGGTAATATAAATCAATAAGGTACATCCTAAAATTGATAGTCGACTGGTAGCTACTAATCCTTCCATCTTTCAAACGTTTCTATAAACAAGTTTAGCATAAAAGACATAGGAGTTACATACGACCACAGATTTTCTTTCAACAACCACCTCGAGCTAGCATCGAAAAAGGGTTCTTCTATGCTATCATTTGTTAAACGACAATGCTACGGACGATTCGACCAGAACACGGCGAAGATGCTGTACTCAGCCATAGTTAGATCACACCTTGAATTCTCGAGTTCAGTTTGGGCACCGCACCATAACGTTCACATTCAATCACTAGAAAGTGTTCAAAGACAATTTGTGTTTTACGCAAGCACAGACAGATATGTTGACAAAACGAAGGACAAATATCGTCTACGTCCTTAAGTGGATAGATGTAATGAACTAAACATGAAGTCACTTCTAAGGCGCCGCACCAATGCTGCAATCTTTTTCATACACGACTTCCTTACTGGGAAAATTAACTCACAGTTTCTGCGAAAAAGAATTCAACTGTACGACGGCGTCAGGAATCTTAGAAATCCTTCAATAATTCGCATATGTCGGTCCAAGCACGAATACTCCACTTTTTCATCGTTTAATTTTGCATGTATGTTCTTTAACCTTGCTGCAGTCCATGTAGATCCGTCGTTAACTTCGATAAACTTCCGTCGAAGTATCTTGGAACTTGACGACTCAGTATTTGGAACATTTGGTGTTTGCTAGTGTCTTTGTTTAGGTGCTTCCTTTCCACTTAATAAAAGAAGCCAGAAAGCTCCGCGCCCGGTGATTAATTTTTTAATTTATTGATTGATATGTCTAAAAGCCTAAGGATTTTTTTTCTTCAATTCAATTTTATTTCGTAACTACACATCTAATTGAACGACCCATTAATTGGCAACATGATATGATATCTGAATTTCCTCATTTTGATTTTTGACGACTCCATCCTTTTGGTTTAGCCATTTTCACGACAGTCTAACGGCGATATTTTGTGTGATATATGTTATATTTTATTTATTTTTTGTTCAGCCATTTTGACGACAGCATTGTGATGATTTTTATACTTTATGCATTTTTTAATGTTCTTAATTTTAATTTCAATGTTTTCGTTATATAGTTCTGTTTGTTTTGTTTTTTAATTACTTTTCGAATTCATGTTATTGTAATTTTACTGTGTAAGTAGTTATTGTAACGTTTTTGGTTTTTTTAACGAGGATTATGACTTCCGTCATAATTACTCTTTTTTTACCATGTCAGCTAGAAGATAGTAGACAATAAAAGTAACATTCATTCATTCATTCAAGTAAGTGCTAGCAGATGTGTAAGAGCTTTCGCAGATTTAGCTCCACTAACTATTGAGTATAATAATTACACTAGGAAAGCTAACGAATTTTATGAGTGTGAAAATGCAACGAGTGAGCGGAGCGAACGAGTGTCAATTTATTTATTTATTCAAATGACTTTAAGAAATTTTATAGTTTACAATCTCATTTCTAATTACAATTTATCACATGTCGTAATACGTATTACACAATTCGATCACACGTTCACACCAAGTCCATTCAACCATGCTAACGCCTCGTCAGTCGCTTCATGAATGTCGGTTAAGCTTCCGGAAAATCGATAGATGGGGCACTGGGTCAGTAAGTGGTCCATGGTTTGTATTGCACCACATTCACATAGTGGAGACTCGACAAACTCCCATCGGTGCAACAAGAAAGTGCAGCAGCCTTGGCCAGTTCTAAATCTGTTCATTCTGAGCCATGTGTGTCTTGGTAGCTCTAGACCTTTAGCCTCTTTTGTTGGGCTTTCAATCAATTGTTTGTTTGCCACTGTCGCCTGTTGCCACCATTCATTCCATCTGGTTTGTAAATCGGCCAGGCTGTGCCTTTCTTGATAAAACCTCCAGAAAGGGTTTCTTGATCGTAAACGTAATGTAGCTGGCGCCGATTCAATGTCGATATGTAAGGGTAACTCCGTGTCTGCTCCAATTTTCTTGCATTCCTTTAGAGCTGCTTCCTTTCGTCGAATATGTGGTGGTGCAATATTGCTTAGTACGTACAGCCACTCAACTTCTGTTGGATATACTACTCCAGCAACTATGCGTAGAGCGCAGTTTATTTGTGTGTCGATTTTGTTCACGTGGCAGCTCTCCATCCATACCGGAGCACAGTATTCCGCGACGGGTAAAATCATTGCTTGTGCCGTTGTGCGGAGAGTTTTTGCTAAACATCCCCACGTCGACCCTGCCAACTTTTGTATTAAGTGTCAATAATTTCACACGATGCAATCAAATTGATAGTCGAATATGGTAACTCCAATTCCTTCCATCTTTCAATACTTTCAACACATAGTTTTAAACAAGTAAGCGCAAGCAGATGTGTAAGAGTTTTCGCAAATTTATCCCTAATCCCTCGTATTGGATGGATTTATTTAAAATATAATATAATATAAAAAAAAATATAAAGTATACACCGAATATCACGATGCATTAGAAAAGACACTGAAATTCATAGACCTGGATGTTAATGATGAAATGTGTGTTTTAGGAGATTTTAACCTAATCCTTGTTGATTGGATTCCTGACCGTTTTAATGACAACATTGACTGCATTGATGACTTGATCAGTGGTCAAGACGAATCATGTGAAAGCAATGTGATGCTCCCTACTAAAGTTGGTGAAGGAACGAAAGCCGATATCATCTATCTCATGATGAGTGGTAACCTTCATTAAGTTTTTGGACCTCGTGTTTTACAGCAATCCTAATAACGTCAAAGTCATTAAATCTGATGTTCCTATGAGTCGAATTGATTTGTATCACTATCCTATCGAAATAGTTATTTCAGCAGACTTAGTTGAAAGCATCGAAAACATTGGAAGTGAGGAATCACAAAGTGAATTTAACTTCAAAAAAGGCGACTATACTGGCCTAAATAACCATTTTCATTCTATTGACTGGAATCAACTGATGTCAAACGTTTCTGACGTTGATGACATAGTCAACGTATTTTACGTTGTTTTGTTAGATGGATTAGAGAAATTTATTCCGCTCAAAAAGAAAATGGTTATTAACGATCCATCCTGGTATAATCAGCGTTTGCGCAATCTAAAAAATAGAACAAGCAAAGCTCACAAGCGATATAAAAATGAAACAAACCCAGACGAAAAACTGAAACTAAAAATAAAATTTTTGTCCATTAGTAAAGAATTTCACTCTTTGCGTGACCAAGCCTTTAACAAATATTTGACTAACACCGAAGAAATGTTAACTTCTGATCCGTCAAAATTTTGGTATTACGTGAAGTCGCGAAAAAAGACTACAGGCTACCCTTCAATTATTTTTTTTTTTATTTATTTAAAGATTAAGCAACAGCGTTTAACGGCCAATAACAGCTTAACCTATGTGTGACAATCTTACAGCGACTTAACTAATTTTTTAATGCAATAATTTATTTATCAATTTAAATTCATTAGTTTGTTTACTCCTTCCTGAATTATCTCCTACTTATTTCAAACTCAAACATAACTTAACTTTAATTTAATTTAATTTTAATTTTAATCTAATTTTAATTTTATTTTTATGTTTCACTAGCATCTTTTCATTAATTAATTAATCATCCCCTAACATCACACCATCCGACACTTTTAAAAAACAAAATACGACTTTACCCGTTTTTTAAATGAATAAATTGAAGATCCAAAAATGTTTAGAGAATTGAAGAAGTCGTTGTGGTTACGTTGCATCCTGATGATCGGCGAATTATTTTCGATGTTCGTTGAGAATGTGGGAATGTAGAAGAGCGGCTTTTGACGAGTCGTAGACGGCACAGCAAGTGTGATTTCGCCCATTAAGTTCGTATTCATATGACCACGTACCACTTTGTAAAGAAACACCTCATCAAGTTGCAAACGACGTGTTTCAAGAAGATTAAGGCGGCAACGTTTCAATCGTTTGAGGTATTTCGATTTTTGCCAAATAAATGAAAAAAAGTAATCTTGTAAATTTTCGTTGAACCCGTTCGAGCTGTGTAATGTATTTATCATAGAATGGGGACCAAACAACCGAGCAGAATTCAACGCGACTACGCACATATGCTTCGTAGAGTGTGATTAAGCTCTTGGGATTTGTGAAACGTTTGCATGACCGAAAAATGAAGCCTAGCATCCGATAAGCTTTCCGGGTCACCATATCAATGTGTAAATCAAAGCACAATTTATCGTCGAAGATTACTCCTAAATCCTTGAACCATGATACCCTCTCGAGAGTCACGTTGTTGACGTTATATTCAAAGTGTGTGGAGTTGCGTTTGTGAGTCGTAGTAAGCACTTTACACTTTTTTATATTCAGTTTCATTTTGTTAGTGTCGCACCACGATGAAAGTGTGTTAATGTCCGCTTGAAGAATGTCGCAGTCTCTCGAATCTTCAATTTTCCGAAAAATTTTCAGGTCATCAGCCAGTTGAAGGCAGTTGGATTCTAGTGAATCTGCCAAATCATTGACAAAAATAAGAAACAGGAGTGGCCCAAGTATAGATCCCTGTGGAATGCCTGAAGTAGGAGCTATTCGAAAAGATTTCGTGTTACCAATAACAACATGTTGAGATCTGTCTCTTATAAACGAATGGAACCATTGCAGCACCATCCACCAATACCCATTTGTCGAAGTTTCCTTATCAGCAGGCCGTGGTCTACAACGTCGAAGGCCTTCGAAAAATCAGTATATATTGTATCGACTTGTCCACCACTCATGACTTGATGACTCAGAAACGTTGCATATTCGACCAAATTCGTTTGAACTGACCGTCCTTTGCAAAAACCATGTTGAGTGGAACTGATCAGATGCTTGATGTGTGCGAAAACCATGACGTAAACCAATTGCTCGAAGATCTTTGAAGCGGCACAGATGATGCTAACAGGCCGGTAGTTCGTGACATCAGACTTACTTCCAGATTTGTAGATCGGAGTGATGAAGCAAAGCTTCCATGCAGTCGGAAAAACTCCTTGAGATAGCGATTTATTGAAGACAATTGACAATGGTAACGAAATACTATCGCTAAGTTTAATATAGAACATAATTGGAATACTATCCGGACTAGTGGCTTTATTGCAGTCAAAACCTTTCAAAGTTAATTTCACATCATCCTCAGAAACAAATAATTCATTCAGGTCAGAGTCACTCAAATCATTAATGATGTCACGATCTTTTTCAAGGTCACTATGGTAATTATGTCTAGAGGTAATAAGAAAGCTGGTAATCCTAACGAAACGTGTGATCTTTTCGCTGAATTCTTCGAAAGCGTGTATGTAGCTGATAACGAGATTAGTTCTGACTTAATTAAACCCAATTTTTAAAAGTAGTTCTACGAGTAATGTCGAAAACTACAGAGGCGTAGCTATTCTACCAACAATAGGAAAACTATTTGAAGCCATCGTCACCTCTATTTTATCCACAAAGTTCAATCGAATAATTTCAAAGTCACAACATGGCTTCATGAAGCGCAGATCTACAGCAACAAATTTAGCTGAGTTTGTTAGCTATGCTACCAAAGTTATGGAATCTAGACATCAATTAGACGTCATATACACAGATTTCCGGAAAGCATTTGATAGAGTCAAACATTCGATTCTTTTGCACAAATTGAACCAAATGGGTGTTCATTCGAACCTGTTATCATGGATTGCATCTTATCTTAATGGGCGTTCACAATTCGTCAAATTAGGAAATTGCTCCTCTCGAATGTTCAACGTAACCTGTGGGGTTCCTCAAGGTAGCCATCTGGGCCCCCTCTTGTTCTTATTATTCATGGACGATGCTACTAAAGTCTTCTCTTCTTCAGTTTACTCAATGTATGCTGACGACTTGAAAATTTTCGCTAGAATCAAAAATGTTCTTGACGCAAGTGCTCTCCAACGTGACTTGAACAGGTTTCTACAGTGGTGCAAAATCAACCAACTTTATTTGAACGTCGATAAGTGTAAGGTTATCTCCTTCACCCCAAAGAGATCCAAAATTGAGTTCGGTTACAATATCGATGATGTTGTTTTGACTCGTGTTTTTGTAATTAAAGATTTGGGAGTCCTCTTGGACTAAAAATTGACATTCAGTAAACACATTGAATATATAATTGCAAAAGCTTACTCAATGCTTGGCTTCGTCATGAGAACTTGTAAGGAATTTAAAAATATTAAAACTTTAAAAAGTATATACTTTGCCTATGTCCGTTCTTACTTAGAATGTGTTTCAGTTGTTTGGCATCCTTATCAGGACACATTTGTTGACAGAATTGAATCTATTCAGAAGAAATTTTTGATGTACGCACTGAGGCGGACGGTGAAACGGGACGAAAACCACAAGCTTCCTCCATATATTGAGAGATGCGATTTGATCAACATCGAAACACTCGCCCGACGCAGAATTAATGCCTGCGCACTTTTTGTATCCGATCTGATGAATGGCAATATCGACGCACCTAAGATTAAAAGCAAAGTCATTCGTAATTCTAGACCCACTCGTGGTGATGACTTTCTCGTTGTCAACGAACACAGGACAAAATATGGTCTTTATGAGCCAATCAATAACATGTGCATGGCATTTAACCGCTTTTCACTACTTTGGTTTCTAAACATACCACGTGTATCGTTCAAGATGACTATCAGGAAGTTAAAAATTGCGTATAAACTGAATGGTAAGACAAGAATTTCATAATCAATGTCAATATGATTCTATCTTTATTTAAACTGAACCTATGGTTCTCACTCTAATCAGAATCTGATTAGTCAACTCGGGTCTCACGACTCTCAAATGTAACTCTAAGTCACGTCGACTTGCAAAAACAGCTAGTCTAGCCGGCTAGTTTCCGCTAATCATTTTTGTTTCAGGTGGACCATTGGCTGCACGAGACGTTGGTGCTTGATAGAACATCGGGCTATTTTCTATTTTCGTCTAATAATTGATTCCTGTTTTATGATAACTCCTACTTAGAATTGTATAATTGTTAATAATGACGATGAGCAGAGGTGGCTACTGACTCCGACGGGTCGACTGGGTCGGCAGCTCACTTCCGGTTCTGCTCGTACTTTATGTTTTTTTGTCATACTTATTTGTATTCAGTCAGGGGGCTTCGGCCATTGATGAAATAAATAAATAAATAAATAATTCAGTAGTACGTACAAAAACAATATTCACTTAAATATTAAGGAGAAAAGTTAAACTTACGTTTACGTTAATTTACGTCCTGAATTAAAGGCACTGAGACTGTCCTCTCTGGGCCTATTGTGCTGCTAACTGCTAATTATTCAAAAACTAACGGGTTTCACGAGTGTCAATTGACGTGATAATTGACTATTAACTTGAAAGTCGACTATGGTAACTCCTACTCCTATCACGCTACCAGCATGTTATGATACCTGATCAGGCACATCCACGTTGTTTTTGTGTTGAATTAGAATTATAGCTTACGAGGGGCATCTTTTAAGTCTTGAGAATCAACCAAACTAGCCAAATAATGCTAGATAATCAAACGGATATGGAAAATTTGACATTTTTCATGGTATGTTTGCGAACAACGTTTTTTATTATGTCTGAAATTTTTGTTAGTAATAATTTTTTTAAAAGGTTCCTCAACACTGAAAATAATTTTTAGTCGTCAAATTTTCGTTCCGTGAATTTTTATGATGTTTGCCTTAGTGTAATTCAACAATCATGTACCTATAAACCTATATTAACTTTTGGCGATTAAGTACCATCCAGTACCTTCGTCCTTGACTAGTTCGATTGATTAAATCCATACCGTACATCTCTCAACGGCGAGTCTCGTAAAGGTCATCTTAAATTTTCTGCTCTACCACTTAGCAGTGCTGCTGTGTGTGAACGGATGAAGTAAAATTGGTATAAGACCTACCGAAAAATTGGGGCATCTTTTGACATTATTTAGACCAGCATCGATTCGATTTAAGATGAACATCTAGTTACGAAAAAAATATGGTCTTGTTGAAAAACACATAACCTCACAACCGCTGAAAAGGAGGCTGGCTTGATTGTAGCACTAAAGCATTGGACAAAGATGGCCATAGTGCTTCTAAAAGTTCATATCACATCTTAGTTGAAAAAGAATCGTAAACATGCGTAGGAGCCTGAAGCAAACCATAGATATTCTATTAGAACGATCGAAAGAGAGGTGAACTTAACATAGGTTTTAAGATAAAAATCAATTCGAATTTTTTCAGTACTAAAAGCTATAGGACTACATGCTCAATTGACGATCGTATAACCATCAATTCTGATTAGGACAGAACCGTTCATTTGCTCAAATTGTTTAGCGAAAAGACAAATTCCATTAAAAGCTCTTCATCAACATGCTCCTAGAAAAAGGGAGCTTTTTGACATTTAGTTGAAATAATGGTATTTCTAGGTAACCAAACCGATGGATTGATGTACCATCCGCCGTACAACCATAATCTGATACCAAAAGATGTGCCTAGTTCATTCACATAAAGAAATAACTCCGTCAAATGCGAATCAAAGCACTACATAACCTGTATATGTCCTCAAAAAGCTTGTTTTTTAGGTATTAGATTCTACCACTTATAGCTACGCAATTAGTGACGCTAGCTTAAAACGTTTTTAGCAAACATATCATGAAAAATGTCAAATTTTTCATATCCGTTTGAATCTTTAGCATTATTTGGCTAGTTTGTCCGATTCTCAAGATTTAAAAGGTGCCCCTCGTATAGCTCATCGCGTTGTCAGTCAAGGGATCTGAGCCATCCAAGAGATGGGGTCTGGTTATTAGAATAATTGATAAGTCGGTATACATCTGCGGCAATTGGTGTGTTTTATTGGTCCCATAATTACATTACATATCTGGGCAATTCCATGGACATCATCGTTCCCACTCACAAAATTCTCAGTAGTTCTATATTATAAAATTCAAAAGTTTGTCTGTTTGTCTGTCTGTCTGTCTGTCGGTCACAAATTTCCAGCGTGAACCAACATAAGTCCGACCTTCTTGAAGAGTTCCGAGGAACTAAAGCAAAAAGTCGTTTTGCATTGCCTTTTATAAGCCGAAAGCCAAAGAAAAGGCAATGCAATAGTAGATTCTTTTGCATTGCCTTATATGATTCAAAAAAAGGCAATGCAAAAGAAGATTCGCATGTGAATCTATCTACGTCCGACCTGCTTGAAGAGTTCCGAGGAACTGAAGCAAAAAGTCGTTTTGCATTGCCTTTTATAAGCCGAAAGCCAAAGAAAAAGCAATGCAATAGTAGATTCTTTTGCATTGCCTTATATGATTCAAAAAAGGCAATGCAAAAGTAGATTCGCATGTGAATCTATCTACGTCCGACCTGCTTGAAGAGTTCCGAGGAACTAAAGCAAAAAGTCGTTTTGCATTGCCCCTTATATGATTCAAAAAAACGCAATGCAAAAGTAGATTCGCATGTGAATCCATCTACGTCCGACCTGCTTGAAGAGTTCCGAGGAACTAAACCCTTTTGCATTGCTTTTTTTAACCCAAAAAAGCAATGCAAACCTAATTTCGAGGGGGAAGAGAAAACCACAAGGGAAACCTAGAGACAGAGAACGAGAGACGTTCCTTTTGTTAATTCTGGACCGCAATGAAGCAGTCCAACAAAAATAAAGCGCTCTTATTATGGGTACAGTGTCTCCCATAATAAGAACAGTATCGCCATCCGCACCTAGCATCGTTTTGCAACGACGCTTAGCGCTGGACATCACCAAACGGCGATACTTTCAAGCGAATTAAAAAGTGGTATTTATACATTTGGAACTGCGTACTTCCTGTGAAGTATAAAATTTATACAACGAAAAATGATTAGTAATTTTGTATGAGAAATTTGTTCAAGTAATTTCAGGGAGAATATATATGTTATGAGTGTGTGTGTGTAAATGTAATAAATCTAAAAAGGAAGAAACGAAAAAACTATTTTATGCACGTGGCTTCATTCACTAATATTCTCAATGTATTTACGTTTGTTTATTAAGTGGCGTTATTTTCTTTGGAAGGAATTATTTGTATGGAACGAAATGATGCATTGATTTTCTTTATACATTTTTTTGGTTGGTGAAAATGTCGGGCAGTGGGACATTGGGTCAATTTTTAGGCTTTTAAAAATATCT
>CM055406.1:92702799-92713066 GCA_029228625.1 Pseudolycoriella hygida
AGCGAGTGGAGAGAGGTGAGAAAAAAGAAGAAAGGGGAGAGCGAGAAGCAAAAGCTTAGAAGTCTGAGACCTAAAGCTGATGCTCTAATAGTGGCGGCAGAAACAGGAATGACGTACGCCGATATCCTCAAAAAAATTAAAGAAGACCCAGACCTCAAGGACCTGGGTGAAAATGTCTCGAGAATAAGACGAACGCAAAAAGGCGAAATGCTGTTTGAACTCAAGAAGGGCCCAGAAATTAAAAGTGCAGATTATAAGGAACTAGTCAAGAAGTCACTGGGCGAAGCAGCAAAAGTGAGAGCGTTGTCCCACATGACCACGATTGAATGTAGGTATATGGACGAAATCACGACAAGCGAAGACCTTCGAAAAGCCCTGAAAGAGCAAGGTAATATAAATGACGAGATAGATTCCATGGCGATACGTATGAGAAAAACGAGAGACGAACTCCAAACGGCGGAAATAAAACTTTCAGTGGACGCAGCGATTAAGATTCTGAAAATCGGCAAGATAAAGGTGGGCTGGTCCGTATGCCCGTTGAGGGAAACCCAGCAGTTGGAAAGGTATTTTAAGTGCATGGACTTTGGACACCAAGCAAGGAACTGCAAGAACGAAGATAGATCCAAGTTGTGCAGGAGATGTGGGGGAGAAAACCACCTAGCAAGAGATTGCACGAAACCACCAAAATGCCTGCTGTGCACGTCAGAAAATGACCACGTGACGGATGGAGCGAGATGCCCAGTCTATAAACAGGCGCTTAAATCAAAGACGGGACAAGAATGGAAGTGATCCAAATAAACCTTAATCATGGCACAACAACTTCTTTGGCAAGCCACAGCGGAGCAAAAATGTGACGTAGCAATTATTGCAGAACCGTACCGAATTAATAAAAACAACGGTAACTGGGCTGTTGACAGAGCCGGGATGGCCGCAATATTGACGACGGGAAAGTATCCCATACAAGAAGTTGTATCAGGCACCCACGAAGGATTCGTGCTTGCGAAAATTGACGGAGTGTATATTGTCAGCTGTTATGCACCACCAAGATGGACGATTGAACAGTTTGAACGAATGTTAGACTTACTCACAGGAGAGCTAACGGGATTAAGCCCAGTCAACATTGGAGGCGACTTTAACTCATGGGCAGTTGAGTGGGGCAGTAGATTTACACACGAAAGAGGCTTCATTCTACAAGAAGCGCTAGCTAGACTGAATGTGGTTCTGGTAAACGTGGGAAACACAACTACTTTCCGCAAGAATGGACGAGAGTCGATTATTGACGTGACATTCTGTAGTCCAACACTAGCACCCAGTCTGAATTGGCGAGTGGATGAAAGCTACACATACAGCGACCACCAGGCATTGAGGTACACTTTGAAAAAGAGTACGGTGGCGGCAAGGCAGATGAATCAAGTAAGAGAGCGGAGAGGGAAGACGAGAAATTTCGATCAAGAAGCTTTCAAGGAATACCTCCAATCAGAAGACGAAGGCGTTGAGAAATCGGCAGAAGAATTGACGAAAGTATTGGTGCATGCATGCGACGTAGCGATGCCAAGAAGGATAGAACCGAAGAATAAACGAAAATCGGCATTTTGGTGGAACGACGAAATTAGGCTCTTGCGCGCAGACAGGACAAGAAGGAGGATGCAGCGGGCAAAAAGTGAGAGTGCCAGAGCCGCGAGGCGAGACGAACATCGTACGGCAAAACTAACATTAAAGCGGGTAATCCGAGCTAGCAAGAGAAACTGCTTTAAGAAGCTGTGCCAGGAAGCTGACGCAAATCCATGGGGAAACGTGTACAGGATAGCGATGACAAAAATTAGAGGTTCATCAGTGCCAAAAGAAAGTTGTCCTGAGAAGCTAGGAGCCCTAGTGAGAGGGCTATTCCCGCAACATGAACAGGTCGCATGGCCGCAAACTCCTTACGACGATGAAATTGAAGACAGACAGGACCGGGTGATCACTATAGAAGAGATTCAGACGGCTGTCAAAAAGCTGAAAAAAAACAAGGCGCCAGGACCAGATGGGATCCCCAATGTAGCTTTGAAGACGGCGGCATGCATAAAGCCGGACATGCTCAGATTGACATTGCAGAAGTGCCTCGACGACGGAAATTTTCCTGATATATGGAAGAAACAGGAGCTGGTCCTACTACCAAAACCAAGGAAACCACAAGGTGAACCATCATATAGACCTATATGTTTGCTGGATGGTATGGGAAAACTGCTGGAGGCCATGATCCGGAACAGATTACACAAAAACACAGAGGGTGAGCACGGACTGTCCGACGACCAATTCGGATTCCGAAAAGGAAGATCGACGATCGAAGCAATAGAAAGAGTTATGGAGATTGCCGACAAGGCGCGAAAGAAAAAAAGAACAGGGAACCGCTTCTGCGTTATAACGAAGATAGACGTTGAAAATGCCTTTAATAACGCAAGCTGGACGGAGATAGCTAAGGCAATGCATGCTATGAGAGTCCCCGATTTCCTCTGCAGGGTAATGACAAGCTATTTCGAACGACGGGTGCTAATGTACGATACCAGGGAAGGGAAAAAGATGGTAGACATCACAGCTGGTGTTCCACAAGGATCCATATTAGGACCAACGCTGTGGAATACGATGTACGACGCAGCGCTGCGGCTGCAGCTGCCAAGATGGGTTACGACGATTGCTTTTGCCGACGACCTAATTTTCATAGTTATCGGAACGTCAAAGTTGGAGGTGGAAGTCGTCACGAAAGAGGCGTTGGAACCTGTAGAAAGTTGGATGACAATGGCTAAACTGAAGCTGGCCCATCAGAAAACCGAGATCATGCTCGTGAGCAATTGTCGGAAAACTGAGCGGATTGTAATGAACATCGAGGGGAACGAGATCACATCCACTCGCCAGCTAAAACACCTTGGAGGCATGTTAGACGATCGTGGGAACTTTAATGCCCACGTAGATTATACGTGCGAAAAGGCAATGAAAGCCAATGCAGCACTGGCCATGATAATGCCGAATGGGTTTGGACCGCGCAGCAGTAAAAGGAGGCTCCTAGCAAGTGTTACCCTATCGATACTGCGCTACGGGGCACCAGCGTGGATAAGGGCGTTAGACACAAAGAGGAACCGTAGGAGGTTGATAAAAACCCAGAGGGTGTCAAGCATAAGGGTAGCAAGCGCATACAGAACGATTTCCTCGGAAGCGGTATGTGTGATAGCCGGAACGATGCCTATATGCATAATGCTGATGGAAGACAGTGAATGCCACAGACGGAAGGAAAGGGGGGGCCAAAACACCAAAACAGTGAGGGCACAAGTAAGAGTCGAATCACTGAGTCAATGGCAGCGAGAGTGGGACTCCGCGGAAAATGGAAGGTGGACTCATAGGCTTATCCCGGACGTAACCACATGGGTAAATAGGGAACACGGAGAGGTTAGCTTCCACCTGACGCAGTTCCTGTCGGGTCATGGGTGCTACAGGACGTACCTGCATAGGTTTGGACACGCGGAATCACCTTTCTGCGTGACATGCGTTGAAGAGGAAGAAACTGCAGAGCACGTTGTGTTTGTCTGTCCCCGTTTTGAACAGGAGCGATGTGAGCTGATAGCCGCGAGCAGGCCAGACGTAAACGCCGACAACATAATATCGGAAATGTGTCGCGACGCAGAAGTGTGGAAAGTAGCGGACAACGCAATTGCGAAGATAATGGTGAAGCTACAAAGTGCATGGAGAGACGATCAACGAAGACTGGCAGTTGATCTGAGAAAGTAGGTGCGAAAGCACAGCCCCTCCCCGAAGTAATGCTGTGAGGCGGTTCCGGGAAGACGAGAGCGTGGCGATCAAGGAAGGAGGTTTTAGTTGGTAAAAATCCAACACTACCTGGGTCCAGGAGGACCAGGTGCCTTTTGAAGGTTTCCTCACCCTTAAGAAAAAAAAAAAAAAAAAAAAAAAAAAAAGGGGCCCGTCGGCATGCTCCTTTGCATAGCTTTTTTTTGTACGGATTGGCTCTAGGATGAAAGACTCGTTTCATGGTTCACCGAGGCTTTCTTGATGTCCTGGATGTGCCATTTACCGATGGCTTTCTTCTTGATGTCCAGTATTTCAAAGGCGATAGGCTTCGGATTATCGTAAGGGAGAAAATGACAATTAGGATGCCGAGGTCTGTATGATAATGATGTCACGAGAGGGGAATATTTGCTGAAAGGGAGTAATGTGATGTTCTTTGCTTCACCTTGCCTTTGAGACAACTTGTCCTGATAGAAAAGAGGCGAGGCATCAGGAATTTCGCTGGTAGATGAAAAAAATTCTTGGCAAGGACGGGCAGTAGGGATGTTATTCGTATCGCTCCACTATAGATAACTGCCGAGGGGTTTGTCAAGGTCTGTGAGAGTGAAATCAGGGATTGAGTTCTAAAATGCAGCCTATTGAGAGTCGTCGTTGTTGGAGGATCTATGTTCTCGTTCCGGACAAATCTTCCGACAGCGAGGTCATTTTCAAGACGATTCAAGACCTGATCGATTTTCGTCTTGTCCCGAGTGGCCAGGGGAGTCGAGTCACCCTTCTCGTTTTGTGCGTTGAATAGGAACTTGATGTCTTCAATGGAATGGGCGGAGTACGTAGATTCAGGAGAAGTCTTGAAAAGGTATCTGATGAATATGATTTGTTCGTCAGGACATGACAAGGGCTTGGAGTGAAAAAGTTTTCTAATATCTGGAAGAAGGGGTTCGATATCAGTTGATGCCTGATCAATTTGGAACAAATACCGAATGAGAGGGAGGCGATCATCATCTTCGGTCAATTCCGATTTCTCCGGCAATAATCGGTGGTGTGTGGATGCTACATCAGACAATGGATCTTCTGAATATTCGTCTGAAAACTCATCACCAGAATCGCTGAGATCCATCGTGTAATCCTTTCTCTCAAATTCGTATGACAGGGATAGCATCAACTCTTCTTCAGATATTCTAATCTCTCGACGAGAGAAATTTGTCAAGTCGTCAACGAAGTCGAACAAGCGATGATCTTCTTGTCTCAATGCCTCGAGAGTAGAGAGGCAGCATTGCAGTCGATCTTTAATGTTTTCGAGTTCGGTAAGCAATATCGTTTCTGCAGACAAGTCCACTAACCGAAGCACCTCGTGTTCTATTCGTCGACCCTTTTCCCATAAGATGAGTCTCTTTTCATTATCTTCTCCCCGCATCCTTCTTTCCTCGAGTTCTTGGGTACTGGCGGATCTCCTTTTCTTCAGGGAGAGCCATTCTTCGTAAATTCTATAAGCATTGGAAACATGGACTTCAACTTGATAAGCATAGTCTCTTAAAGTTCCGTCACATTGATTGCATATGTCGTGTAATCTTTGGACAGCGAGAGCGACTCTCTCTCGAATAGTGTTCACTGCTTCGAAAGATGTGGCCGTTCGCAAACTACTCAATAAACTTTCTATCTCACTTCTTAGGACCTCTACCTTTTCATGATCGTTATCATCGTCGGGATGGTTATTGGAAGACGACCCGGCACCTTGGTGCCTACATTCAAACCAATAGTATTTTCTGGTATGTTCAGCCATTTAAATAATTGAAAATGGAACATAAACAGAGTGCAGCACTGAATGCGTTAACCAACGATCTCGTTGGGTGGAGATAAATTCAAAAATTAATTATAGTTATTGCAAGGCAATGTAAGTTAAAAAAATTTGGAATAACAAAACAAACGCGCGAGTGGACATTCACTAGTTACGCCCTAAGAGCATTAGTCTTCCGGTTATTGGCAGACGCTCGCCTTATGCAATTCCATTTGACGGTCCCTAAGCCCGTTGGATGGCCACTATGCAGCTTGCGCGTCGGATAATCACGGGGTCGTAATGCCTTTCAGGCGTTACCATAATGTCCACATAAATAAATTAATCAAACATATCGATTCTCTTTGAGAATCGTGAAAAAAATTTTCCAAATGAATGGTCTCGAATCCGTTGTTCGAACTTTCATGAAGCAATTACCACTATTCCAAAAAAACTTCTTAAGAATAACAACTATGGTATCAATGAGCTAATAATACGTTCATTTCTGTTTGAAACGGTTCAATGTTCCAATAATGGCACGAAAATTTTTTAAAATATTTTCATTTATATTCCTCTTGGGGAAGTAATTAACTGAATGATATCAACGACGGATATCACAAAATAAATCAAATCACTCATCAAAAGTTCATATACTAAAAGAAATTCTCTTTCAATCGACAAGCTCATAGGCTTTCTCCAATAGCAATTTCACCTTTATTGCGAAGGGAAAGAAATAGTACATTACATCACAAGGAGCTAAAACGGTGTATTTAGACCCAGGTGGTGAAAAGGTCGAATCCGAGGGCGGAGCGCAGCGGAGCCCGAGGAAAGACCTTTTCAACACCGTGGTCTAAATCAGTACCGTTTTAGCTCCGAGTGATGTATACTATTTTTCGCGCAGACGGACAAAAAGCCAGATTCCGAACAAAACACTCAACAAGCTTTAATACAGAATTTGCATTTTCATCATAGGACACTGCGACAGTTTGTTCCTTATTCTTCATCCTATTTTTCATAACAGTTGTTTTCGATGTGAAAAATAATTGATACGATGACCGAAATTGTATCAAAAGTGAAGTGAATTCGGAAATAATTATGTGAGAACCTAGTTTCAGGCATTATTATTGCAATTGATGTGATGTTTTCATTCAGTTACGATATTTGATTGAAGTCAGTAAATTCAACTGGGCAAAAAAGACTTTTCGGTCCTGGGTCGAAAACGACAGGTGGCAAAAAAAGTTATTGTTCAAAAGTGTACCGAACAAACCTACTTTACGGTCTCAATATTGTGAGGAAATCTGACGTTTTTTGTCCGTTTGCGCGAAAAATAATTTATCACAAGATCAAAAAAAATTAAGTCTAGGTGTGCAAAATAAGTATGAAACAAATTAATTTGCACAAAGGATCCCGGTTGAGGATGTAACGGTCACACCTCGTTGGCTCGACACGATAGTGAACGCACATGAATTCGAGAGGACGATCTCTTGAATTCCAATAAACAAGAATATATAATAATATATAATAACCCAGTATAACGAAGTACGATATAGGAATAGGACTTTCTTCAAATCTCACGAAAATAGAAATCTCTCATCTCACCTTTTTCTTCAACCAAACTTTCCATACATCTACTCCACCTTTCTCAACCTTCCCATCCGTTGTCTCACTGTTCACCAATTAATATATATGACGATAATGAAATGGATGACATGATCTGCTTCTCCCGGCAGAATGGATATCGACTTCTTCTTATATCTCTGAGTCTCGATGTTCACCAATTAGCATATATGGTGATAATGAAGTGGATGACATAATCCGCTTCTCCTCGCCAGAATGGATATCGACCTCTTTTTATGTCTCGGAGTCTCAATGGGCAATTTTTCTTCTTCCTGTGCTTTGCATTAACAGGATATAAACTAATTGTATATACGATCGACGATCTCAAACGGCGAACGATAAATATAAATGAAACAGCTCCGCCTCCTTTTCACGTTGTAATTGTATTTAAAATTATGAAATAACAGTAGAAATTAACAATACTTGGAATTACAATATGTTATTGTTGTTATGGTATCAACTCGTGGAGTAAAAGTGACTTCTCTATCGATGGACATATATTTATGTGTTTAAATTCGTATAATTTAACGCGGGAAACTCTCGGCCGTTAAATTTGTGCCCGCCCTACCCTAGCCCAAAATTTTAAAAAATTGCGCGCCCCGAAACATGGTCGTTTAATTTGTGTCTTTCCCGGCCCATTTCCTATCGGACACGGGCATAATTTGAAATTTCCTCCCGCCCGCTCATCTCTAAAAGTATGTCGTCACTTATGAATGGCTCCTTGTCGTGAATTAACATGCAAGTTTTTTAAAGACTTTTCAGGCTTAACAAGTAATACTTTCAAAAAAGTCGCTCCAATTGAGGCATTCAAAATCTCTTCGATACGTTATGACATCAATATACATGCAAACATCTCCATACCTAAAACCTAAAAGTGTGACTTCGCATTCATATCCCAAAAATATAAAGATAGAACTTTCATTTGCCAAATATTTTTTAATTTTAAGTAAAGATGATCTATATTGTGATTTTTATCAAGAAAAACACTCACTTCAACAGAATTTCGTACACCTTACTTTCCCGACATATTTTGGAACATTTCAAGTCAATTCCAGAAGTAATTTTAATTTAAGGTAATCTCATACTTACTTTGTTTAATTGATCTTAATTAAAATGAGACTTATTTTCAATTAACTGGAGATTCTACGTTTGATTTGATTCTCTCTTGAAGAAGCATGCCCGGAGTGGTAAAGCAGGGCGTGACCCAGTCGTTGCGCACCAATTAAAGTCCACAATCCCAAAAAAAGTCATACAAGACATTTATGTATATGCGAATTTTGGACCCTGTATTTAACCAATTAAAAAACATAACCAAAGACCCGTACGAATCAGAATATATGTGGCAAAAAGACTCCAACGTATCTAAATATACAAATAAGCAAACAATCCAACGTTTTCTGTTCTTTTATAACTGTAAGAATTTCAAAGACCCATAGAAATTACCCAAGGTATTGTCAAAGGCCCTACCGAAGTACGTCTCAGACCATTCAAATCTAGAAAAGCTTATATCCAAGGACTTAGTAATTTTCCACTAAAACCCTGAAACTCGTGTTCTCTAAAATTTTATTCTCTACAACTTTGCCTTGGAAGCAACTTTCTACATCTCATAGTTCTGGAGATATTGGTCATCCTGCCTAATTAAAATTACGGAAGTGACCATACACCAGGATTGAACCATATTTCCCCAAAACCCTGAAAAACGTGTTCCCTTAAATTTAATTCTCTACAACATTGCCTTTGGAACCAACTTTCTAACTCTCATAGTTCTGGAGATCTGCGTCATCCTGCAAAATTATGCAAGTGGCCATATACCAGCAACGGGCCATATTTTCCGAAAACCCTGAAACACGTGTTCGCTTAAATTTAATTCTCTACAACTTCGCATTTGGAACCAACTTTCCAACTCTCATAGTTCTGGAGATTCGGGTCATCCTGCCCAATTATGGAAGAGGCCATATACCAGTACTGGCCATATTTTCTCAAAACCCTGAAGCACTTGTTCACTTAAATTTAACTCTCTACAACTTCGCCATTGGAACCAACTTTCTAACTCTCATAGTTCTGGAGATTTGGGTCATCCTGCCCAATTATGGAGGTGGCCATATACCAGGATTGAACCATATTTCCCCAAGACCCTGAAACACGTGTTCGCTTAAATTTAATTCTCTACAACATTGTCTTTGGAACCAACTTTCTAATTTTCTAATCCTGCAAAATTATGCAAGTGGCCATATACCAGCAACGGGCCATATTTTCCGAAAACCCTGAAACATGTGTTCGCTTAAATTTAATTCTCTACAACTTCGCCTTTGGAACTAACTTTCCAACTCTCATAGTTCTGGAGATTCGGTTCATCCTCCCCAATTATGGAAGAGGCCATATACCAGTATTGGGCCATATTTCATCAAAACCCTGAAACACGTGTTCGCTCAAATTTGATTCTCTACAATTCCCCCTTTAGAACCAACTTTCTAACTCTCATAGTTCTAAAGATCTGGGTCTTCCGCCTAATTATGGAAGAGGCAATATACCAGTAATGGGCCATATTTCACCAAAACTCTGAAACACGTGTTTGCTCAAATTTGATTCTCTACAATTTCGCCTTTAGAATCAACTTTCTAACTCTCATAGTTCTAAAGATCTGGGTCTTCCGCCCAATTATGGAAGATGCGATATACCAGTATTGGCCAAATTTTCCCAAAACCCTGAAACACGTGTTCGCTAAAATTTAATTCTCTAAAACTTCGCCTTTGGAGCCAACTTTCTAACTCTCATAGTTCTGGAGATTTGGGTCATCCTGCCCAATAATGGAAGAGGCGATATACCAGTATTCGGCCATATTTTCCCAAAACTCTGAAAGATGTGTTCGCTTAAATTTAATTCTCTACAACTTTGCGTTTGGAACCAACTTTCTAACTCTCATAGTTCTGGAGATTTGGGTCATCCTGCCTAATTATGGAAGTGGCCATATACCAGTACTAGTAAATACCCCCGCCCCTACGGGCTGCGCGGACATTAAGCATTCTTGTCCGCTAGGTCGGAGATTTGCGACATTAATACTAAAATGTATGCAAGGGTGTGCAAAGTTAGATTTAGATGAATAAG
>CM055406.1:92721454-92733782 GCA_029228625.1 Pseudolycoriella hygida
CGTAATAAACTTGAGATATTAAATTCGAAAACGCAGATAAAAAATTTAAAAACGCAGATAAAAAATTATAAAACGCAGATAAAACAAAAATGTTTTGGAGATAAAATGATTGATTAAAAGTGAAGATAAAGTATTCAGAAATGGAGATAAAATATTTCAAAACGAAGACATTTTGATTAAATTCGGAGTTACAGTATCTCAATTTCTTAATTCTTTATCTCCTATAGCAATTTAATTTATCTCCGTTTTAATAGAATTGGTATCTCCAATTTCGAATATTTTAACTCTTTAACTAAATTTTATTATCTGCACTTTTTGAATTTGTTATCTTCATTTCTATTTATTTTGATCTGCGATCTTATAACTTCCTATTTCCTTAATCAATTTATTTATCTCCAAAATAACTTTAATTATCGCTTTAAAATAAGTTTTTATCTGAGCTTATTAATATATTTTATCTTCATTTTTCAGAAATTTATCTGCCAAATTATCTCCGCTCTCGAATTTTCAAATTTTTTGTTCTGAAAAGTCTTCTCTGATAGTAATATTCCATTCTGCATTTCCTCTAATTTGTGCGACTACTAGGTCAATACAATTATACAAACTACTTTGTTACTGAGTTATGGCTTTAACAGTAAGATCTTGGTTACAGAATTGGGGTAGGGTTATAGCTGTGTAGCTGTTACTGTCCTTGACAACAATGGAACATCTGTAAACATCTTGCCTTTTATTTTCCAATTGATAAAACTTTTGTCTCTGACTAATGGCTCTTGGATCGTATTAAACTTGAGATATAAAATTTGAAAACGGAGATAGAAATTTGAAAACCGAGATATAAAATTTGAAAACGGAGATATTTTGCAAACGGAGATATAAAATTAGAAAACGGAGATAACAAATTAAAAAACGGAGATAATAAATTAGAAAACGGAGATATAAAATTAAAAAACGGAGATGTAAAATTGGAAAACGGAGATATAAAATTAGAAAACGGAGATAAAAAATTTGAAAACGGAGATAACAAATTAGAAAATGGAGATATAAAATTAGAAAACGGAGATAAAATGTACAGAAATGGAGATGAATGAAAAATGAAATGGTTGTCTCCGGAGTTATATAATCTCCATTTTTCAAATTTTTTATCTGCGATTCAATTTTATTTTATTTCCGTTTCCATTAACTTCATGTCTCCTTTTTCTAATTTTTAATTTCTCTTTCGATTTTCTATTACTTTCAATAATTGAATTATTTATCTGCGTTTTAATTTTTTATTATCTCCTCTCGGATGATTTTTTATTTCCGTAATTAATTTAGTTATTTCAAAAACAATTTTTTCTATCTCCAAAAATGATCTTTTTATCTCAACTTTTTGGTCATTTTTATCTCCGTTTTAATTTAATTTATCTCCACTCTCCCAAGTTATCTCCGGTTTCGAAATTTTTTTTCCGGTTTTAATATAATCCATTTTTCATGCATATTCCTCTAATGATGAAGTTTCGCGTACAATGTTGTAGAGATCTTCACATCTTTGTGAAGGAGGAATTTTTTTTAATTTTTTAAAAATTTTTTTGGAAATTTTGTTGAAAATTCTTTCGTAGCTGCTTCGAATGGGTTTTCAATATAATTTAATGTCGACTGACTTCATAAGGCAATATTTTTTTAAATTTAATTCGAGTCTTTTTGTAACATCTGTTATCTTTGCCACATCTATCGTGATGCGTACGGGTCCCTTCCATGTGTTTTTAATTATAAATGTGAAATATATTTTCCGATACTAATTGGACGATTTCTGAACAACGTAATACAAGATTTTGAGATATTTATTATTTCTAGGGATCAATTGTTTGTTTTTGGTACACAAATAATTTGAAGCAAAGTCCGCAATTTAATTATTTTCTATTTTCTAAACAAAAATCTGGTTTCTACAACTTTTTGCCCTGAACAAAACCAATTCAATATATTCCAGTTGCCACCTATTTTCTTCGATTTTCTGCAAAAATATAAATTCTATACCACACAGTTTCCTTGCTCGTTATTTAATAGAAATTGCAGGAAAATTTCGTTTCATTGTTCTGCTCTAAATGAATGAGCATTTTTACTGTCATGGAAGCTATCAGATCGACGGTCATATATTCACAAATCAAAAAAAAAGATAAAAATTAGTGTTTAAAAATGTAGATTGGCTTCGTTCATTAATCAATCGAAATTTATCATTTTCAGATTTTTTTGTATGCCACTTTCATTTCCTATCGCATATATTTATTTCCCACAAAGTGTCGAAAAAAACAGAACAGAAAATATATTGAGTTTACTGCGAAGTCTTCGGACGTTGCACGTCATATAGTACGTCAATATAGGACCTTTGAACCTTCTATGTCCCAATTCGTCTAAAAAATTATTATTATACATTTATTGTCAAACGGTTTCACAAAGAACAGAATTTACAAAATTTTGTTTAAAAAAAAAATTTATGAAACTATGCTGACAAGTAATAAACTTAAGTATGTACATTGAAAATCATGCGGGAAACAAGCAACGCGGAAGTGGCAACAACCCAGTCGACCCGTCGGAGTCACTACCACACTCTGCTTCATATGACTTTTTCCATTAATTAATCGGAAAGACGACTGAAATGAAACGGCAAAAACGACCAGTCGTACGGCCTATGCAACCATCGTCAATGACAAATTGATGATTTTACCCTGGAACGAAAGTTTTGGCGAGTAAGGCTGTTTTCATAGACATTAGTAAAACTTTCGAAATCTCTACAAATAGCGGCTATAGGCTCATTAAAACCGTAATCGGTTCTATGAGGAGGAGGCCGAAACATGCTCACGGCACGCATTCCATATGAATGGACTGGCACGTGACGATAAGATTCAAATTTGGCACATAGGTCAGGTGCATTAATCACTCCCTTTATCACGTCATAAATGAAGAACATCCGGCTAACCTTACGCCTGTCAGAGAGACGATCTAAGCCTAAGACCTTACGTCTTTCGTCGTACGGCGGAAACTCGAAACGCGAATTCCTTTTAACAGTCCGCCGGAGCGCAAACAAAACAAATTTCTTCTGGATCGACTCGATGTCGTCGCTAAGCGATGCTGACGATGGACTCCATACTACTGAAGCATATTCTAAATGGGATCCGACATGGGCGTTATACAGATTTGACAGGCAACGCAAATCAACGAAATCAGCACAAATCCTCTTGAGAAACCCAAGCATAGAATAAGCTTTCGCTATCTTCTAGTCAACATGGGCTTTGAGGTTCAGTTGAGTATCCATAACGACACCAAGATCTGAGATCTCCATAACTCTCTCCAAGTCGACACCACCAATAGAATAGGCAAAAACAGTCGGGTTCCTCACGCAATAAAAGGACATCGCTTTACACTTAGCGACATTGACCGACATGAAATTCTTTTGACACCACTCGGAAAAAGCGTCAATATCATGTTGAAGGTCTAGTGCGTCAGATACGCTGCTGATGGTGTGGAAGATCTTTAAGTCATCAGCAAACATGCTACATCTGGCCTTTTTGAAAACACTAGCCACGTCGTTAAAATATAGAACAAACAGCAAAGGACCAAGGTGACTTCCTTGGGGAAGTCCGGATGACACGACAAATGAACTTGACCTATAGTCAAGAACTTTCACGTACTGCTCTCTGCCCAATAAATAGGACCCGATCCAATCTACCATACACTGTTGAAACCCAAGTTCATAGAGCTTTTTCAACAGACAACTGTCGGTGTATATCGAGTCTACCTGAGATCTGGACTCGATCACGTTCAGGGTGTGGTTAACAAATTCCATCAGGTTCGTTGAAGTAGAACGCCCTTTCAAGAAACCATGTTGCTTCCGGGAAAGTTTCCCATGCAGCATTTTACTCAATCGATTGCAGACTAGTAGTTCGAAAATTTTACTAAGAGTCGGCAAAATCGCTATTCCCCTGTAGTTTCCAATGTCATTTCTGGAACCGGACTTGTGGATCGGCGTCAGATAAGATATTTTCCATCGACTCGGAAACGATCGATTACTCAATGATAAGTTAAAGATATGATGCAGCGGCGCAAGCAAAGATTCAGCACATTCTTTCACCAAGAGCGGAGATATGTCATCAGGTCCATTACCTAGGCTTACATCGACTTCCTTTAGTGCTTTCAGCACTTCGATCTCAGAAAGTACAAAGCTACTGATGTCTGCCAACTTCTTCACTCCAAACGCTGAGCTCGGGCTGACGTCTTCAACATACACTGACTGGAAGAAGTCACTAAACAAACTGCAGATTTTCTCTGGGGTAGTAGCTTTCTCCTCCTTCAGATACATCGAGGCTGGATAGCCTTTCGTCTTCTTTTTTGATGCAACGTACTTCCAAAAGTTACGTGGATTGCAAGTTAAGTCATTCTGCAAGTCGCGCAGGTAACTTTCATAAGCTAATTTCTTTGACTCGAACTTCCTGTTCAGGGCGGAATATTTTATCTTCTCAGTAAGACTCGGCGGTTTTGACATCGATTTGTACGCACGACTCTTCCTATTTTTCAAGTTGATGATCGTACGCGTATACCATAGCGGGTGAGAGCTATGCTTTTTGGTCAAAACAGGCACGTAGCGTTCAAAGCCGTCGAGCAGTTTTTCATAAAGCAAATCAGTCGCAGCGTCGACAGATACGCATTCATCCAGTAACCGTTCCCAATCTATACCAGAGGAGAAACGGCTGAATCCCTTAAAATCGGTATTCTTAAAATCATAAAAATGGATGTCAGCAGCAGGTGGCAGTTCAACGTTGTCCATCAATTCATAAGTGAACTCGAGCGGTTCGTGGTAATTCCGATCGACTTTACTTAACGGGACACTCACCTTACGAAGCAACAAATTATCTGGGTCGCTCGAAAAAATCAGGTCTAAGAAATTACCTTGGATGTTCTTAATAAAATTGATCTGTGATAAGTCAACACCCAGCAATGAATAAATCAAATCGCGGTCGCCACTCGCGTGTATTTCAGACGGTAGCAGAGCGTTAGGGCGATCTAAATCGGCCGACCAATGGACATTTGACATATTAAAATCGCCTAATACGATGATCGAATCATTCATACCACAATGAATGAAATCGAAAAACGCACGGAGTGCAGCGCCATATCTCAGGTAAGTTTCGACATCAGAACCAGAGGGGACGTAAACACAAGCAAGGTACAACTTCTGGTTCGGGAAATTCAACTTGACAAAAACCATTTCAACATCATCAGTATCCGGAACCACAATTCTTTCACTTGATATAGAAGATCTGATGGCGAGCATCACACCACCCCAAGACGCATTTAGGCTGTTGAGGTGAGATCTATCACACCTATAGACGATGTACTGATCCGTATCGAAGAGCTCAGAATTATAGATGGACGAACAGAGATTCGTCTCGCAGATCGAGATAACGTCATGTTTGCATGCCAACGTTGACAGGTAGAAATCTTTCGTCTTAGTGCGTAAACCGCGAACATTCTGGTAATAAAAATCTAATCTCCTGCCCGGTTTCGGTATTTTATTAAGCCCAGTCGGATAACTGTTTGTCAGATTTTTTAGTTTTTTAGTGAAAATATTTATTACACCTGCCAGCACATTGTATTAAGTTGTCCGATAATTCAGTGTTGCATATCGTGCACGACGACATTGTCAGTGTTGATGAAACGATGTTGAGGTTATGTCTATGGCGGGTATCGAAAGATTCACTATAGATCATTTTCCGAAATTCTCAAGACTGAACTCCAACGTTTTGGTGATGTGTGACCAATGGTACGAAATTCAGAGAAGAAAAAAATTGTAGCAATCGTCAAATTTTAAGACAAAAAACAAAATATTACGGAGAGCATAAAAAATAACAAATGTTTACTTGGCACTTTGACAATCAAAGAAGACTTTGTTAGTGATTGCACAGGCCCGTAGCAAAGATTTTGGATACCATAGTTTGGACGGCATCAAATTTAGAAATTTGTGTATCCCCAAAGTTTCGCTGTGTTCAGCATGCTAACCCGTTTTCGAATTCTCTTAAAATATTGGGTTTGCGATCAACTCAAAGTCGGATAAGATTACTAGATCCTTATTTTCCTTAAAAAGGACATTTTTCATTGAATTAGTTTAATACATCGTCAATAAATATTTTGTAAACTCTTTTTTGTTGAAAGCGCAAAAGACTTAATATAAGGAGCTGTTATATTAGCGTACGATGCGAATAAATCGCATAAGGTTCGTTTGAAAACTGAACTTTACAGAAACAAAAATAATTTTGCCATGTTGAGCCTTCAAACCAGCCCTACGCAATTTAAGCTAACTGCTTAAGAAGTTTTTTGCATTGCAAATAGCATTTGCAGGAGCGGCAAGTTTAGTTTCAGAGTGGTGGCGGCAGAACGGAAGGACTCACACTTTAATTTGGTCCATTTTTTCCACAATTTTTTTTAGTTTTTACAAAAAATTTGATTTCTACACTTCGAAAACTGGATCATCAATTCCGAAAAAAAGATTCGAAACAGTTTCAGGGTGGACTCTCCTGAAATCAAAAAAGTTAATTGAAGGCATATGCAAGGGACCCGTACGTATCAAATAGATGTGGCAAACAGAGTTGATGTTACGAAAAGGCTCCAAAATACTTTAGTAAATATTGCCTTAACTCTTAAGTGCATGAAATTACGTCCACATTAAATTGTATTGGAAATTGCCGAAAGGGTAAAATTGAAAACCCCGTCCGTAGCAACGGGGAAAGGTGTGTAATGCACGAGACCCGTTTTTGCCCGGGAGAGATGTAGCGCAGAATAGGGGAGGGAATTATAGGATTATTGATTCTCAACCAAGCAATTGTCTTAAGATATTTGTATGTTATTATAAAGGAAAACACTGAATTCGATTAAGTGTTACGGAAATATGTCACCATAACACATCTCTACGCGTTAATTGTGATGCACGAACTAGCGGGCTGAACTATTCCGGTGAACTCACTTAACGAGTTAAACTAAACGAACTGCGAACTGAACTTTACTGACCGAACTTACGAGCTGAACTGATCTGAACTCTTTTGATCCTCGATTGCGACTGATATTTTTGCCTTGTGAAACTGCAGATCGAACGCTTATTCTTTCTCATCGCCCACGACGGTGAGATATCTCCACATCCGTTCACATGCATTTATTCAAAGTGTATATTTTGTTCTAGACAAAACAATTTATCTGAAAGCGGCCGGTATGGTGTGTTTACTGGCCGCAAAATAGGCCGATAAATGCATCGTTATTTGAAGAAATAAATTACTTGAATTTAATACGAAAGTATAGTTACTGAAGCCAATAACAACGAATTAATTGAATTTCATGTGACATTATGCTCACTATATACCGACAAATATGTGCTTTGTACGAATGACGTATTCGTGAATCAAAATAAAGTTTTTTCAAAATGCTCCGACCGACGCGACGAGCTGATTAAAAAAATGAAGAGACGGACTCTCAAGAACTTACATTGAAATGAAAAGAGCGATCCACAATGAGTTCAAACCAGATATCAGATGACTCTGGTTAGATTCTTCAATAGAACTTTATTTTGATTAAGGAAAAATGTAGACTCTATGCAGTGATGTATGACTGAATGGTATGAAAAAGGAATGAATTTTGCAAAGCTTTATTTTTCAAAAAGTGTTTGCCTATATTCGTGAAAACATTTTCATGAATTTTCACTAGGTTAGTACTTTTGATTGAACAATTTCTGACCAACTATGATTTTAAAAAGGCGTTTTTATGTTGATTCCAACGTGGCCTTTTTAATAGTACCAAAATTTCATTAAAGGACATAATTCGACACGAAATCGGTGTACTATTGTGGAAAAGGAGGAGTCACAACCTAAGGGTGCTTTCAAAATCCAGAAATTCTTACATTGTACTAACCTCTCGTAATTTTCATGAATTTTAAAGAATTTTCGAGACTTTCATAAGAAGAATTCAAGAATGCAGACACTGAAATAAATCGAAAATACCGTTGCACACAATCATGCATATCATACCAATTTGCGCAACGTGAAAAGTACTGTGAATCCGAAATTGTTGTCTCACCTATACCGACCGCTTTTTCAGATAAACCAGCATATTGAACAGGCCATTGTAAGAGCCTTGTTAAATAATTTTCTTGAATATATAGGAATAACATACAAACAAATAATTACGCATCGAGGAATGTTTTTAAGCAAAAAGCTTTGAAAACTGTTCTCAAAACTTCTTGCTTAAAAACATTCCGAGATTGCGTAATTGTTTGTTTGTATGTTATTCCTATATATTCAAGAAAATTATTTAACAAGGCTCTTATTCCTGTATATTCAAAAATTGAATAAACTTGGCCCACCCGTTCCCATTGACAACACCGATTTACTTGCAAATGTACAAACTGATTTATTTCTTGAATTATGATTTACTTGGGGCCGTGCGGACGGTGTGTCCGACGGGTTCGGGTGATGCCAGCTCACTGTTATGACGATGACGATGACGATTGAATCTCTCTCTCGGTCTTTCTGCTCTACCGTTTCTACCGCTTGCATGGATGTGACAATGCGTAGTGTAACGTTACGTCAGAGACGTAACAGTGCCGAATCAAAAAAACCAAACGACCGAACCAATTGACTAGAATTTTGTTGCTGACGTGTGGGTTATGGCATTTCCGCCGTATAACCTCGCTCGTACTCGGAGTGTTTTCTGGCGCACTCCACTCGCCACTGATGGATGACATATTCTGAAAAGGTTAAAGAGCGTCGCCAGTGATTTGTTCATTTATAATTTCTTCACTTAACGTCTAATTCAAAAGATCAGACACAACTTCTAATTTTAACTTATTTGCTTAAAACTACGCGACCTAACGAATGTCGAAAATTTACCAATTTTTGCGTGATCAGAGTCTAAAAGTGCATTTTAATTGACAATCATCACGTTTGGTGTGCGTTACATACTAATTATTTCTGAATTAAGCTTATGCCGTGTTTTGTGACTGCGACGTCTAACTAATTACTTTGGTGTGAATTGGCCCAAAATATGTTGTTTTTGCGTTATTTTTTCTGTTGTTTTTATACCATATATGTTTTTCTAGTGGAGTCGACTAACGTGGGTAAATAAAAAACAAAGAAAACCGACCGAATAATAAATTAAACGAATAACAAAAATTTATAAATTAAGCATTAAACGACAAAAAAACTTCGGAACTTAATAAACGACGCGAATTAATAAATTAATAGACGACACGAATGACTAAATTGATGAACGAAAAACTGATAAATAATAAACTATGACTTGAATAATGCACTGGGCTCCTATATCTTACTTTGTTGACTAGGTTGTTTTTTCTTATTGCTTCATTTCTTTTAAATTCCTCACTTACTTTCTATGTTTTCACACTTTCATTTAAACCTTTAATAAAATATTATTTCTCGATTTTGTAACCTCATTTCATTTTCTGCCATCTTCAATTTTGACTGGCCTATCCAGCTAACATATTCTAACATCCCACCATCTTGCTCCGTTTCTGTAAAGTGTCCTTCAACTATACTTGAATTACGTGTGTGTTCGCTTTGACTGTACTACTGCTTGTGATAGCCTCTTACGTCCTCTTTACTAAACTTCTTGTATCCTCCACGACTAACTTCCTTCTTCATTTGAATGGACTACTGCTCTGGCAGCCTCTTACATCCCACTTGTATTAGCTTCTTGTATCCTCCACGACTAACTTCCTTCTTCATTTGAATGGACTACTGCTCTGGCAGCCTCTTACATCCCACATCTTCCTTAAGTTTTTACACGTCTCATCATCTTAATTACTTCTTTTATACTGTTCGTGTTTCCATGCCTCTTAATATTTCCCCACAATACACCAATATTTTCACAATCTTAAACTTCGCAATTCAACTAAGCCATTCCTTCAAAACCTTTACCTCACACTGCGCTTGCAATTTCTCAATGACATCCGCTTTCCTCTCCGCGACTTAAGATTCATTTCAAGAATTACCAAAAAAAATGCTAGTGACTAGCGATTCGTTACAAACGTTACGAAAAGTGTAAAACTTGTATGTATCTGCGGAATTGATATGTTGTTTTTGCAAATGCCCCGATAGATTATGCTTCGAATGTGACTTAGAGTTTGCGTAACAGCCAGACTTTATTCAATAAAATACACCTCCAAATTACAAAACGTTCAATTTAATTTCCGTAAACACAAACGAGACGACTCACGTTAGCCGACTCACTATGCCTCCTCAAAATGTTTCATCAAAGGCCTTTTGTTTTTAACCGAAGGTTCAAGTTACCCTTTCTTACCTTAAATATTTTTTGCATACGTTCGATTTGACTATTCTTACCCTATGGTGTCACTGCAACTAGCTTTCCATTAAAATATTCTTAGCTCGAATTGTTATGAGAGTTAAATCAAAATCAAAATCTAAATCAATGCAATCCCTTTTGGTTTAAATCAAACTTCATTTAAGTGATTTTAATTTGTAAATCAAATTAAAATTTAAATTTATTTAAATCAAAATCAATTTCTTGAGCGTTAATTTTTAAATCTAAATTAAAATTTAACTTTATTTCCTAAACTTCACATTCAAACTTGTTAATAAACATAAATCTAAATAAATAACCAAAATGACTTCGACTTTACACGTAAACCATATGACCTGACAAAATGTTTTAATATTTTAAATGGTTTACATTTTCCATGTCTTAAATATTTCGTAGGTGCACAACTTCTGACCTTTTAATTCTCATTTTGAGATTCAATTTTTTATCCCTTCACTTGGATGCACGCATCCATGAACAAAATCGCAATAACAAAATAATTTTCACAACTCAAACGATCTTCATACATATGCTCAAAATAGACTAAATAATTTCAACACGTCACTTTTCCTCATATGCCTCTATTCATTTAACATCGCTAAATTTCAATACCTCAATTTGACCTTAAATTTCAACAAATTATTTCAGACTCACACCGTAATAAATGTGTAACTTTTGACTTTCGTTTCATGCTAGTTTTCGCTATACTGCATCATCATCTTTAAACCAAGCGTCTTGGAAAAAATAATGTTCGAACAAAACTCACCAATGTCCGCCTTGACCTTTTGTCTTTCATGCCAACCTTTTTGTCCTTTAGTTCCATGTGCTAATGCCAATTATAATGATATATGTTTCTCAAATCTGCCTTTCGATCCATTGAATATTCCCGATTTAATTTTACTAAATTTCAGCACTTCTTTTTGCAGCGAACAAACTACTTTTAACCGACTTGTTCGGTATGTACTTCATAACTTTTAACACGCAACGATCTTTAAGTACATGTCTTACTGCACTCACGATTCAAATTAATATTTTATTTTTTGTCCGGGCGCCATGAATAAACTTGGCCCACCCGTTCCCATTGACAACACCGATTTACTTGCAAATGTACAAACTGATTTATTTCTTGAATTATGATTTACTTGGGGCCGTGCGGACGGTGTGTCCGACGGGTTCGGGTGATGCCAGCTCACTGTTATGACGACGACGATGACGATTGAATCTCTCTCTCGGTCTTTCTGCTCTACCGTTTCTACCGCTTGCATGGATGTGACAATGCGTAGTGTAACGTTACGTCAGAGACGTAACAAAAATACAATTATTTAACGCGTCACTTACTGGCCTGTTCAATAATCTACTATTATAAGATATCAGATCCATATATAACAAATATGTTCAAATGCATACGGCAACATATATTGCGCTTGCATCGATATTTTTGGTATTGATATATTTGTTCACAGGAAATTTTCCGGACGTCGTGGGTGTTGTATCGACACCATGCTTCCTGGAATTATTTATTTTCTCACGTTCTCGTCTGAATCCTTCACAGGATAATGCATGACGGGCTGTGATAGGACATTTTTCTGGAAGCAATTTTATTACTTTCAATCAGCAAAATTTGACGCTAAAATCAACAAATTTTTACCACCAATTTATTTTTTAGCAGCAGATTATTTACTTTTCGATCAGCAAAATTATTTATTCGTATCTGCAAAATCTGCATAATTTCAGAACCTGGTTTTTGTGGCATTTTCTTATTCGTAAAAGTTAAAGTTCCTCAGCTTCATCAATCATCTAGTTTTCGTGGCATTTTGTAAAAAACTCCCTAGTTGTCCTAGTCACCTAAGCCTTTGTTACGTTTCATTAAAACGCAAATTCCCTAGTTTTGTTAACCACCTAGTTTTGTGATGTTTCGTAAAATAAAAAGTTCCTTAACGTCGTTAGTCACCTAATTTTTAGACATTTTCTAAAAGGA
>CM055406.1:92734282-92744756 GCA_029228625.1 Pseudolycoriella hygida
CGATTTGATTGTCATGGGTATGATGCCGCCACAATTTCTTGTAATTTCTGGGGCGTCTTTCCGCTGGATGACGCACAAAAAAATATCTATTATTTCTAGTTTGTTCTGATTCAATCGAAAATGATTAATTTCTGCAAACATTTTAAATCTCTTAACATTTTTTGTTCATTTTAATTTTAATATTAAATTCTTTCAAGTTCCTTCACAGTGCGAGGCACATTGGAACTTGATAATTATAATACGAAATATTGTAACCTGAATGAAATAAATAAATAAAATGGCAATTTACTGAACTCTCACACACTATGGACCGTTCAGCCCGAAATACTCAACCAATTTTTTTGTCTTATAAACCTTGAAAAGCGATTTCCGCGTAGAAATATAAGCCAAAAAGTTTCACAAAACTTCAGAAAACCACGTTTTTGACCACTACACCCGTACCGTAACTTCGAAAGGTTTTAGCTAATTTTGTCTAAATTCAATCTCATGATCACTTTTTCGATTACATTTTAGAGAAAAAAGTTTATACTTGGTCAAGTAAGTGAGTCATTATAGGCCGAGTTTGAATGTGTGCGTAACGAAGATATTGCAGATTAACGTGCCTACCTGGCAATTTCTTAATCGCACGGCCCCCATGGGCTAGGAATTGAGATAAATAGGGCGAGCGTACTAAGCATAAAGCCTTTATCTCTACCTAAAACGAGATCTTACGCCAATTGTCGCGGATCCTAGGCCGCTAGTAGGCTAGTAGCCCAAATTCAACACGTGAACTGATTTGACTTAGTTCACTACCTTCCACAGCCACCACGTTGCAGCGCCACTACTGATTTTACCCTCGGTGAGAGATTAGCGACGTAAAACCCCCTCGGTACCGCAGGACCAGCTCAGGAAGCCATGGTGTCGCTACCCACCAGTGGACCAACGGGACGATGCAAGCAAAGTCCGTTGGCGAATGGAATCTGTGAGTAAGTTTATATCCGAGTTTTATGATTATGAAGTGCATTTGACTCACTTATGTGGCCAATTATGTAGTAGATTTTTATCTCATAAGCGTTTGGTTAGTTGAAAACACTTACAATTAATTTCTCATTCATTTAGCTCTGTTAAAATTTTTGATTACAAAAATTAAATATGACAACCTTGTCTTTCATTCAAAACACACATTAAACTCGAACATTCAATTTCGTATTCTTTTTTGGTAAGTACTTTACGGTCACAGGTTGTAGTGATATTAAAAACGGACGTCATTTATGGGGGGGACGTCTTTTATGGATGACCCCCTATAGGCACCAGCAATAAACTGTAATAAACACAAGTACTAAATCGCTTCATCATAGTCTCGATACGTGAAGTGACCTCAAGGCGAAGTCCAACGCCCACGGTCATTAACTTCATCTCGGTGTGTGAATAGACGTTGCACTACAACCCTCGGATCACTCACTAGAACTCGACTAAAATCACGCGATTATAGTCCTTTTGTTACAATATACTATTGACACTGAAAGTAGGACTATAATCAGCTTATTATAGTCGAGTTTCATATGTTGAACGAATGTGATAATACGGCTACTATAGTGAGTACAATGTCTTCTATGTCTAGCAAAATCACATATAACGCCTTTTTTCGAACACCTTCAACTCCAAAAGTTCTAATTTACATTGCGAACACATTTTTTGTAAAAAAACAATGATTCCGCGAGAATTCAATTTAAGTTTTAATCAAATTGAATTGTTGTTTACGTTTTACCTACATTTCAGAACTTTGTCTACGTTACACTTTTCAGAAGCTCCTAGAATTGTAACATAAAGTGAAACTTACAGGAATGTGTATCATACACAGAAAACGCAACTTACCTGGGCGCTCATGTCATAAAAAGATTTTGAAAATCAGTCAAGTTCTAATCGATATATCGTGTTGACAGATGGACGGACGCTCACAATTATTTTGCAGATTCGTCTTATTTAACCCACTTACTATAAAAATCTACATCGAATTTACAAAATTTTTTGGAGTTTTTGAATTTCGTCTACATTTTATAGATTCCGTTTTTTAATTTTCAGTTTGTTATAGGATTCGGCAACATCGACAAATTTGCGTTGCATGGCCGAATCGAGTTACAAAACGATTGTTTCTTCTTCGGCAATAATGAATTATGAGTGAATATTGGATGAATAAGTGATATCCCCGTGTTTAGACCCCAACATTGAACGATTGAATTGAACTATGTGATGCAATGAAATAGCTGAAACATCTCATGGTATGACTAAGGTCAGAGAGCTGCAGTCAAAGTCGCTTAAAATCGGTTGGAGCACAAAAAAATAGAAAATTTGAGAGAGAAATTACAGTCAAAGAAATTTATCTTTGTAGTCGTACAAACATTTCTTTCGTTTCTCTTATTTTCTCATTATCCGTGCTAACACGAGTGGCAAAAAAGTTGATCGTTTAGAAAAGAGAGCGCTCCGTATGAGAGTTTTGTCATGTCAACAAAGCCGAATCGTTTTCAATTTTTCCTTCGTTTACGTGAGAGATTTCTCTCATACGGATGCAAAACGGAGTGCAATAGAGAATGAGAGAAATAACAGAAACAAAACGTAGAAAACGTTGTAGGTATAGTAAATGCATCAGTTATCGGCCATGTAGTAGTCTCCGGCCAGCACCACTAATCGGCCATATTTCAATGCAAAATGTGGCCCGCAACTATGAAACTATGGTTTGGTCGGAGACTACTACTGATGCATTTACCCTACGTCTGCAAAGTTAAATCTCTTTGACTGTACAATAAAACTTTAAATTTTGCAGAAAAAATTAAAACGCGGAAAATGTTAAAATATCGAGTGTAACGATCGAATATATGCACAGTAAGCAAAGTGTGCATTGTGAAAGGAAACGAATGAATTCTTTATCGGTCATAGAAATAACAAATATGCAAGCGTGCACATTTATTGTATTAGCATAAGCTTCTTTTATGAGTTTGTATAATAAAATTATTTAGTCACAATTTAACAGCCGGTGGTTTAACTTATCCAATCTCGCAACAGAAAGTTAGCTGCATAATTATCTTCAAAGAGTATACGTTGATGTGCGTCTAGTATGTTCCATGTCAGGTTTAACCCGAATCAACGGCACAAAAAATCTCTAATCCCTAAAAAAGGCCAAAACTTAAAAAGAAAATTTCGAAAAAGTTTGAACAAAATTATGAAAAGCATTTTTTCACTCAAATTTGAAAAAACAAATTGTACTGGGCCGATAATAGAACCGACGAGCTAAAGAACTTAGGAGCCTCTGACCCATACTTCCATGTAATAGTAGATTATGCATCGCTGTCGAGGATGCTCTATTTTGACGATTTAAAGGTTATTTCCCGAGCCGAAGGCTATAAATAAACCATCCTGGACAGCGGTGCATATGCGATTTTATCTGCCGAGAAAAGATATATCGAGAAAAACAATTTTGCCCTAGGGAGAAAAATGCGAGATTATCGTTCTAGGCAGATAAAGAACATTTCGCCTTTTTTTTTCTCTAGAACACTGCTCAAAAAACTGCACCATTAAAGGACTATTCACGAAAAACCACCAAATATTGTGTAGGGACACGTAGCTAATTTTTTTTCGATTTCTGTGGAGTCCATATATCTTTCATTCAAAACCTTGCTGAGCGATTTTCGTGCTAATTTCGCAATAAGATAAGATTTACCCGGTTTATGTAGGATAAACACGTTGAACCCTAGCAGAGACTGAGATGTATGGCCATGGTTGAGTCAAAGGGCTCAAAATCAAAAAAGTTTCTTCCATAAATTATCGGCATTACCAGACCTTTCGAACAAGAACAATTTTTGGGAATCGGCGATTTACTCGAGCTATGTACAAAAGACCGAAAATCACTATAGAAGCTCGTGCAGCCCTTGTTCCGACGACAGTGCCCAGATTCAATCACGCAAAAAAAATATTTGTTTTCCCTAATTTTATTTAAATTTTGCAAAGTCGAAAAAAAATCAGGTCATGTGAATTTTGTATGGTACTTTAAGCTGATTCTGAGCCTTAGACCCAATGACCATGACCACTGAAAAGTTCATAGCAAATTTTAAATATTTTATTTGAAAAAGTGTTAGAAATCTTGAAAAAGTGTTAGAAATTTAAAGAAATGTAAGTAAAAGTTTTTTCATCAGATTTCAACCGCCTTGAGCTGATTTTTAGCCGTCACAAAGCGGCAAATTTTAATTAGCCGTCTTCACCAGTGCCACCAAGTTTACATTTACGTAACTAGGGAGTACAAGTATTTGAGTGAAACATGTTTCTTCGAAAATATTGGAAGAGTAAATGCACCAGTTATCGGCCATATAGAAGTCTCCGACCAAACAACAGTTTCATTAGTTACCGGCCACATTTCCCATTGAAATATGACCAATTGCTGGTGCTGGCCGGAGACTACTACATGGCCGATAACTGGTGCATTTACCCGACCAGATGTAATTATAGACCGACAAATTCAAAAAAAAATTAGACAGGTCGGTTTTTTATCATTTTATAGAGACGACAGAGAGGAAGCTAGAGAACTTTTGTCTTCTTGTCTGCGTAAATTTGATTTCATTAAAAACAAAAAGCGACCATCCAAAATTACATTTTCCATCGTGACAAGAGCGACAATGTGTGGCATTTTCCATCGTTTTGAATTAAATGGATTTCAATACATATACCAGCAAAATTTGCTATTCAGCAAAATTATTTTTAAAATTCCACGTCCATTTCATCAAAACATTAGATGTGAGAAGAATACATTTTGTTATCTTCAGAATAAAAAATATCGAACTTCCATTACTGTTATAGTTTAACATCGATTAAAAATTCATTCCTTTAAAATAAAAATAATATTGGACTTCACTCCAGAACCATTGTTTGCGTTCACAGCAATTTTCTTGTCTTAATTCAATTGTTTTCAGATTACGGATTGCGAAACCGATATCAATAACCGATGAACATTGAACATGAAATCCAAAACTGGTTTTCACAATTTTGAAAACGAGTTGCAATTTTCCAACGAATTTGTGCTGAATTTAATTTTATTCCATGAAATACATTACATTCGATTTAAAAAAATAGTTCACCGTCACACATCGAGGAGAAAAACGAAAACCAGGGCCTCGATTCTAATGATTTTTGTAGCTTTACGAATTCGTGGTAAGAGTAGTATCATGGCCCCACGATAGTAAGGGGCCGTGACGCAAGTCTTACACGCCAAAAAATGCACAAGAAATTTTTTCGTAGACTAAGGAACATATATACAGGAACTTTTTGTCCCCCCCCCCCCGAGCGACGTACCCCCGGAAAATATTTTTCCCGGATTCTACGGAAAATTTTAGGCCGAACTGTCTTTTCACTCATTAAAATCGGTTCAGTCGTTCCGGAGATATGAATTTAACAATTTCGCTATTTTGTATGCAAATGGACTCAAATCGAATATTTTTAACTAGTCAATTTGGTAAACCTTTCTTTCTTTCTTTCTTTGTGGCAATTTTTTTTTTTGACGTTGTAAGGTTTTGAAAGTTTCATGAAATGTTTTCCGTATCTCTAGAACTATGAGAGTTAGAAAGTTGGTTCCAACGGCGAAGTTATAGAGAATTAAATTTAAGCGAACATGTGTTTCAGGGTTTTGGGGAAATATAACACAATCCTGGTATATGGTCACTTCCATAATTAGGCAAGATTAAATTTAAGCGAACACGTGTTTCAGGGTTTTATAGAAATATAGCCCAATCCTTCGGGAGTAGCTCATAGTAGACCACTCCCTTCCAATCCCACCAAATACACAGCAACACCTTTTTCGGGTGCAATCCGGCTTTGGAGAACTTTTGAGATGACTCACCGACACTGCACCAGGACTTTTGGCGCTTGGCATTGCTGTAGACAACCCATTTCTCATCCCCGGTCACCAATCGTTTCAAAAAAGGTTCTTTTTCGTACAAACGCAAAAGATTTTCACAACATTCCATACGATCCATTAAATTTTTTTCACTTAGTTCATGTGGCACCAAACATCGTACTTCTTAACCATTCCCATTGATTTTAAGTGGTCGAGTACTGTGGTACGACCTATGTTCAACCTCTCTCCGATCTCTTGAGCCGTTAGATGGTGCTAGATATTTTAAATAAGAGCCGTGATTTCATCTTCGTTTGTTTCAGATGGTCTTCCAGAGTGGGGTGCATCGACCAAGTCAAAATTTCTACAACGAAAGCGCGCAAACCAATTTCCACATGTGCGTTCGCTTACAGCATATGTACCATAAACACCACATATTTCACGTAAGCCCTGCGACGCGTTTAATTCTTTTTTAAACAGAAATAATAAAATATGCCGAAAATGCACATTTTGTCCTCCATTTCGAACAAGCGTTTCTCATTCAAATCAAATGGAATTTCAACTTTGTTTATATTGAAATGCCTAACCATTTATTGTTTATTAAAAACTAGAGTCAAGTTGGTTATAATTGGCGACAAAAACTTTGTTTCCCCCGTGCAACCGTTTCCCCTGTACTACCGTTTCACCCGTACAAACGTTTTCCCTGTACTACCATTTCCACCGTACTACCATTTTCCCGTACAAACGTTTTCCCCGTACAACCGTTTCTCCTGTACTACAATTTCCTCCTCACTACTGTTTTCTCCGTACTACCATTTCACCGTACTACCAATTCCCATGTACAACCGTTTATTCACACTACAATTTCCTCCGTATTACCGTTTCGCCCATGTAACCGTTATCCTTTACTACCATTTCCCCGTACTAACGGTTTCCCCTTACTAACGTTTTCCCCTGTACCACCGTTTTCTCCGTACTGCCATTTCCCCGTACAACCGTTTTGGTGACTTCTACTCACAAAACTCTGAGACTTTACAAAAGATACCAATTGTCTGTCTCTCATACCTTCCCAGATACTTTAAAAAGCATAAAAATTGACCGCATGTCCAACTGCCCGACATTTTCACCAATACTGGTGATGTTTACTAACAAAACTCTAAAACTTTGCCAAAGAAGCCTTTGGTCTAGCTCCCATACATTCGAAGATATTTCCAAAAACTTTCAAAAAACCTTTCAACCACGAAGAAACCGAAGATCTAACATCAACCAAAAAAATTTACAAAGAAAACCAATTCGTTTTATACAAATAAAAAAAATATTTGAATACGACACTTAATAAACACAACATAAAATTTTTATTGTAACACACAACAGAATGGGTGTTAGTAAATATTGCCCCTCCTACAAACAGACAAACAAACAAACGGTCAAACTTGCAAACAGAAAAACTTTTGACTTTTATAATTAGTAATAATAAATAACACATATATCAGACGCTGATGTGGATGTATCTGGTTCAAATCGCGGTGTGGACATTTTTTTTACAAAAATGAGGGCTAACATTACCCTAGAAGAGTTCATTCTGGATGAACTGGACCATAATAATACATTATGTAAGCCGCATCATTACTGCTTGGCATGTTAAATTTTATCTACATAATAATAAACCTAGAACGCACTGAGTGCGTACACGTTAATAGTATATTATAATACAAGTGGAATAATTGCGTAATTATAGTCGAGGTGGGGTGAAATTTCAAGGGGCGATAGCCCCAAGAATTTTCACCCACCGAGACTGTAATTGCGCGATTGTTCCCCTTGTATTATACAATAGATAAATCAAAAATCAAAACTCATCGAATTTGTTGCACAAAATGTCGTATAGATTGATTTTTCGATTTAGTGTGCGGTTGATCATAGCAACATACGTTTCATTTTCATTTATTCGCATTGTTTCAGTGTAGCCTACGTCATCATAAAGAACCGGGTTATAATAGCGTCATTACAACCCTACTTTTAACAAGAAAGTCGACTATAATAGGCCGATTATAGCCCCATTATTAGTGCAATAATTGGCTTATTATAGGCTCTAATGTGATAAAAATTATTGCTGACGCGTGCTCAACAAAAAAGCATTGTTGAACATGCGTTCCTCTTAAATACAAGTCATTACGTAAGCAACAGCTCTTCTGTAACTAAATTATTTGTAAGCACACATGCTAAGTCAAAACATAGTTCAAGGTCGAAGATGAGAAAAATTATGTAAGCAGTTCCGAAAATATGGTCGAAGAAGTGTAGGTTGAACATGGATTTTCGAACGTCGATGAAACTTTTTCGCAAGTATCTCGACAAGCTCTATGCACGGTAATTGTTCGTTTTGGTGTCAACCGAAAGCACTTGATCTCACAAAACTTGAAAAAATTTTTGTGGAAATCGGGACAATGGTCTGGGCACTGGGACAAATGGAACGGACGAAATTGAGTTTCGACGAGAGTAGGTGGTTTTTCATCTATATTTGCTCTCGCATTTGGTCAAGTATGCAATATGGAGTTTTACTGTCAAAGGCAAAGTTGTAGAGAATAAAATTTTGGTTTTTATCGAAAAAAGGACACTCCTGGGATATTGCCACTTTTAGAATTAGGTGGGATGACCCATGTCTCTAGAACTATAGGCCAAAAGGGTTTTGGTACTATTTCACTTGAAGAAAATTTGCCATCAACAACTGCGGTACTTACTGTACTTACCTACATTTGTATCAACACTACAATACCCTTCATAATTCCTTTATGACAAACGAAGCGTCTTCATAAGATTTAACGAACTAAAGTGCTGATTTCGTCGTTTACGATTCATCAGTACACTAGGTGACTAGGTGAAGTATAGTGTTTTGAACGCTTTGAAGCACAGGAATTATAAATTCGTTTGGTTATTTCGCATTTGGAATTATTTCTGCTACGCAGATTACCCAATTGAACGACTATCAAAGATAGTGTTTACGCTAACCAAACCTTCTGTGTAATAAAGTACACCAAATTTCCATCTCTTAATTTACAAAAGCCGATACCAAAACTGTCTCACCACATTTAAAAATCCATATATATAAATCCAAAATATTATTAAAACAAAACTTTCTTACCATATTTTTACGTGTACAGAACACCACTAATTTCCAACAAAGTCATAAGTTTAGTTAATCTTCAAAACTTTTACAGGGAGTTGCGGAAAATAGCTGTTTTGTAATAAAATTCGTTCTTAAGTTGTAACTGTAAAATTTTATTCAAAGTTCTAGCAATCGCTAGCTGTTAGAGATGGAAACTTAAATGCCTTTTACAACCGCATGGAACGAAGATGGACGCCTTTTCTAAGAGGTCTGAATCGACTAGCAAGAATCTCGAACTCTTTCATACGATCATATAGTGGCGCTGTTCGATCATTGCAAATTTGCACAAATATAGCACTTTTGCCAAGGTTTGCCGGGTAAATTTGCGTACATGCTCTGTGGGACCTATATGATTTTTTTGCAAATCTCGAATCTTATCTATTTTGTAGATTTGCAAAAAAAAAATTAGGAATTTCATCAAAAAATGGCCAAATTTCACTTTTGAAAATTATATCATTCCAAATCTTTGCAAATCTTTGAAACAAATGTTTGGAACAAATGTGATATATTTTCGACATGTGTGTCGGCATAATCTAACTTCTGGCGTTTTGAGATTTTCAATGTATGCTTTGTGCGTTTCAATACATGGTATGCATTTACACGTTTGATTTAGATAACAAATTTTTTTGTTGACGGCTAAATATTTTGGAAATTCTGATTTTTAGAAAGAAAATCGACACTCATATTGAAGTAACTACAAATATTTTGAGCGCAAAAGATGATTTTGTATAAGTGTGTGAGTGTTGTTTGTCGATTACAGATTTTTAGAAAGAAGAATTTTGAAATATTCGCTTTTTGATTTTGATGCTCAAAATTAATTCGTGACATAACGAAGAAATAGTTGTTTGTGTATCTAGTTTGGACGACTGATTTAGTTTTCGGAACAATTTCGTCTGATCATTTTGCTGAGCAAAATTTGTGATTTAAGGCAACGAGAACAATTTAGAATTGAAAAACAATTGAAAGCCATACGAGTTTTAAAAAATTATTTGATAATGTGCATTTTTTTATGCGCAAAGGAAACGGCTATAATGCTCAAATGAATTTTCGTATACAAAATTGAATCTCAATTTATATTAGGCCGATGTCACGGATTCATGTTCTTGAATATTGGCTTATAATTTGGAAATCGCATTTCGGCTAATTCGCCTCTAACAGAACATTGCGAAATTCCGCTGTTTGTACGGAATTGAGTCTCATGTTTTCGCAAAGTTGTGTAATTTGTAATCAGACAAGTCGGATCGAACAGCGCCACTATATGATCGTATGAAAGAGTTCGAGATTCTTGCTAGTCGATTCAGACCTCTTAGAAAAGGCGTCCATCTTCGTTCCATGCGGTTGTAAAAGGCATTTAAGTTTCCATCTCTAACAGCTAGCGATTGCTCGAACTTTGAATAAAATTTTACAGTTACAACTTAAGAACGAATTTTATTACAAAACAGCTATTTCCCGCAACTCCC
>CM055406.1:92745256-92755882 GCA_029228625.1 Pseudolycoriella hygida
TGCAAATTTGCACAAATATAGCACTTTTGCCAAGGTTTGCCGGGTAAATTTGCGTACATGCTCTGTGGGACCTATATGATTTTTTTGCAAATCTCGAATCTTATCGACTTATATTTTGTAGATTTACAAAAAAAAATTAGGAATTTCATCAAAAAATGGCCAAATTTCACTTTTGAAAATTATATCATTCCAAATCTTTGCAAATCTTTGAAACAAATGTTTGGAACAAATGTGATATATTTTCGACATGTGTGTCGGCATAATCTAACTTCTGGCGTTTTTAGATTTTCAATGTATGCTTTGTGCGTTTCAATACATGGTATGCATTTACACGTTTGATTTAGATAACAAATTTTTTTGTTGGCGGCTAAATATTTTGGAAATTCTGATTTTTAGAAAGAAAATCGACACTCATATTGAAGTAACTACAAATATTTTGAGCGCAAAAGATGATTTTGTATAAGTGTGTGAGTGTTGTTTGTCGATTACAGATTTTTAGAAAGAAGAATTTTCAAATATTCGCTTTTTGATTTTGATGCTCAAAATTAATTCGTGACATAACGAAGAAATAGTTGTTTGTGTATCTAGTTTGGACGACTGATTTAGTTTTCGGAAAAATTTGCTGAGCAAAATTTGTGATTTAAGGCAACGAGAACAATTTAGAATTGAAAAACAATTGAAAGCCATACGAGTTTTAAAAATTTATTTGATAATGTGTATTTTTTTATGCGCAAAGGAAACGGCTATAATGCTCAAATGAATTTTCGTATACAAAATTGAATCTCAATTTATATTAGGCCGATGTCACGGATTCATGTTCTTGAATATTGGCTTATAATTTGGAAATCGCATTTCAGCTAATTCGCCTCTAACAGAACATTGCGAAATTCCGCTGTTTGTACGGAATTGAGTCTCATGTTTTCGCAAAGTTGGGTAATTTGTAATCAGACAAGTCGGATCGAACAGCGCCACTATATGATCGTATGAAAGAGTTCGAGATTCTTGCTAGTCGATTCAGACCTCTTAGAAAAGGCGTCCATCTTCGTTCCATGCGGTTGTAAAAGGCATTTAAGTTTCCATCTCTAACAGCTAACGATTGCTCGAACTTTGAATAAAATTTTACAGTTACAACTTAAGAACGAATTTTATTACAAAACAGCTATTTCCCGCAACTCCCAGAAAAAAAACAATTATAATTTATATATACCTGCTTACGATAATCGTAACGAGTTTTAGACATTAAATGCGAGTATCGCTGTAATGAAATGTAAAAGTACAGACAAAAATATAAAATGAACTTGAACAAAAAAACACACATTTTCGTAACAAGAAATAGTCGGAAAATTAATGTAAAGACTTTCGTTTTGCAAATAAGAAACTTAAAGAGAAAATGTCTCAAGTTTCATTAATTAAGCTCGTCTGTTTTTTCTACACGAGATCTCATTTAACAGCAATGTTCCAATGAAAGATTTTCCTATCTCATGATGTAAAGTTGCAACATCAAAAACGAAAATATGATTTTCTGTTAGTAAACACAATACCAATCTTTTATAGTATACATAAAGAAGTGCCAAAACGTGTTATTCTATTGAAAAGTATTGCTTCTCTTTCATGTTATTGCTTAATGTTTTATACGTTACGTAAGTATATTTTGTTATTCGAATGGATAAAGAGCTTAGGTACTTTGTGCAATGCGTGAGCATATTACTGCCGTGTGAACCATAAACGCCTTATATCATAGTTTCTTTGAACTGAGAAAATGGTAAAACACTGTAGGTACTGTGAACACACTTATTTTAACTAAGAAAAAATTCGCAACGATTGCAGCGGTCGTTGTTTTTTCTCATTAAAGTTTCGAGAAGTTAAGTCTTTGCTTGATTATATTTTCTTAGTCTATATTTCTTTACTAAACACTTTTTATTTTGCCAAAACTTAGAATTTCATGGCATACGCCAACTTTTAAAATGAATGAGTTCGATGTTTGAACTAAACTTGACTAACGGCTTTTTTAAGAAAATGACCAAAATTCTCTATCATAGGCGCGCGGTAGCGATGTCGCAAGTCCCCATACGAACAAAAAATTCAGAAAATTTTTTTTCGTAGACTTCGGAACCTTGCGTCGTACCCCCCTGAGACCTAGTTTTTCGGATTCTACGTAAAATTTTCATTGAAATCGACATTTTACACTCATTAAAATCGGTCCAGTGGTTCCGGATATATGACCTTTTGAAAATTGTAATTTCCGGTACAAAATGTTCCTTCCATAGAAGCCAAAGTATATTAGTTAGTTAGTTCGTTAGTTAGTTAGTACGTTAGTTAGTTAGTTAGTTCGTTAGTTAGTTAGTTTGTTAGTTAGTAAGTTCGTTAGTTAGTTAGTTCGTTAGTTAGTTAGTTCGTTAGTTAGTTAGTTCGTTAGTTAGTTTGTTAGTTAGTTAGTTAGTTAGTTTGTTTGTTAGTTAGTTCGTTAGTTAGTTAGTTAGTTCGTTAGTTAGTTAGTTCGTTAGTTAGTTAGTTCCAGAGCCATTTGTATGAAAACCGTCTTTTTTGGCTCGTGCTCGAAAACGTCTCAATAACTTTTCTTGAAATTTTGCAGGGACCTTCGGCTGGGCATTCAACGCCATATGAGATTTTAAAAAAAGGGGTACCGGCCTTGTTTGGGCGCCAGCGCTCATGGAAGCTCCCATACAAATCCCGTATAAAAGCATATTTTGTTTGTGTTTGTGTGTTATCAAGGTATGGGTCAAACATGAGCAAATATTTTAGAATGTGACCTGAGGCGGCGGTGATGGTGAAATCGTGACGGCGGTCAATGGTGGCCGCCACCGCCAGCTATGGCATCCGCGCGAGGTGCCGTGGCGCTAAAAAATTTTTATGAATGAAGTTTATAGAGGAAGTGACTGTCATCATTTTTATAGACATAAATGCTGGCCACCACAGCCAGCTATGGCAGCCGCGCGAGGTGCCGTGGCGCCAAAAAAAAATTTATGACTTTTTCTAACTTACCCTGAAAATGTGTGGAAAATGTACGAAAAAAACTCACTTTTTCAAAAACGGCTCACCGAGTTACGTCTTTCCTCAATATCTTCCTAAAGACTGATCGGATTCGGCTGAAATTTACAACGTTTATATGTAAGCACTAGAGAGGTTCGAAGGTGACAAAAGCATTATTTTCTTATGATTTCTAGAGGTCGCCTACAGTGTTAAATATATCATGTCTAACAATCTAGTAGTTAAGCTTTGTTTGACAGTCTCAGTATGCCATGTATCGAAAGGAAAATTAGTCATATTCAGTTTGATTCGAATTTAAGTTAGGAACTCAATTTGTAAAAACTTGCATTTCATTATATTCTTCTAACTCTAACGTTCCTGGAACTTTGACACGGTAATTTTAACGTACATCACCCTGCTCAGAAAAGTGGATTATGGTTTGGGTCCATTGTGAGTTTCAATTTAATTTTCGGCTACTCTCAGCTGTTGAGCTAATGAACCTCTCATTCAAATGGTCACCAAAAATCCAATTTTAAACCAACTTTTTCGAGTAAAGTATCGTTAGAAAGGTATTTGAAGTGACTTTTAGACAAAATACATATGAAGGGACCCGTACGTATCAGAATAGATGTGGCAAACAGAGTTGATGCTACGAAAAGACTCGAACGTATTTAAGTCAATATTGCCTTAGTTCTTAAGTGTATGAAATTACGTCCACATTAAATTGTATTGGAAATTGCCGAGAGGGCAATATTGAAAAACCCGTCCGATAGAAACGGTGTAAAAAAGGCCTTCCGAAAGTACAAAATTGATCCCAAAATAGACGAAAAATGTTGATCTCAATTTTTTCTACGACATAGGAAAACCATTTTTTTGTCTAGGGCCGACCTAGGGTCTTCAGGACAGGCCTCGGACAAATACTTACATAGACAAAAATATTTCCTTCCATTTTTCTACAACTTAGTGAAATACCATTTTTTATCTAGGGCAGACTTTAGGACCGACCCAGGGCCATAAGGAAATGCCTCAGACACACACTTCCACAGACAAAAATGTTTCCCTCAATTTGCTCTGCAACTCAGAAAAAAAAAAATTTTTTGGTTAGGGCCGACCTTACAACAGACCTGAGGCCCATTTCAGCCCTAAACACAGACATCGGGTCCAAATTTGCTTTTGGATATAATTTGGTACTCGATTACTTCTCAAATAGAAAAAGAAACATATGCAGGGGACCCGTACGTATCAGAATAGATGCGGCAAACAGAGTTGAAGTTACGAAGAGACTCGAACGTATTTAAGTAAATATTGCTTTAACTCTTAAGTGTAAGAAATTACGTCCACATTAAGTTGTATTGGAAATTGCCGATAGGGTAATATTGAAAAACCCGTTCGAAGAAACGGTGTAAAAAAACTTTCCGAAAGCACGAAATTGACTCCCAAATATAGAAAAGAAAGAGACTATTGGCACCGGGTGCCAATAGCCTCTACATATATGTAGAGACTATTGGCACCGCGTGAAATAAAGGAATCGTAAGTACGTAAAATAAGGGAAAAATAATTAATTAATATTATGATAAATATGCTAACAACAATTGTTGTTCATCATAGATACACTAATTTCTTTTTACTCACTGCAACACTGTCTCAATCACTCTCATGCGAAGCTATCAGTGTTACAGAAAGTTTTCTACGTAGTTCTGAGCGTATTAATCAAGTTTCTGCGCTGTATCAAAGCGATGTTCCGATTTCAAGAGCAACGCGTCGCCGCTAGCAAAATATTATTAAATCGCGACCATGTTAAACGTTTTGAGACGTTGATGCTTTCTTTGGGTCTTGCACGTACAAAAATAGATTGACAGCAACAACTTTTCGTTACCTCAATGTGATCAGTATGGATCAGCTAATGCAAGTGGAATGACATCAAGAATATCGAAAAGGAAAAGATGAAACAGCTCTACATTTTAGAAAAGGACGAACTTCCCAGGCTTGTTAGCCACCTAGTGTGTGGCATTTCGTTAAAGCGCAAATTTGCTAGGTCTGTTAGCCGCCCAGGTGTTGTTACATTTTGTAAAAGAACGAATTTCCTAAGCTTGTTAGCCACCTATAGCGATCGGGTAAATGCGACATTTACTAGTACGACACACCGAAATACAAATGTCAACATAGGTTTTGTTACCGGAAGTTTTATCGCAAAACTTTTGAAAGTCTTAGATTATTTTTATTCATGTTGCCCGAAGTAAATGTGGTAAGTAAAAATAAAATATTTGGAAGAACTCTTTTATTCAATAATAAATTAATTCTTGTGACACGACATAACCTATGAAACGACTTTTTCAGCTTCATTAAATTTTAATGAGCAGGAGCTAAACGAGATAAAATCGATAACTGAACGACGTAGCAGTGTCTGAAATAGATTGAGGCCTTCGAGGTAATTACATAATGTGGTAAATTTTGACATTCTGCAATGTATATACCAACGGTTGATTGAGATTGTGACTCGATAATAACTGCATAGTTAAAAATAGATTTTTTTAGCTTTAAATCTTTAACTGACCCAAAAAATTGGTTACAACGTCCATTTTATTACAAACGAAAACAAAAATCAACTACAAATGCGACGTAAACATCAATTTTCTTCTAAATTCAAGAATTCTACTTCAAGACCCACAAGTAATTCGTTTTGATGATCTTCATCTGATGACTGCGTCTTATCTAGAGATTACATTAAAAAATTATGAAATAACTTTCGCTTTATGAAGTAATTACTAACCCTCAGTAAAGAATTTCCCCAAAAGCTCAGGCAGCATCACTTCCTGGTGGAACTTCAAAGCTTTTGCACTTGCTTTTCTCCAGAACGCAGTGTTAGCGTCGATGCGTAGAGTTAAAGTTTGCTTTGGCGACCATATCACAAAGTCGCAATAATTTACTTCGGCAAGGTGAATAACCATTTGCATTTTGTAAAAATATTGATGACTCTCATCTAACGCAAATTCGCCGTTAGTTTTATTTATTTATTTATTTATTTATTCCGTCAATGGCCGAAGCCCCCTGACTACATACAATTATGAATGACAAAAAACATAAATAACGAGCAGAACCGGAAGTGAGCTGCCGACCCAGTCGACCCGTCGGAGTCAGTAGCCACCTCTGCTCATCGTCATTATAAACAATTATACAATTCTAAGTAGAAGTTATCATAATACAGGAATCAATTATTATACGAAAATAGAAAATAGCCCGATGTTCTATCAAGCACCAACGTCTCGTGCAGCCAATGGTCCACCTGAAACAAAAATGATTACGGAAGCTAGTCGGCTAGACTAGCTGTTTTTGCAAGTCGACGTGACTTAGAGTTACATTTGAGAGTCGTGAGACCCGAGTTGACTAATCAGATTCTGATTAGAGTGAGAACCATAGGTTCGGTTTAAATAAAGATAGAGTCATATTGACATGGATTATGAAATTCTGGTCTTACCATTCAGTTTATACGTAATCTTTAACTTCCTGATAGTCATCTTGAACGATACACGTGGTATGTTTAGAAACCAAAGTAGTGAAAAGCGGTTAAATGCCATGCACATGTTATTGATTGGCTCATAAAGACCATATTTTGTCCTGTGTTCGTTGACAACGAGAAAGTCATCACCACGAGTGGGTCTAGAATTACGAATGACTTTGCTTTTAATCTTAGGTGCGTCGATATTGCCATTCATCAGATCGGATACAAAAAGTGCGCAGGCATTAATTCTGCGTCGGGCGAGTGTTTCGATGTTGATCAAATCGCATCTCTCAATATATGGAGGAAGCTTGTGGTTTTCGTCCCGTTTCACCGTCCGCCTCAGTGCGTACATCAAAAAATTTTTCTGAATAGATTCAATTCTGTCAACAAATGTGTCCTGATAAGGATGCCAAACAACTGAAACATATTCTAAGTAAGAACGGACATAGGCAAAGTATATACTTTTTAAAGTTTTAATATTTTTAAATTCTTTACAAGTTCTCATGACGAAGCCAAGCATTGAGTAAGCCTTTGTAATTATATATTCAATGTGTTTACTGAATGTCAATTTTTGGTCCAAGAGAACTCCCAAATCTTTAATTACCTTGACACGAGTCAACACAACATCGTCGATATTGTAACCGAACTCAATTTTGGATCTCTTTCGAGTGAAGGAGATAACCTTACACTTATCGACGTTCAAATAAAGTTGGTTGATTTTGCACCAATGTAGAAACCTGTTCAAGTCACGTTGGAGAGCACTTGCGTCAAGAACATTTTTGATTCTAGCGAAAATTTTCAAGTCGTCAGCACACATTAAGTAAACTGAAGAAGAGAAGACTTTAGTAGCATCGTCCATGAATAATAAGAACAAGAGGGGGCCCAGATGGCTACCTTGAGGAACGCCAGAGGTTACGTTGAACATTCGAGAGGAGCAATTTCCTAATTTGACGAATTGTAAACGCCCATTAAGATAAGATGCAATCCATGCTAACAGGTTCGAATGAACACCCATTTGGTTCAATTTGTGCAAAAGAATCGAATGTTTGACTCTGTCAAATGCTTTTTGGAAATCGGTGTAAATGACGTCTAATTGATGTCTAGATTCCATAACTTTGGTAGCATAGCTAACAAACTCAGCTAAATTTTTTGCTGTAGATCTGCGCTTCATAAAGCCATGTTGTGACTTTGAAATTATTCGATTGAACTTTGTGGATAAAATAGAGGTGACGATGGCTTCAAATAGTTTTCCTATTGTTGGTAGAATGGCTACGCCTCTGTAGTTTTCGACATTACTTCCAGAACCACTTTTAAAAATTGGGGTAATATAAGAAGTCTTCCATCTTGTTGGAAATTTTCCAGTTTCGAGGGATGAGTTGAAAATGCGAAGTAGCGGAGATGACAGATTCTCAGCACAGGCTTTTAATAAAATCGGAGATATTTTATCAGGACCTTCACCCTTACTCGTGTCTATACTACTCAAATGGTTCAAAACGTCTTGGATCTCAAAAGAAATTGATCCAATGTCAATGCGCTTTTCTATGGGGTTCATTTTTTTCGATAGATCAGAACTAATCTCGTTATCAGCTACATACACGCTTTCGAAGAATTCAGCGAAAAGATCACACGTTTCGTTAGGATTACCAGCTTTCTTATTACCTCTAGACATAATTGAAGGGTAGCCTGTAGTCTTTTTTCGCGACTTAACGAAATACCAAAATTTTGACGGATCAGAAGTTAACATTTCTTCGGTGTTAGTTAAATATTTGTTAAAGGCTTGGTCACGCAAGGAGTGAAATTCTTTACTAATGGACAAAAATTTCATTTTTAGTTTCAGTTTTTCGTCTGGGTTTGTTTCATTTTTAAATCGCTTGTGAGCTTTGCTTGTTCTATTTTTTAGATTGCGTAAACGCTGATTATACCAGGGTGGATCGTTAATAACCATTTTCTTTTTGAGCGGAACAAATTTCTCTAATCCATCCAACAAAACATCGTAAAATACATTGACTATGCCATCAACGTCAGAAACGTTTGACATCAGTTGATTCCAGTCAATAAAATGAAAATGGTTATTTAGGCCAGTATAGTCGCCTTTTCTGAAGTTAAATTCACTTTGTGATTCCTCACTTTCAATATTTTCGATTCTTTCAACTAAGTCTGCTGAAATAACTATTTCGATAGGATAGTGATACAAATCAATTCGACTCACAGGAACATCAGATTTAATGACTTTGGCGTTATTCGGATTGCTGTAAAAGACGAGGTCCAAAATCTTTCCATAATAGTTGCGAACGCTGTTAACTTGATGAAGGTTACCACTCATCATGAGATAGATGATATCGGCTTTCGTTCCCTCACCAACTTTAGTAGGGAGCATCACATTGCTTTCACATGATTCGTCTTGACCACTGATCAAGTCATCAATGCAGTCAATGTTGTCATTAAAACGGTCAGGAATCCAATCAACAAGGGTTAGGTTAAAATCTCCCAAAACACACATTTCATCATTTACATCCAGGTCTATAAATTTCAGTGTTTTTTCTAATGCATCGTGATATTCGGTGTATACTTTGACAGAGGAGCCAGAAGGGATGTACAGGCAACAAACAAAAAGCGAATGATTTTGAAGCTGGACTTTAACTAAGACCATTTCGACGTTGTCGGTCCCAGGCACTAGAATACATTCGCTGGGAATGGATGAACGGACAGCGATCAAAACACCTCCATATCTCTGATGGACGCTGTTTAATGCAGACCGATCAGTTCTGTAAACTGAAAACTGCTTAAGATTGAACAATTCACTGTCATAGAAGGACGAATTGAGCGATGTTTCCGACAGTGCTATAATATCGTAGTCACATGTCAAAGAGTTATTCGAAAAATCATCAGTTTTAGTTCTTAATCCGCGAACATTCTGATAATACAACCTGACATTACTTTTTAAAACGGATAGATCAGACTTAATGGGATTAACAGAATCAAAATAAGTCGTAGCCGAAATTATTGGCTGCGAATGAGTTACGATGTCAGCGTTGAATGTCACTCCCTTATCTTTAGGATTGAAAAAGTCTGAAATAAGCGGCTATGTTGCGGTTGTTTCTTTTACCACTGGAGTTCTTTCCGAAACTGGCGTTGCAAGAGAATCGGAGTTCTCTTGTGTGGATGTTGTCGCTGGAGATGTTGTAGGCGGTAAAAAAGTATCCAATGACGTCCTCTTCTTTTCCTTAAATTCTTGAAATTCTCCAATTTGGACATGAGAGGGCCAAAAAGAAGGATCGATGAGTTTATCGTAGAGTTCAACTGTGCAACTTAGCCGGAAAGAAATAAACGTAAGTTCGTCCAGCTTTTTATCTTTTTTCACTAAAAGTCTGAAACTAAAATCATTATTATCAAGTTCAGGCATTCTCGTTTTCATGTACGAGGAAACCAATTCCGCAGTTACATCTGGCTTAAGACGAGAAACGTAAATGAATTTTGTAAGCCTATTCACTAGTGGACGAGATTTAACCGGGCTACCCTAGTCTAGATTGGTGCCAGATGTCAACTTGCGTTGGCGAATCAACGGATTGACGTCGTACTTCTTGCCATCGGTTCGAATCCTTTTAGGCGTTTTAGGCGTTTTGGCAACGTCCCTTACGCGCTTACGCTTATTCGAAAGCATAGACATTGAAGGGAAATTCACGTCAGTTGGCGTAACGTCCATACTGCCACTCGCAGCAACGGAAGAAAACAAAGGCTTCCTCTGCTGAATTCTAACGCCTGGATTAACTCCGGTGTCTTTCAATTCACTCAGAACCGACGCGTAAGTTTTTGTCTCTGCGCGGTGATCATGAATCGACGCTTTGATCTCATGGAGCAGAGACAAGATTTCTTTTGATTTATCAATTCCTGAAGAATGTTGAAAGATATCTGGAGTTGGCCGAGCAAAGTCTAAAATAGAAGTTTGAGCTGGATCGTTAGATGAGCTCTTGTTAGTTCTGACGCTTTTGGGTATTGGCGACGCATTAGAATTTGAAATCGTGGTCGCAATCGAGTTAGAAGTAGTCGATACATTGGCATTCGAGGATTTTGAGGATGGTGACAGACACTCGTTGCACAACACCTTCACGTTCTCATGAAAAAGAACTTCACTGGCAGTT
>CM055406.1:92756382-92789405 GCA_029228625.1 Pseudolycoriella hygida
CTGAAGTTAAATTCACTTTGTGATTCCTCACTTTCAATATTTTCGATTCTTTCAACTAAGTCTGCTGAAATAACTATTTCGATAGGATAGTGATACAAATCAATTCGACTCACAGGAACATCAGATTTAATGACTTTGGCGTTATTCGGATTGCTGTAAAAGACGAGGTCCAAAATCTTTCCATAATAGTTGCGAACGCTGTTAACTTGATGAAGGTTACCACTCATCATGAGATAGATGATATCGGCTTTCGTTCCCTCACCAACTTTAGTAGGGAGCATCACATTGCTTTCACATGATTCGTCTTGACCACTGATCAAGTCATCAATGCAGTCAATGTTGTCATTAAAACGGTCAGGAATCCAATCAACAAGGGTTAGGTTAAAATCTCCCAAAACACACATTTCATCATTTACATCCAGGTCTATAAATTTCAGTGTTTTTTCTAATGCATCGTGATATTCGGTGTATACTTTGACAGAGGAGCCAGAAGGGATGTACAGGCAACAAACAAAAAGCGAATGATTTTGAAGCTGGACTTTAACTAAGACCATTTCGACGTTGTCGGTCCCAGGCACTAGAATACATTCGCTGGGAATGGATGAACGGACAGCGATCAAAACACCTCCATATCTCTGATGGACGCTGTTTAATGCAGACCGATCAGTTCTGTAAACTGAAAACTGCTTAAGATTGAACAATTCACTGTCATAGAAGGACGAATTGAGCGATGTTTCCGACAGTGCTATAATATCGTAGTCACATGTCAAAGAGTTATTCGAAAAATCATCAGTTTTAGTTCTTAATCCGCGAACATTCTGATAATACAACCTGACATTACTTTTTAAAACGGATAGATCAGACTTAATGGGATTAACAGAATCAAAATAAGTCGTAGCCGAAATTATTGGCTGCGAATGAGTTGCGATGTCAGCGTTGAATGTCACTCCCTTATCTTTAGGATTGAAAAAGTCTGAAATAAGCGGCTGAAACATAGCCTTGCAGGCTATGTTGCGGTTGTTTCTTTTACCACTGGAGTTCTTTCCGAAACTGGCGTTGCAAGAGAATCGGAGTTCTCTTTTGTGGATGTTGTCGCTGGAGATGTTGTAGGCGGTAAAAAAGTATCCAATGACGTCCTCTTCTTTTCCTTAAGTTCTTGAAATTCTCCAATTTGGACATGAGAGGGCCAAAAAGAAGGATCGATGAGTTTATCGTAGAGTTCAACTGTGCAACTTAGCCGGAAAGAAATAAACGTAAGTTCGTCCAGCTTTTTATCTTTTTTCACTAAAAGTCTGAAACTAAAATCATTATTATCAAGTTCAGGCATTCTCGTTTTCATGTACGAGGAAACCAATTCCGCAGTTACATCTGGCTTAAGACGAGAAACGTAAATGAATTTTGTAAGCCTATTCACTAGTGGACGAGATTTAACCGGGCTACCCTAGTCTAGATTGGTGCCAGATGTCAACTTGCGTTGGCGAATCAACGGATTGACGTCGTACTTCTTGCCATCGGTTCGAATCCTTTTAGGCGTTTTAGGCGTTTTGGCAACGTCCCTTACGCGCTTACGCTTATTCGAAAGCATAGACATTGAAGGGAAATTCACGTCAGTTGGCGTAACGTCCATACTGCCACTCGCAGCAACGGAAGAAAACAAAGGCTTCCTCTGCTGAATTCTAACGCCTGGATTAACTCCGGTGTCTTTCAATTCACTCAGAACCGACGCGTAAGTTTTTGTCTCTGCGCGGTGATCATGAATCGACGCTTTGATCTCATGGAGCAGAGACAAGATTTCTTTTGATTTATCAATTCCTGAAGAATGTTGAAAGATATCTGGAGTTGGCCGAGCAAAGTCTAAAATAGAAGTTTGAGCTGGATCGTTAGTTCTGACGCTTTTGGGTATTGGCGACGCATTAGAATTTGAAATCGTGGTCGCAATCGAGTTAGAAGAAGTCGATACATTGGCATTCGAGGATTTTGAGGATGGTGACAGACACTCGTTGCACAACACCTTCACGTTCTCATGAAAAAGAACTTCACTGGCAGTTCTTGTAATGCCAATGCACAAAAGATGAATCAAGGAGTTACATCTGCCACAATTTACAGTAGAGTCGGTTTTCACGTTCGAAGGTGGGCAATCGTCCCTACTACAATTAATAGCCGGAGGCATGATTCACCGTATCAAATATTTTCAATCAACTACAAGCAATTGACTATGAACTTTCAATTCAAGCTAAAAAGAGTCAATATCAATTCAAATTCAAAACAAATTAGAAATGTTCAAACTAAAAAAAAAGCAGAATGGGTAAAATAAACCTTATTTATTACCTGGTAGGGTATTTTCTTTTTATTAATCAAAAAAGAAAAAGAAGACGAAAATGCTTTATTTTACAGGGACAGATTACTAGTCTCCTAAAAGTAAATAAACACCTGACAGCTGTTGCAGACAGCGCGCCAATTAATTAGATAACTTTGAACCTGTGTAGTTATTTACGTTGATAATAAATTACAACTTTAAAACACTAAAAACACAGACAATCTATGTACTGTTTTCACCGAACTCGATAATTTAAAATAACTACACCACTTCAACTTCTATTACAAATCAATTTCACAAAATAACAATCACGGGTTGATTAAATATTGCCGAAATAAACAGTGCGCGAGTGAAAGGCGTTTGAAGCGTTTAACACACACACACACACATTTAAAATGTTGTTCGGTTTGCAAGTTAGAGCATTGAAAGAGTCCGCATTTTCCAATATTTTGGGACATTTTATTATTAAACAGCCACAGCCATGACAGCTGCAAGACACATAACCATCACAAGACGACGCAAAATACGGCGTACCCGGATTAATAATCAATCCACTTTTATTGTATTGAAAGTCTTCGTGGTACGATGTCGACACCTCAAGATAATCGACCTTAGCTTTTTTCTTATTTTTGATTTCGTATTTTATACTTGGGACTTGCTCCAAATGTTGAACGGGATTAATCAATCGATTGATTAGAGTAATGGATGGTTCGTTAATATTTGTGGCACAGCAGTCCCTTAAGTTAGAGCCTGTAACCCTTCCTCTTTTCAAAGCCACTGACAAAGTTATGTTACCTCCTGGTGTAGTTATTCGGGAAATTTCTTCTATATCTAAATGGGTAATTTCGAGAGGTTTTGATTTTCCGATTTCAACCAATTCACTACGAGACATTCCAATGAAGTGTTCATTGTATAAATTGCAGAGGAAAACATCGTCGCTGATTTTCGATTTACGGCGGATCTCATCGGGATGCATAGCATCTCTTAACGCTGATTCTTGTCCATCTTGGTGAATTGTGTTTATGAAGTCTTCTATGCTCTCATCGCTAAACGGTGTCAATGAATCAATGTAAGACCGAAATGAAGAAGTTTCGGGTTCTAGAGTTGAAGTTTTCATCTCTTCAAAGTTCGCAGATGTCCACTTTATGTCCGTCACCGAACTCATTGATACCTGACCAAACTTGGGTACGTTCCATTTACACAATAAATCGGTTACAGACATCTGAAAATTAGTTTAATTAAACGAATAAGTTTAGACAATGTGAACTAATTTTTACAGTCTCATTCGACTCCATAATATTCATCACAGCGAAACATACAGCACCGACGTGGCTGCAAGACTCGGAGAGCCCTGCATTACAAGTACAGTGAGCAGATATTATTTCGCCATTCATTCTAGCCATAATCCATACTTTATTAGGAGGTTCTTTCATTTTCATTGAATGACCTACCTTGCAATAGAAAGTGATTATGTAAGTTATTGAATGGATTGTAACTGGCCGCCAAGTTCAGCCAACAAAAATATTAGATGCAGTTTACGGTCCAGGTATTTACAACATAAGAAATTACAAGATATTGGAAAAACCAACCACGTTATCATCTTACTTTTCCAAATAAAATTGTAAAATTGTTACACTTTTTCGATCCTATGTACAGAACGAATCCAGATTGAAAGAAAGAATATGACTCCATACTTTTATAGGCCTTAAATGCTTTTTTCGAAAAAGTACTGATGGAATGAATCATGTAATTTCCTATGTCCAGTAACGTAATTTCAGGAAAATCGCCTTTGTTTTCTGACAAATCTTTCTTAGTTAATGTATAGGGGTCAATTCCATCAGCAAGTTCAATTTTTACATCATATCTCACTTTCAAATCTTCACTTAATGCTTCGTTTAGACATTGCATCTAAATAAAATAATACATGAAGTTAGAATCATTCACATTTTCATTATCTTTTAGAATGGTCTTGAAATGCTTTATCTGCAAAAAGTACGATCCGAAGCGTCAAAGCTTATATCGAATTCCTAACCGAAACGAAATACACTCGGACAGATGGCGTCTATGGTTGAAAATTCTAAACGAAAAGGAAACCAATCTCAATAAAATACGAATCTGTTCTGAACATTTTCTCAAAAGTAACTTTTATTCCTCATTTTTGTACAAAATATCAGAAAATAAGTGCAAGGTGCACAAAAACTATAAACATATTTTGAAGTCATCTACGCTACTTCTTGTAAATTGTTTTTGTATCTTGTATGTGATTTCCAAAACAAACCAAACAATGACATAAGTGTTATGTGTTAATTTACAAGGAATAGCGTATGATAATTTACTTCCTAGCGAGTTGTAAACGACTTTTTATCACCAGAGGCAGTGTAAAAATGCGATTATAATACGCCATATATCTTTAGTTACTTTATATTTTTACTTATTTTTTTACTTTATATAACTCTTGCAGAAAAACCGGCTAAAAAGGACGACTATTGCAATGTAGATTGGGTTCCCAATCAAAACATGGGAATATTTTCCAAAAACAAAGGTTTTCACAACGATTTCCTTAAATCTAAGAATGGTCAACCCTCCACATCGGTAAATATAAAAAGTACCCTATTTTTGGACACTACAACCAAAATATAAAATCTATGAGCAGTTTTGAAACTTGATGTTTTGAGAACAACTAAGCATTTTTAAAGTGCTAAAAAAAATGCCTTTTTCAAATTGCGAAACACGTCATATTTAAGTTTCCAGTTTGAAAAAGGTATCTTTATGACGAAACATCTTTAAAAAGCTGCGTAATCTAAACATCAAGTTTCAAAGCTGCCACTGAGAGCTGCGAACAGAAATCAGCAATCCATTACTAACGTGAAGTATTTCGGTTCATTATTCAGGTGCAGCAGGAAGTTGACAGATCTATCGAAGTTCATCAACAGTTAAACACCTCACCGAATAGTTCCAACGTTAGTGTCAACCACAGCGCCCAAGTTGGTGTAATGCTTAATAGCGAATCGAACTCAATGATGTTGCCTGCAAAAAAGAGAAAAATCGAAGTGCTTGAACAAAGATTTTTTTTCCCGAAAGAAATACAGACGGAATTAACTTTCACCGACATCGACGTGCTTTTCATACATTATCAGGAAGTAGTCGAAGAAAGAGAAAGGTTACTAGCACTCATCTCAACTTTGAGAATTGATTACAAGTTTTTTGAAAATAATGACAAAAAAACGAGATTTTATACCGGGCTACCAACATGGAAATTACTTATCAGTTTCTATAAATTTATTGAGCCGTTTTTACCAGAGCACGGCAATTCGAAATTGTCACCGTTCCAAATGTTGGTGTTAACGTTGATTAAATTACGACTCAATCTATTCTTTATTGATCTCGGATACAGATTCCAGGTTGATAGTACTACAGCGTCTCGTTACTTTCACAGATGCGTAAGCATTTTGTTCAAAAAACTTGCAAATTCGAAGATGATACATTGGCCTAAGCGCTCAAATTTCTTCGTAAATACGCCATCATATTTCCGTGACATGTACAAAGAACAAGTTACAATTATCATTGATTGCTTCGAGGTTTTTATTGAAAGATCGTCTGTCTTGCGAGCACTTGCGCAATCATGGTCGCAATATAAGCACCACACTACCATCAAGTTTCTGATTGGAATCAGTTTACATGGCACCATCATTTTCATATCACAGGCATTTGGTGGTCACTGCAGCGACAAAGAAATTACCGCTCAATGTAAGATTCTTGACAATCTGGAAGAAGGCGATCTAGTTCTTGCTGATAAGGGATTTCTTATAGAAGAAGAGGTTAAAGCCAAAAACGCTTCCTTACACATTCCATGTTTTGTCAAGGACGGTAAGCAACTACTTCCAAATCAAGTCGAAAATACCCGTCATTTGGCCAGTCTGCGCATACATGTTGAAAGATTGATTCCTGTTTTACGTCAGAAATTTAACATCTGCTCTGACCTTGCTCCAATGTCAGCCATTTCCAAGAAAAATGATTTATTCGATAATGATTTTTACGACAAAATCGTTTATTTGTGTTGTTGTCTTGTAAATATATGTCCTTCAGTCGTTCGAAGTGATTTCGAAATTTAAGTTTATGTTTTATGTTAAAATAAATTGTTGTTTAAAGAAAAAAGATCTTTTTAATTCCAGAAAGGTTTGGTTGAAGCTTCTTCCTTTCGTTGATGAATAATAAAGGTTTTACATACAAAAGCTAACAAGTTCTTTTTCATGGGGACAGATCTCATAAGTCGCATATAGAATAGTCATTACATTCTTACCTGGTTACTTTTTCTACTGTAGCAACCTTTCCTCTTTCACGTGGCAATATCTAAGGTAATGGGTTTGAGGTTAGGTTGTGTTAAATTCAACATTTTGTAGTCTGAATTGATCAAAATCAAAGTATTTTTTTTACTTACCAATTTTACGTGAATGTTACGAAATTTGTCAGCAAATTCAACCAATGAACGAATAATTAAAAAATTTAATTGTTGACCGACGTTTCAGACGGTAACGAAATATGTGTCAAGAATTATTTGACAGTGTTGTATCATAATAAACGTCACATTCACCAAACCACTATAGTGTGTGGCATTTCGTTAAAGCGAAAATTTGCTAGTTTTGTTAGCCACCTAGGTCTTGTGACATTTTGTAAAAGAACGAACTTCCTAGGCTTGTTAGCCACCTAGTGTGTGGCATTTCGTTAAAGCGCAAATTTCCTAGGTTTGGTAGCCTCCTAGCAAATTTCCTAAATTTCCCGGGTGCCATTAGCCACAGTATAATAAAGAGACTATTGTTACCGCGAGAAATGTAGAAACTGTGAGACTCGCACCAGAATGAGGAAGAAACACTTAAAATAGATCTGTCGATCTGTAGATCTGTAATTTTTTTCGTTACTGACGGCGTTACTCTCATACTAATTTGATCAGTTTGAACTTATTAGTGTTGCAGATATTGTATTATTCCAAACCTGTAAATTGAATGCTGATTTTTTTTATAAATCCATGTCTAGTAGAAGTAGAGTAAATTTCCAGAAAAATCTTATTGAAAAACATTTTTCCTATAATTGCTACTTTTTTATATTGAGTGCCGATGGTGTTTTCCACATACAGTTACTAAAGGCACCGGGTGTCAATAGTCTCCTCACTATACTGTGGCCAATGGCTTTAATATAAAAAAGTGACTATTGCCACCCAGTGCCATTTTTTGTGACATTTCGTAAAACGAAAATCTTCTTAATTTTGTTAGCCAAAAAGTTTTTTGTGAAATTTTGTAAAAGGAAAATCTACCTAGTTTTGTTAGCCACCTAGTCTTTTGTGACATTTGGTAAAAGGAAAAGCTCCCTAGTTTTGTTAACCACCTAGTTTTTTGCGACATTTCGTAAAAGGAAAATCTTCTTAATTTTGTTAGCCACATAGTTTTTTGTGAAATTTTGTAAAAGGAGAATCTTCCTAGTTTTGTTAGCCACCTAGTTTTTTGTGACATTTCGTAAAAGGAAAAGCTCCCTAGTTTTGTTAGCCACCTAGCTTTTTGCGACATTTCGTAAAAGGAAATCTTCTTAATTTTGTTAGCCACCAAGTTTTTTGTGACATTTTGTAAAAGGAAAATCTTCCTAGCTTTGTTAACCACCAAGTTTTTTATGACATTTTGTAAAAGGAAAATCTTACTAGTTTTGTCAGCCACCTAGTTTTTGTTACGTTTCGTAAAAGGAAAAGCTACCTAGGTTTGTTAGCCGCCTAGTCTGTGACAGTTTGTTAAAGCGCAAATTTCCTAGGTTTGGTGGCCAACTAGTTTTTGCGACATTTCGTAAAAAGAAAAGTTCCGTAGTTTCGTTAACCACCAAGTTTTCTGAAATTTTGTAAAAGCAAAAGGTCTTTGGTTTTGTTAGCCACATAGTTTTTGTGACATTTCGTTAAAGCGCTAAATTCTTCGGTGCTATTAGCCACACTATATATGTAGATACTATTGGCACCCGGTGCCATTAGCCGCAGTATATATGTAAAGACTATTGGCACCCGGTGCCATTAGCCGCAGTATATATGTAGAGACTATTGACACCCGGTGCCATTAGCCGCAGTATATATGTAAAGACTATTGGCACCCGGTGCCATTAGCCGCAGTATATATGTAGAGACTATTGACACCCGGTGCCATTAGCCGCAGTATATATGTAGAGACTATTGGAACCCGGTGCCAAAAGCATTTTCGTATAGAAAAATGTTCAATTTTCTCTACAACATAGAAAAAAACATTTTTTGGGCTAGGGTCGATCTTAGTACCGACCTAGGCCCCTAAGTAGAGGCCTCGAACACACAACTCCATAGCCAAAAGCATTACCCTCAATTTCCTCTGCAACATAGCAAAAAAATTTTTTTTGGCTAGGGCCGACCTTAGGACCGACATGGCCCACTTGAGCCCTAAGCACAGGCAAAAGTTTCTTTCATAAACTGTCGGTCATTTCTAGATCTTTCAAACAAAAAAAAAATTTGAAAATCGGAAAAAATTTGCCCGAGTTATGTACAAAAAACACAAAGAGCCCTAGCAGAGACTCGCTTTTAGTGCCCTAGCTTAGTTCAAGGACTAAAATTCAAAAAAGGTTCTTCCATGCCCAGGATTTTCAAACAAAAAAAAATTTTTGAAAATCAGAAAAGACTTACTCTAGTTATGTACAAAAGACCAAAAATCACTTAAACGGCCCTAGCTCGGTGGTTCTTGGGCCGATAGTGCCCAGATTCAATGCCATAAAAGATTTTTCGATTACCTTTTAGGCAAAAAAAATTTTTTTTGAAAATCGGTTGAGTTTTACTCGAGTTATCGTGTTGACAGACGGACGGACGGACGGACATTTTTTTATTGCTGATTCGTCATCCAAGGACCATGATCGGTGCTCCCCCCTACTCACGGGTCGAAATTCGACTGGTTACAAACGTCGTGGTAAACGCATAAGACCCCTTTTCGAAGAACTTCGTTCTTCGTACAGGTCTAATCAACAAAATCAGTTAGGATTTATCCAATTTATGTAAGCAAACACGTTGGGCCCTAGTAGAAACTCAGTTTTAGGGTCCTGACTCAGTCCAAGGGTTTATAATCAAAACATTTTCTGCCATAAAACGGCAGACAGTCCTACACCTTTCGATCAAACAAAATTTGAATATCGGAAGAGATTTACTCGAGTTAAGTTTAAAAAAAAACATGTAGAGCGCTAGCAGAGACTCAATCTCAAAAAAGTTTTTTCTACAAATAGTAGGCCTTTCATAGACCTGTCGATTAAAAAAACAATTATGAAAATAGGAAAAGATTTACTTGAGTTATGTACAAAAAACATTCGCAGATACTCGTTTTTAGTGCCCTCGCTAAGTCCAAGGACTCAAATCCAAAAAGTTTCTTCCATAAATTGTCGGCCATGCCCAGTTCTTTCAAACAAAAAAAAATTATGAAAATCGGAAAAGATTTACTCAAGTTATGTACAAAAGACCAAAAACCACTTAAACGGCTCTAGCTCGGCGGCTCAAGTTATCGTGTTGACAGACGGACGGACGGACGGACGGACATTTTTTTTATTGCTGATTCGACCCTACTCCACTGTCGAAATGGGGGTGGTTACGAACGTCGTGGTAAATGCATAAGACCCTTTTTCGAAGAACTTCATTCTTCGTACGGGTCTTTGGTTATGTTTAGACGTATCAGAATAGATGTGGCAAAAAGAATAGATGTGGCAAAGTGACTCGAATGTACCTAAATATACAAATAAGCAAACAATCCAACGTTGTCTGTTCTTTTATAACTGTAAGAATTTCAAAGATCCATAGAAATGACCCAAAGTAATGTCAAAGGCCCTACCGAAGTACGTCTCAGACCATTCAAATTTAGAAAAGCTTATATCCAAGGACTAAGTCATTTTTCCCTAAAACCCTGAAACACGTTTATCCAAAATTTTATTCTCTACAACTTTGCCTTTGGAAGTAACTTTGTACCTCTCATAGTTCTGGAGATTCGGGTCATTCTGCCCAATATATGAAAGTGGCCATATACCACGATTGGGCCATATTTCCCCAAAACCCTAAAACACGTGTTCACTTAAATTTAATTCTCTACAATTTCGCCTTTGAAACCAACTTTCTAGCTCTCATAGTTCTGGAGATTCGGGTCATCCTGCCCAATTATGGAAGTGGCCATATAGCAGGATTGGGCCATATTTCCCCAAAACCCTGAAATAAGTGTTCGCTTAAATTTAATTTTGTACAACTTCGCCTTTGGAACCAACTTTCTACCTCTCATAGTTCTGGAGATTCTGGTCATCATTCATAATTATGGAAGTGGCCATATACCAGGATTGGACCATATTTACCCAAAACCCTTAAACACGTGTTCGCTTAAATTTAATTCTCTATAACTTCGCCCTTGAAACCAACTTTCTAACTCTCATAGTTCTGGAGATCTGGGTCATCCTGCCCAATTATGGAAGTGGCCATATACCAACTTTGCTCTTGACAGTAAATCTCCATATTGCATAGTTAAGGAAATATAGACGAAAAACTGTTTTCGTATATGACCAAGAATATCAATTTCGTCCATTCCATTGGTCCCAGTGCCTAGACCTCTGAACCAATTCCCACAAAATTATTTCCCAGTTTTGTGACATCAATTGCTTTCATTTGACACCAAAATGAGGAATTTCCGTGCAATACTTGCTGAGATACTTACGAAAAAGCTTCACCGACCCTCGAAAAACCATGTTTTTGGTCACTTCCTCGACCATATCTCCGAAACCAGTTGATTGATTTTGCTCATCTTCGAACTTGTATCATGGGAGGCATGTATCTTTCGTGGAAAAAAAGTTTAGGCTGATCGGTTGAGCCGTTTGGAAAAAAAAGTGGAGACGGACAGACAGACAGACGGACATTTTTAGACCCGTACGAAGAACGAAGTTCTTCGAAAAGGGGTCTTATGCGTCTAACACGACGTTTGTAACCACCCCAATTTCTACCGGGGAGTAGGGGGGAGCATCGATCATGGTCCTCAGATGACGAATCAGCAATAAAAAAAATGTCCGTCCGTCCGTCCGTCACCGCGATAACTTGAGTAAAACTCAACCGATTTTCAGAAACTTTTTTTCCCTGTAAGGTAATCGAAAAATCTTTTATGGGATTGAATCTGGGCACTGTCGGCCCAAAGGCCGCCGAGCTAGGGCCATTTAAGTGGTTTTTGATCTTTCATACATAACTCGAGTAAATCTTTTCCGATTTTCATAAATTTTTTTTTTGTTTCAAAGAACTGGGCATGGCCGACAATTTATGGAAGAAACTTTTTCAAATTTGAGTTCCTGGACTTAGCTAGGGCACTTAAACCGAGTCTATGCTAGGGCCATACGTGTTTTTTGTACATAACTCGGCTAAATCTTTTCCGATTTTCATAAACTTTTTTTGTTTGAAAGATCTTGGCATGACCCACAATTTATTGAAGAAAATTTTTTTGATTTGAGTCTTTGAAGTTAGCTAGGCCACTAAAAACGAGTCTCTGCTAAGGCCATATGTGTTTTTTGTACATAACAACTCAAGTGAATCTTTTCCGATTTTCGAAATTGTTTTTTTAATCGACAGGTCTATGGAAGCCCCACTATTTGTAGAAGAAACGTTTTTGAGATTGGGTCCTAGTATATAGCTAGGGCACTAAAAACGAGTCTCTGCTAGCGCTCTGCATGTTTTTTGTACTTAACTCGAGTAAATCTCTTCCGATTTTCAAATTTTGTTTGATCGAAAGGTCTATAGGACTGTGTCCCGTTTGATGGAAGAAAATTCTTTAATTAGAAACCCTTGGACTCACTCAGGACCCTTACATTACCCTTACATTCAAAAACAAATTTGGATACGGTGCCTCTGCTTAGGGCTGAAGTGGGCCTCAGGTCTGTCCTAAGGTCGGCCCTAACAAAAAAAATTTGTTTGCTATGTTGCAGAGCAAATTGAGGGAAACATTTTTGTCTATGGAAGTATGTGTCCCAGACATTTCGTTATAGCCCTGGGTCGGTCCTAAGGTCTACCCTAGACAAAAAAAATGGTTTTTCGCTATGTTGGAAAGAAATTGGAGGGAAATATTTTCGTCTATGTTAGTATTTGTCCGAGGCCTCTCTTGAAGACCCTAGGTCGGTCCTAAAGTCGGCTTTAGACAAAAGAATGGTTTTTTGCTATGTTGTAGAGGAAATTGAGATGAACATTTCTGTCTGTTTGGGGGTCAATTTCGTACTTTCGGATGGCCTTTCTTACACCGTTTCTTCGGACGGGTTTTCCAATATTGCTCTCTCGGCAATTTGTAATACAATCTAATGTGGACATAATTTCATACACTTAAGAGTTAAGGCAATATTGACTTATACTTTCGAGTCTTTTCGTAACATCACCTCTGTTTGCCACATCTATTCTGATAAGTACGGGTCCCTTCATATGTTTTTTATTGCTGATTCGTCATCTCTAGACGATAATAGATGCACCCCCTCCCCCCGTCCCATTTCGATCTACCCCATGTTACAATAAAATTGTTTGTAGTAAACGTATAGGACCTTTGTACTTCGTACGTGTCCAATAATTTTAGAAAAATCGTGTTGGTTATGTTGGAAGCAGAGTCGCCAATTTTCAGTCGCCTAGGCTAAACCTATTGCCGCCGCCGCCGTCATTTTTGGTCGGCTTAATTAAGGTTGCCGCCAAGGGCGTCGCTGAAAGGTATGGCTGACTGATTGGGGGCTTGAAAATTTTTTTTAGTTAAAAAAGTCATAGAAAATGATAATTAATTACGTACATTGTAAATTTTGCGCCAGGAATCTTTTTTATGGCTTTAGCCGATCTAACCGCCAGACGTCGGTGTAGTTTCGGCTGGACGCCGCCGATGATTTTTTTTTTCGGCTCTCGACTCTGGTGGGAGATAGACTTAGAAAAACGTTCCCGAATTTCACAAAAATTACTATCAAGACCACAAATAGCTAGGCAGGCTGAAGTTTTTGACGAGTGTATGATTTGTGTCCCGAGCCGGAGGGAAGGTATATAAATACACGAGTCAAGACCACACTTTCAAATGCGAGTTGCTTAAAAACACACGATTGAGTTTGAAAGTATCTCAAAATGATCTCAAATTTCTTTCGTACGATAGTTTGTTTGTTCACGATAATTGTACTCGAAAAATTCAACATTACACATGTAAATGAATCCCGAGACAGATATAACAACAAATAGTGGAAAGTAAAATTAAACAAAACATTTCAACTCAAAATTAATTCAGAATGAGCGCATCAAATTTCAGAATCATTGAAAATGTTTTGTTAGTTTATTCAAAAACAAAATAGAATTCGTTAACTCATTTGTGTAGTATCAGTTTGCATTTGTAGAATTTTAACAATTCAAACTAACCGTTAAGTGATGACCGATGACTTTCATTTGCTGTTTGGATTCCGTGTAGAACAGAGATTGTTTTAAACGTTGAAACAAAACACTTTGACGAATCTATTGTGCTTCAGTGTGAAGTGTTTTGAAGTGTTTGTTCGAAGCTTGCGGGAAACAAGGTGAGAAATGATAACCTAAAATTGATTTTAGGATCAGAATTTGATCTCGATCGTAACAGCTTCTAGGATAATCCTTTATTTTTGGTTACGAATGGACATTGATGCTACGTGCTTTAGTCATCTTTTAAATGCTAGCTACAAGAAAAGCATATCAAGTGGTCAATAGTGCTCAGTTCTGCAAGTCTCGTCACCCAACCTAAAGTCAGGTTTGCATTAATGTTAAGGGGGATGCGCATTTAGTTATTAAGGATAAGTGTTTTCTTAATAAATTTGTATTTTCTGTAGCATATGTTTTATATTGTGCTAGGAATTTTAGTGTGTAAATTAGGAAGAATTTTATTATTCGTTACAAATTTAATACAAGTTCGTTAAAAAACAAAACAAACATAAAAACAAACAAAAATAAATAAACATTTAGATGGATAACAAAGGCTTATTGCTGAAATAGGGAATTTTTTTTGGATTTTGCTGAAAATTTATTGCAGTGATCTTCAACAATTTGAATAATTTTTTGTTTTTCAGCTTCATTATAAGCATGGTTGTGCTCGCTAGTCATTTTTTTTAGCGACGCTAACGCTAGTTTAAAAAAATGTTAGCGTCGGTAACCAGATTCGCTAGTGGAAAAAAAACTAGCGCGCTAGTAGCGGTCGCTAATTTTTCGCTAATGAAACAATTTAGAAAATTGTAGAAAAAATCTATTGAGTAAGAATTCGGTATTTGTATCGTTAATTATTTCAATTAACGTCTCCGACATCTTATCGCTTTGATTGCAAAAACCATTGTCGCAATTATTCACTTTAAATTTGTGGGATTACATACACTTACGGAAATATATTTTTGCATCAAATAGAATTTTGTACTTCTGCGCAACTTTTTAACACTGCGAAAACTTGCGCAGAAGTACAAAATTCTATTTGATGCAAAAATATATTTCCGTAAGTGTAAATTTTTTTAACACAAAATTATCAATTTTCGTAAACGCTCATCAAACACGTTACATACATTTTTTTTCAATTCGACTTTGTTTATACAAGACAGCAAGAATAACAGAACACAATCATCATTGTTGCCTCAACGGTGTGAAGCAGTAACATGCATGTGTGTGTTGCTGTTGATTCAAATTCTGTTTAGACTAAAAATTTTAAGGGTTGAATCAATTGCAAGTTACGATTTTCTGGAATGTTTTTAAAAATTTAAATTCAAAATCTTTGTTAGCGAATCCGATTAGCGACTAGTTTCGCTAACACAGTTTTAGCGAGCGTTAGTCGCTATTACCGAGTGGTTCGCAATATGAGCGTCGCTACTAGCGACGCTAACCCAACCATGATTATAAGACAATAAGCAGTACGGCCCCAATACAAAACCCCTCCCTTCCAATTGCCTTTAAAGGAACGTTGGCGATCCGAAACAATTGAATGTTTACAATCTCTTTTAGCTTATAGTACCAGCTACATTCCTCGGAAAGATTACAGGGAGTTGATTGACTTAAGATTAATCATTCTGGGCGTTCGTAATACAAACTACAAACTGAAAGTTCCGGGTGGGTTGCATCGAGCACGTTGGATGTGCAAAGTAATTTACACATTCAAAATATACTTGTTACGTAGAGAGCTGAAAATCTCCAGCGTGGTTGCTGAAGCTCTGGATTTTTGTTTGTTTTGCAGTTTCTGTAGGGCCACGGATGCTTTAGGAAGTATCCAGCACAGGTTTGGATCCACAGAGTCACCTTTCTGCACGACATACAAGAGGGAGGAAGAGACTGCGGAGCACGTGTTATTTGTCTGCCCCCGCATCGAACAAGAGCGAAGGTGAGCTGATGGCGGTGAGTAGGTCAGAGGTAAATGCCGAAAACATAATATCGTAGATGTGCCGCGATGAGGAGGTGTGGAAAGTAGCAGATAATGTAGTTGCGAAAATAATGGGGAAGCTGCAAAGCGCATGGGAGAGACGGTCAAAGAAGGCTGTCAGTTGATCTGAGAGAGTAAGCGGGAAGCCCCTTCCCGAAGTAATGCTGTGATGCGGTTCCGGGGAAAAGAGAGCATGGAGAGTAAGGAAGGAGGTTTCAGTTGGTAGGTCATTGAAGCATGGAATCCAACACTACCTTGGTCCAGGAGGACCGGGTGTCTATGAAGATTTCCTAACCCTTATAAACATATATAAACATAATATAGAAACCAAAACTTGGTGCGTTGGTTTTGGTTTCTATATTGAGGCCATTAAAGCAACAATTCATATTTTTCTATTTTCAGTTTAAAAACTATCCGAAAGGAATTCGTAGCTAAGTGTGAACTTTCTCAGCGAGTGTAGGTAACTGTCGATTCAATGAACCACCTAGGCCAGACTCGTTGTGCTTTGAGGGTAGTCATGACTCTAACCATTCGATATTTGTAGTTAGGGATAGGATAGCTCATCCCTTCCAGCGTAGAATAGATTTTCGAATCCACCCTTGCAAGCTGCACATGGAAAGCTTAGAAGTTTAATAGCGACCCCGATTCTCACCATGCCTCGAGATTGGATAACTTCGAAGCCGGATTTCATCAGATGCTTTCAGGCAATTCTCGCAAGTAGGCTATACTAGTTAGATGGCTAGCCAGTAAGAACAGCCTTGTAAGATTTACAGATGGCTCGAAAACCATAGAAGAGAGGGGTTGGAGTTTAAACTCCAAAAACGGACACTTTTACCTGGTTCAATCTGGGAATGTAAAAGTCACCTTCCATGCAGAAATAATGGCAGTGCTGGTGATGCCACAACAGACAATAGCGGCTGCATTTATGGACCTCACCTCATCCACTAGACAACAACAAACAACTTTGTCCTTCACACCTACCCGATCGCCCTGATACTTAACGAACAAAATCAAATTTTCTCTGAAAAAGCGATGGTGGCGCCACCATAGCCAATTTAAGCCAATTTTTTGATCACCCTGACATCAATCAGACAACGAGAAACATTTTTGCTGAATTGATACTTGATTTAAAACGAATTTGTTTAATAAAAATATCAAATATTTTGCATGCAATTGACATTTTTCACCGTGCAAGGAAATTTTCGACATTCCAGGAAAATTTTCCTATGAGGTGGAAAGTTATAAGATACTTCTTAGGAAATGTTCAGTATAGTCCAAACATGTTTTTAAGCCACTAACATCAAAACTTTAGAGATACCTATTTTGGGAATGACCGTTCAAAGATTTAATATGAAATTTTGACTTTGAAAATTTATATCTCGGATAAAAAACAACCAAAATTTTATTTTGATACACCGTTAAAAACTTTGGGATGTGTAGAGAAAGGGAAAAATATATTTTTGTGAAAAAAGTGAAAAAATTAAAATTGCGTTGAACAACGAAAAAAACGTTACACGTAACCTCACTTTTTTTCGGGTTTTTCCGATTTTCTCGAGTCACTCGCAAAATATCCAGTGGGACTTTTTGGACGTCATTCAGGTACCTAAGGTCTACCGAATCCCGCTTAGTTTGCTTTTGTCCTAACTTTTGCAAGCTCTTCCATATAAATTTTTTTAATTTCCCTACACTATAAATTAAATAACGAAATCTAAATTTAATTCAAAAATACCACACCCTAATTTAAAAAAAAAATTTTATGGAAACGTATGGGACCTTTGTATTTCGTACGGGTCCAACCAAATATTTCAAATTTTTATGTCAGTCAACTTTCGTTCGGGATATTTTTCGTAAATATTACGAAAATAAAAGTTTTGCTCAGACCGCCTTTGTAAAAGAAACCTGAATGTTACGAAGCATTTTCGAGAGGGACAAATTTGCATGTATGGTACGTTTTCGCGTAGGGTATACAATAAAAATATTGTACATGTATTTTACAAGTAAACTTTCGCACCTCAAAATTGATATTTTTTTAATTTCGGCTCTAATATGAAGTATGTAAAACTTCATCACTCGGAAAAGCACTTTCGGCTTTTGTCCTTGTGACGTAAATAAGTATATAAAACCAATTTACTGCAAATATGTTGGATTTGTGTAATTTGAGGAATGAGGATTTGAAATAAACATACAGTCAATTCCCCAATCCATTTTTCCATCACATATCTTATGATTGAGCAAATTGATTTTTGCGTGAAACCACCTGAACGTCGAACAATGGGGCATATCGTACCGACAATATTTTCGTTTAAAGTATTGGCAGAAAAAATTAAAGTAAAGGAGGACTGTGATCCCATTGAGTAGATTTTTCAATTAATTCATGAAAGAAATTGTCTTGCCAAGCATATAAATTTGGGAAAAACTTTTCACATTTACGACTTAATAGACCATTGAATTATTTTCGCATACTTGTGGCTTCAACATATCAACGAATGTCTACAGTTTATTTCCCACGTGCAGGTTCAAACCAACAAATAAATAAACATTTTCTTTTGCGTATAGATTCGGTATAAGTGGTTTTGTTAATGGTACCCACTTAAGGTCTTTAGTAAACTGTTAATCAGCTTTATAAAGCTTATGTGTGCACTTACAGAGGCTCGAATTTCCGTAGAAACCATTTAATTTAAATTATTTTTTTTTCATTTCCTTTGTTTCGTTAACCTTCTTAAATTACACATCAATCTAATTTGTTGGTTTTCATTCAATATACAGCTGCTACATCCCATTCCAATGGAGAACAACGAACGATTTTTCGAAAATATTATGAAAATTCTATTAAATGTGACGAGTGTATCGATTTTTTTTTATTTCCTCGTATATTCTTCTTATCAAAATTGCTTTTGTTCTTTTATTTCGAAAGAGCTAAAGCGTCCAATGGAACGACAATTAAAGTATATTTATGCTCATTGAAAAGAATTGGGTTGGAAACAATATTGGTTATTAATTTGTTATCGATTTACAGTATCAAGTAACTGAGATTTCAGATCTACTCTGTTTTCAGATGATGTGAGATACATACTAAAAGGTCTTTTTTTCTGCCGAATTTCCGGCTCTTGTTTATGGAATAAATATCCTTATAAGAAATAAAGAATGGATTTTTCTTCTTATTAAAGAGAAAAAAATATGCCTTAGGCTAAGATTCAAGTGATTTTCATTGTTAAACAACACGATCCGATATTTGATAAGACCCGCACTGTTTTGCCATGCATGTAATGTAGTAAACGGTTCGTGAGTCTTTTGTGAGTAAGACGGTGTTTTCCTACACAAATAATCCTATTTATAGCAATATGATTTTAAATAAATAAATATCATGTAATATACCGAAATAATTTGATTATAATGCGGCGTCAGCAAAACGATTTCGTGTTACAAAATTGACTTAGTGGACCGACATTATAGTGTACATACAATAGCAGAATTAACCGCCGGTCAGCTTGCGATGGGAATTGCAAAATAACAACAAAAAATTGTTTTTTCTTCCTTTGGGTCAGTGTGTCCCAACGCATATATTGCGTTGGTTATTATAGTGATAACTTGAACATGGGTGTTTGTCTACCGCTACACAAATTGTTGTTAAGTTCATAAATGATGCCTTCACCACATCGTTTACGTATTCAAACATACACGCGAGGCGCGTAAAAATCGCGAAGATATCATGCCTCGTAAGCTGTTCTTCACTAATATATACACTGAAAATTCTTAGATTTTCACGCTAGTTGTAGGCTGCTTATAATAGTGATATCCTGTATATATTAGTTGCAAGTTGTATTTCGTATGCTGCATGTTGGTATATTATACAACTTGCAACAAATTATGCAACATATCACTATATAAGAATAATAAATGCCATTACAATAATGGTTGCCGATTCGACACATTATACTCATCATTCATCGTAATAGTCGTACTCGTAATTGTATTGGTTATTCTCATTGTCGTTGAGGACCAAATAAGTGGTTTGATAAAATACGGCTGCTGCCACATATTATTTCAATTGCTATTTCTTCTATGACTAGAGAATTCAGTTTTGAAATTTTAAAAAAATTGCATACGTCCATGAACAAAGTTGGAATTGTTCCTCTTGCTCGCAGAACTAAGCCAATTAATTCGAGGTTTTTAGATTTAAGTTTTGCCTGTATGTCGGGAATACATGGTTCGAAAATCGATTTTTTTTCTTGGTTCACTTCTTCTGCCTGATTTTGATTCGTTTCGAAACGGACTGTCGGATCTAAAATGTATCCATTACTAGTTGTTTTGTTAAACAATAGCAGATCCATCCTTCGAATAGATCCATCAACGGAAAGGCAGGTAAATTCGTCGACGCTGTCCATTTCTTTTTCCTCAATGTCTTTGCCAGTATTTGTACTATTTTGTTATGCCGTTGATGTCGCAATAATTCACCATAATGACAGAACCCTAGAACGTGAGGGAGGGTTTCAATAGCTACGTTACAATAGTACAACATTTTTAGTACAACTTTTTTTGTTGAACTAAAAATAGTTGTACTATCTTCACGCTTCATATATAAGGCGTTACAATAGTACAACTTTTTTGGTGACACTTTTTTTATGAAACTAAAAAAAGTAGTACCATCTTCACGTTTCATATATGAGGCGTTACAATAGTAAAACTTTTTTAGTACAACTTTTTTTGTTGAACTGAAAAAAGTTGTACTATCTTCACGTTTCATATATGAGACGTTACAATAGTACAACTTTTTAGTGCCACTTTACTTTACGAAACTAAAAAAAGTAGTACCATCTTCACGTTTCATGTATGAAGCGTTACAATAGTACAACATTTTTTGTAGAGTAAGGGTGCCTAATGTGGAACAGGTGCATAATGTGGAGCACCACCATATCTCATAAATTTTTGATCGTGGACAATGTCTAATTTGAAAAAAATGTGCACGCTAGGTTCATTTTTGATTTACGGCAAAACTGACAGAAATCTGTGTAGCTGAACACAAAAGAGAAAAAGAATACACATTTTGACGCCATTCTGATAAAAAAAGTTCCTAAAGAAAAATTTGGATAACATCGAGAGAAGTTAAGAAAAATAAACTTCTTATGTTTTGAAGTATTAATTAAACATTTTAGTAAAAGGGTGCCTTGTTACCTTCTTTTAAAATTGAAAAACATAGAAGAAAGAGACGAGACAAGAAAATCTTGTCTGTGTTCCTAATGTGGAACACACTCTTTTGTTCGTTCAGATTGAAAGGAAAAATATTTTACTTTCTATTTTTGGAAGACGTCATGCCAAAAAAGATGTAAAGCTGTGAATAAGTTAAGTGTTAACTTTATGCAAATGCATGGATATGGAACGGTATATTTAATAACTAGTACTGTTCCACAATAGCTGCATGTTCCCCATTTGCATCACATCTAAACATGGCTTAAGGGTCCGAAAAACGAAATTTATTTTTTGTTTTAACTCTTAACAATCGATTATCAATTTCTTTTGAAAGAAAAAAAAGTTGCGAAAATTTTCTTCATGTTTTGAAGCGTTTCACATTAGGAACCCTGGTGTTCCACATTAGGGACACTTTTTTGAAACAGTTAAAATTCACTTACTTCGAAAATGTTGAAAAATTTCTAATCAATCAATTTTGGAAGTCCCTTATTCTGAAAGAAGCTACACAATACTTCGCTAATCTCCCCCAAATAACTTTCTCCTAGATTTCGAGACATTTCAAGTCAGTTATTTGCATTCTCTTTTTGGTGTTCCACATTAGGCACCCTTACTCTACCAATTTTTATGAAATTAAAAAGTTTCATATAGAGGCTATGGGAACTGATCAAAACAAATTCATGTTATCAGTTTGATGCCATATAATGTTCCACAAAAATTATTTTCCTTTTTGTTACAATTGAATTATAATTATAATTACAAAATGTATTGCTTATATAGCAGATTCAAAGGTAAAAATTGGGTTCACGAAATTTTGAATTGATAGTTGATGGTTCCATGTAGTATTTGATCGAGTTGAATTTTGAAGAAATGAGCCAATGGAATTTGCCAAGGTGTACCAATGTAGTTTGATGAAATGTACCAATGGAATTTTGACGAAAATTTTGAATATCTAGATTTGAGTTACCATGTTTTGATTGCCAAGTGAAGTTATTTCAAAACATGGTTCGAAAATTAAGTTATTTTCTAAGTTGAAAGTAACTTTTTTGGTTTGCTTAATTGAATTAACAGAAGGTGTTTCTGGAATTTTGAAGCAAGGTTTGAGACGGTCAATGCTGATGACTTTTTCTTTTCCTTTGATTTTTAAGGTAAAGAATTTTGCGTCTCGTTTTAAGACTTCATATGGTCCGTCGTAATTGGGTTGTAGTGGTTTTTTATAACCATCCTTACGGACAAAAACATGAGAGCAGTCTTGGAAATTTTTAAATATAAAAATCTTTTGTTTATGGTGATTGGAGCTTGGAATAGGCTGAATGTCATCCATAATTCTTTTTAATTTTTCAACAAAAGTGATTGCGTCTTTTGTTGTATTTGTTTCAGTTTTGTGAAAAAAATGATATGGAAGTTGGATGTTTGTTCCATAGACCATTTCAGAGCATTTAGGTTTGGTAGGATTACTGATCGTAAACATAGCAATATTATTGGAAGTGAGTTTATCCAATTTGGATAAGTATGACACTTGATAGCGTTTTTTAGCGTACAGTGCCATCTTTCAACGATACCATTTGCTTGTGTGTGGTAACTGGTAGTTCGTTGTTTGTTAGTTCCAAGTAATTTATTCAGTTCTTTGAATAGATCTGATTCAAATTGTGGACCTTGGTCTGTAGTTATAATGTTTGCAACACCAAAACGAGAGATCCAATGAAAAAGTAATTTTTAGATACTGTTTCAGCAGTTGAGTCTTACATAGGTATGGCTTCAGGCCATCTAGTAAAGCGATCAATTATTGTTAAACAGTATTTATATCCTTCGGATGGAGGAAGGGGTCCAACAATATCTATGTGGATATGATTGAAACGTTCATTTGGAATGTCAATCGGTTGTATTGGGCTAGAATTGTGCCGTGTGAATTTTGATTTCTGGCAAGCAATACAAGATTGACAGAATTTCTTGATGTCTTTTGACATTGTTGGCCAAACAAAATTTTTCTTGATAAGTTCTTTGATTCCAGGATGTGATAATTTGTGATCATTATCAAAAATAATTTTTCTGAAACTTGGAGGAATAACTGGTCGAAGTTTTCCTGTTGAAATATCACAATGGATTTTTGATCCATTATAATCCGTTTTAATTATTTTCAGACTGGAATCAAGTTTGTTGAAAAAATTCTTATCTTGATTTTGTGCTTCAGAAAGTCGTCTGTAATCAATTGAACTTTCAAAAGATAGTGAATATATTTGATTGATAGTTGCGATACGTGATAATGTGTCTGCAACTACATTCTTTTTTCCTGGTACGTGACGTATGTCAGTGGAAAATTGTGAAATGTAATTTAGTTGTCTGTTTTGACAAGGAATATCTGTATGGTTTTACGAAAAAGTCATTTTTCAGAGCTCTTTTGACCAAAACTTCACCCAGTTACTTCGAATTTCCTGGTAAATCATAGTCATTGATGATACCTTTCATAAGAACCACCCCTCTCTAAGCCATTTGCACACTTTTCAAATACATTTTGAGGCTTTTTTTCGAAATTTTTCATCGCTTAGGGGCTGTCCACAAATTACGTACACACACAAAACATACAAATACAAAATTCGTATGGAAGTGTACGGTGGGGGGTTGGGGGGGTCGAGCGCGGTTCTATATACGACGAAATTAACTGAATTATAACATCCAATTGATGTATTTATTTAAAATAATTTAATTTTTTTGAAATATTTTAAGTTGACAAGTAACGGATTCGTAAATGCATGAGAGTCGACGAAAAATTTAAACGATTTTTTATTACATCTCTGCATTATGAAATCGGGATTATCATCGATAAAAGAATCGATGTTGAAGATCTGATCGAAAAGGACGCAAGGTGGAAATCCCAGCACGTTCAAACGAGTCAGTATTTCACACAAATCGTGAAATGTCGAAACGAAGATTGCTGTGGCAAATTACGAAGCAACCTGTTTCAATTGTTCCGTAATTTCACCTTCATTCCTCCGCCGATTGTTTTGGAATAAAACGATGAAGGTTTGCCAGCTGCGAAAAAAGCGTGTGAAGAGAACTGCGAACTCCGAAAGTGCGACCGAAACGTATCGCCGCTCTTCGAGCCAACGAACTGCTGGCAATTATAGCACGAGACGATGTAGAGGAAGCCGACTGGATGAATATAAACGACGTGGAGTATTCTGATGAGTCGATTTCCGAAATAAAAAAAAACAAAAGAAAATTAAAAAAATGCCTGTAATTCCCATATGACGCAGGCATGGACTGACGAAGAGATTTTTTTAAAATATTTTTTTAATAGGGGGGGATTGTACGTACACGACAGGGGGGTCTCAAAATTCGTACGAAAGTGTACGGAGGGGGGGGGGGGAGAGAGGAGTACAAAAATGTCAATTTGTGGACAGCCCCTTATTTTAGCGCTACGTGTAGCGTTGTAGCGCTACAAATGTCTTCATAAAGTACCTACATCCTAGAGATTGTCTCGGGCTTTCCAACAACCCCCAAACATCGAAATCCGTTAAGGCTACGAAACGATTCAGAGGATGTGAAAATCGTTAAAAATTCTACCTACATCACGATTTAAAAGCCTCCCGACATCCTACACTAAACTTCATGTCCTCATAACTTCTGATCAAAACATCCAAATTGAGTATAATTTTTTTTTTTCAACTTTTGTCTCAACTTTTTTTAGGATGTGGGAAGCGAAACAAAAATAGATTCACAAAAATTTTCTAGAATATCCTCCGAAATCCACCAAAAACCTCCAAATATCCTCGCTAATATCATGTAGGGTCGCGTAGCGTGAGTTTGGCCCACACTAAGGACACTACAGTCCGAATCACTCAACATATTTATTTTCACTAATTTAATTTTCGTGATTTTCAGGTGTCCATATCTTTTATTCAAAACCTTGAAGAGCGATTTCCGTTCTAATTTCGCAAAGATGTAAGTGAAAAAGTTCCACCAACCTTAGAAAAACCACGTTTTGACCACTTTTTCGACCGTAATATCTCCAGAAGCTTTCATAGACGAATTTTCTTAGCTGGCGCAAAAATCAAAAGTTACAAGGCACTTCCGGTTTAGGTGGCGACCATTTTGTATTTTGCAATATCCTAAAATTAAGCGGAAGCACATTGCGAGACTTTCGTGAAGAAAATATGCTTCTAAGTGGCTTACTTCCGAAGATATTTGCTACTTCCGGTTGAGGAAGCCGCCATTTTGAAATTCGAGTTGGGCTCAATATGCAGTAATATATTCTCTACAACTTTGTAGAACATTGTTTTCCAAAATTTTCAACAATTTACGAGATGTTAATTTTGGAAAATTTTCGAAACATTTTACCCATAGTGCTATGTGAGGAAAAATTTTTTTTTTTTGAAAATCGGAGGTACATGTGGCTGGCACCACCACCATTTCGAACTGTAGCGAATTAAAGCTATTTCAATTGGGCTAGTTTTGGGCTGGATAATGCACATAACCATAAGTTTTGGGCTGCCATAGAACTCCAGCCCAAAATGATTTTAGTGGTCAAATATGTCGTTTTGAGGTTTTCGTATGAAAGCAATGCTTTCTTTACTCGGTATATAGCTCAAAATTTTGGGCTGACGATTGGAATCAGCCTCGAGTTTTGGGCTGATGTCAAACCGAAGTTATTCAACTTTTAAGCAAAAAAACCATGTCGTTTAACTGTTTTCGTAACTAAATCAAATTATCCCGATCCTAAACTTATTGTATCATTTTGGGCTGGTTTTGGGCTGACGATTGGAACCAACCTTGAGTTTTGGGCTGATGCCAAACCGAAGTTATTCAACTTTTAAGCAAAAAAACCATGTCGTTTAGCTGTTTTCGTAACTAAATCAAATTCTTCAGATCCTAGACTTATTGTATCATTTTGGGCTGACGATTGAAACCAGCCTCGAGTTTTAGGCTGATGTCAAACCGAAGTTATTCAACTTTTAAGCAAAAAACCATGTCGTTTTCACTATTTCCATATTGATACCGGCCCCAAATTTTTAACTGTTTTCGTGATGTAGACCATATGACTCGTATATAAGTTAAAAATCATTTCATGTAGAATTTCTTTATTCACATAAAACGGAATATTATGACTCTTAGAATCGGAATTTCCACGATTAAAAAATGAAAATCATAAAAATGGATGCAAATTTACGCATCGATGTCAAAATCTCTTTCGTATTACTTCACCAACGTTGGTCTGACGACAGGTGGTCTAGGCAACACTCGATGTTGGAGTAGAAAAGCTGTTGGTAGAGTTTATTAATTATTGCGGAACAACAGCGTCAACTCACAGGAGTGAATGTGAAAGCGTAATTTTGAATGATAAATATATTTCAGTGAATGCTTGCCCATTCACAAAAACGTATTGTGCATTTGAAATAAATTGTTGAAGATTTTTTTGCTCCAATATATATTTATATATATATATATATATATATATATATATATATATATATATATATATATATTGCACCAATTCACTGAGATTGAATGTGCATTCGAAGTAAAGCTTGCAAATTCACCGAGACGGAATGAGCATTGAAAATAATGCTTCCTTGAAACTTATGTGCATTATCCAGCCCAAAACTAGCCCAAAACTAGCCCAACTAGCTTTAATTCGCTACAGTTCGAAATGGTGGTGGTGCCAGCGACATGTACCTGAAAATCGGACAAGATTTATCCGATTTATATAGAGATAACACAACACGTTTTACCCTAGTACAGATTCAGCTTTAGGGCCCCGGCTGAGTCCAAAAGCTCAAAATTAAAAAAGTTTCTTCCATAAATTATAAATGCCCAGACCTTTCAAACAAAAGACCATAAACCACTTAAACGGCCCTAGTTCATTATCTCTTGGGCCGACAGTGCCCAGATTCCATTCAAAAAAAAGATTTTAAAAATCGGTTGAGTTTTACTCGAGTTATCGCGGTGACAGACGGACGGATATTTTTTTTTATTACTGATTCGTCATCGATGCCCCTACTCCCGGATCGAAATTGGGGTGGTTATAAACGTCGTGGTAAACGCATAAGACTTTTACATAAAACCGCGCGATTATTATGACTAACCGACGCGTTGATATGAGGTTTTACATATAAACTAAATGAGTGAGAACGTTTGACAAAGAACAATTAATACAATAATGAAATACGACTCGAATTTCTTCCAGTACGTGCAATTATTTTTTCAAAAAAGTCAATTGCTTCCCCAATTCTGTTTGATTTTATGAAAAAAATGGCTCGAGCCGGAAAATTCGGCTTCAGGCCGGCTCAAAACCGGTGCTGAGCCCCTTTACCAACTGTGACTCAGAGGCCTGAAAATTGATGAACTGCGGCTTAATCGGCGACTCGAGTTTGGCGGCTGTCATGTCTGATCGGCAGAAAAATACAGAATTTTCAGCAACCTCACATTTGAGTCCAATCATTTCTCAAATTGATTCTTGTAGCAATGAAATAGAGGGAAAGGGAACAAAAATTTAGTTTAACAGATTGGGAAACTGAATGATTATGTTTTGTTTATTGGTAAACTGTCAGCATAAGCAGCATGATCAGTAGAGAAACCACTGCGCAGGCCATTAGACTAAAGACTCTTAGCTACGCTCCTTGACATGGGAACATTATAATTACATTAAAATGTTAGTTTTTATGGTCTAATATTGTCTTAAAACTCAAGAACAAGACGACATATCCTTTTTTAAAACTGAAACAAGAATGTTACTAATGAACCCTTATTGATAAAATTGGGTTACTGAGCGAAATTCGCCGCTTTAGGTGGGGAATGTACTGATGCATCAAAAAAACATTACTTTTGTGAAACCTTCAACTTCAACCTGATATGTTTGGATCGAAGGCCGCCTTGGCAAGTTTGAAATTTTTTGGTAAAAATAATATTCTCCGTTACTCTCGAGGTTACTCTTATAATAAATTCAAGGCGTTTTAGCAAAATATTGAATTGTACAAGAAGTTTTTGTTCTGGGAGATCTGGAATTGTTATTTTGCTAAATAATGCGTTCGTTATGAAGAAATGTAGATGTCTGAAAGAAACTAATTTAAAGGGACTCTCATTTAAGGTGTAAATGTTACTCTTTTGTTTAACAGTTCGTTATTTATATGAACATTTCAACTCATTTAGCATTGCAGATTCTTTAACGATGTACAATTTCATCTTAAACTTTGTTGGCTTATACAATATAAAACTATTCAAATGCACTTCAAGCGTTCTTCTTTCTTACAGGAGAATTAATGAATCGAAATGATGTGGATAAATAATGTTAATCACATAAATTCTCCTCTAAAATTTGAAGTAAGCGATTCTACGTTTTACTGCCGAATACTTTGTATATGTGACCAGTTAAGTTAACAACAGTATCATGTAAATTATACATGTACACATCGAGTGACTAGACCATAGCAGATATGATACCAATGAAGGTGTTGAAAACACAAGAGACCTACATATACTCGAAAATGAAACAATGTCGTACGAAACTAGACAGGAAAAGTTCGGAAGTCATGTTATCGTGTGGAATTTATTGGAGTGGAATCATGCCCGCAGCGGTTGCGGAGGGCGTGACGCAGTCCCCACACCCCAAAAAAGAAGTTCACAAACTCAAAAAACGCCATACAAAAACCTTTGGGACAAATTTTAACCCGTTTGACGAAACCGTTAAAATTTTGAAACGAATTTTTGGTGATCCGGAAACGTTATTCTGCATCCGTTACAACTATGTGAAGTTAGTTAAAAAATCATCTGATGATTTCATCGCATTTGCTAGCATTGTTAATAAAGAATGTGAACGCTTTGATCAGTTTAAGTTGATCAATTTAAGTGCTAAATTTTTGTTTGTGAATTGCATTCGTATGACAAAGACTTTCGTACACGTTTACTGATGAAAATGGAATCTGATACAACTTTGACCTTGGACACTTTGACCGTTGAATGCAAACGCTTAACGGATTTCAAATCTAACGCTGAATTAATTATGAAAAGTTTAGCGGATTCTTCATCGCCATACGTCAAGCAGGTCAATTATTTATTTATTATTTATTCAAATGACTTTAAGAAATTTTACAAACTAATAATACAGCATACAACAATTAATTACGTATCTCAACATTTAAAATTCACACGTTTTATCATTTACGCGTTTGGTACTTATCTACTGAAAGAAAACACTAGACCTTGAAAATGAAAATCGTCAAATGTTTATGTCTAAGCTGTTGATCCACTTTATAGCTTCGTCTGCAGCCAAATGAAGTTCTTCCAGCCCTCCGTTGAAGCGACGAGTTTGGCACTGATTTAGGATGTGGTCCATCGTCTGCACTTCGTTGCAATCGCAAAGTGGCGACTGGGCGAAGTTCCACCTTTGCATCAGAAACGCGCAACATCCCTGCCCCGTACGGAATCTGTTTATACGAAGCCAGAGTCGTCTGGGTAAGTCCATGCCTTTCAGTTTTTCGGTTGGGTCGCTTATTAGGTGTTTGTTGGCCACCGAAACACTTTGCCACCATTCCCTCAATCTAGTATTTAAGTCTAGGGTCTCAGTTCTTTGGCGATAGAAAATCCAGAAAGGATTTCTAGATTGCAGTCGTAGGCTAGCCGGGCGGAGTTCAGGTCATTGTGAATGGGGAGGTCAGGAGCTGCTTCGATTTTCCGGCATTCCCTTAGCGCGGATTCTTGTCTTCGGATGTGGTTCGGTGTGATGTTGCTAAGGATGTACAGCCATTCAACTTCCGTTGGGTCGACCGTTCCGGTCACGATTCTCAGTGCTTTATTTATCTGCGTGTCTATTTTGTTAGTGTGACAGCTGTTCATCCACACTGGAGCGCAGTTATCAGCCACGGATAGTACCATCGCTTGGGTGGTGATGCGTAGAGTTTCCGCTGAACAACCCCATTTGGATCCGGCTAATTTTTGGAGCAGGCTCACTCGTGGCTTCAATTTTGTTTTGACCAGCTCTACGTTCGTTCTGTACGTGAGGCTTCGATCCAAAGGTATGCCCAAGTACTTCGGGTTTGGGGTGTGTACGACTATTTCGCCGTTCATCGTTAGGTTTAACTTTCGATGAGCTTGCTGGTTGTTTAAGTGGAATAAACAGTGTAATGTCTTTTCCGCGTTTGGTTTTAGACGCCACTGTTTAAAATAGCTCGACAGGGTGGCCAGGTCGTCGTTTAATGCGTCTTGTAATTCGTCGAAAGTTTTAGCTTGGAATGCTGCTGCGATGTCGTCGGCACAAATAAACTTGCGAGATTGCGTGGGCGGAAGGTCCATCGTGTAAACGCAGTATAGGAAACTGGATAAAACTGAACCATGCGGAAGTCCGTCGTTCAGTACTCTCTTTTGGCTGGATTTGCCATTTATATTCACGTGAAAGCTCCGGTCGCTAAGCATGTTCATTATTAGCTGTAGAGTTGTGCGGCACCGGATTATTCGGCTTAGCTTGAGCATGAGTCCTCGTTTCCATACTGTGTCGTAGGCTGCCGACAGATCTAAGAACACCACACCTGTCTTTAGACCCTGATGGAAGCCGAGTTCGATGTGGGTGATTAGAGCTAGGATTTGATCACAGCAGTTTCTATTTTTCCTGAAGCCGGCTTGTTCTTTCGGGATGTGTTCATCAATCGTCCCTATTATTCTCGTCAAGACTACTCTTTCAAACAGCTTAAAGCAGCAGCTCAAAAGTGTTATCGGTCGATAATTTTCAACAAGATGGGGTTGCTTGTGGGGCTTTAGGGCTTGATTGTTTCCACAGTTTTGGCAGTCGTCCGGTGACGTAGACGTTCGTGAAAAGTTTCGCCAGCCATCTCACGGTTTTCGGGCCAATGTGTTTTAAAAAGTTCGAGAGAGAATACGTTGTCTTTTCCTAGTACATGCCGTTTTCTAAGTGAACGAGTGCTTCTTGAATTTGCTCTGTCGTAACGGGAGCCGCAAAACTAGAGGAGAGTTGACTGCATCTGAGGTTTCGGATATACTCCTTTTTGACAAATGTGTTCTGTTCCTTATCCACACTTCCTTTTGAATTTTCGACCAGCTTCGAGGCGATTTGATGGCGTGACCGGGTAAACTTTGGCCGTCTTGCGAGATTTTCCGTTTAATCGGTTAAGAACGCTCCACGTTTTTCTGCAAGACTTCGCGAAGTTCAAAGAACTCATTTTCTCTTCCCACAACGCTTTACGGTTTTTGTCTAGCGACTGCAGTAGTTGCTTGCCGGTATCCTTGCAACCTGTGGCTTTGAAATTGTCGTAGAGAGTTTGGCTTTCAACGTTCCAGCCGGGGACGTACGCCTCTCTTTGTCCGCGAGGAATGGACTCCTTTGCCGCTGAAGTAACAAGACCGACGAAGCGTTCGTAATTTGTGGGTATGGGGGAATTCTTGTTATGGTTTCGTCTACTGTTTGCGCGAAATTCTCCCAATTGGCTTTGGCGAAGTTCCATTTATTTCTCTTATCGGCACGCACTAATGGTAGCTGAAGACCAATGTGGATTATCACCGGGCGATGCTGGCTATTTGGGAATCCTCTCAGAACTTTGCGTGTGGCCGGTATCACTTCTCCATCAGAGTCCTTGGAGACGAAGCACAGGTCGGGCGTGTAAGAGCGATTCCACCTTGCTGACTTGAAGGTTCCAGGGTTATCGGCGTTATAAATCAGGGAGAAGTCCTCCCTTGTCATCCAGTCAAAGAGTTTTGTTCCATCTTGATCTTCGTCCTTGTATCCCCATACAGGGTGGTGGCTGTTGAAATCGCCTACAACTACTGAAGGGCCGGTGAAAGACGGGAAAGCTATATTATCGAAGCTCGCTGATGGTGGTTTGTAGACGTTGAAAAAAGATAATGCGTTCAGCTTAATGCCGCTGCAGTATGGGTTGGTTGCTGGAAGTATCTCTACAAACGGCAACAGATCGTCTTTTACGTACGTGGCCAGGCCGAATTTTTCGTGATGTTGAGCGGTGATGGTATGACGCAGCTCTTGCCGACTTTTTTTTTAAATTGTGAAAAAACTTTTTATTGATTACTAATAAGTACATAGTTTTATATGTTGATGGGGCAATAAAGTGTTCAGCAGTGGATAGCTTTTCATACTTAAAATTACTTTTTCGTTGTCCGTGTAAGTTCGTTCAATTCATGTTTAAATTATTTGGTAGAAGAAAAATTTTTTTCATTACACCAACTACGAATATTGTCATTTTCGCTTCCCAAATGGCAACCGAAAATGAAAAAGTTCAACTCTTCATTGGTAAGGGAACCGAAAATATTTTCAGTTCTCTAAATGGGAGCCGAAAATAACAGAGAACCGAAAATACTTTTTTTCGGTTCTCTAAATTCAATTTAATTTGAGTTTACTTTGATCGAAGCGTATGCGTCGCTGCTTAGATTATTTACGAAATAAGGATGTGAGTTTCAGTTAGAAAAACTGCAGAAACATTTAAGCAAAAACATCATCATCATCATCATCATCACACTTTATAGACCGTTTGTACCTTTCGGTGTGAGGTCTTTACTACTGATCATGGACCACCCTTCTCCATACCCCCCTATCCTGTGCCAAGGAGATGGTTTGTTCGCCTAGAGAAAGTCCCCTACCTTCTAAATCGGATTTAATTGAGTCTATAAACCTTCTCCTTGGCCTACCCCTGGGACGCACACCCGGGACTTGAGCATCCAATATCCTCTTTGGTAGCCTGCTATTACCCATCCTCTGAACGTGCCCGTACCCCCGCAGACGACTAATCCTTGCCGCCTCTTCCACTGATGTAACCCCTAAGTTTTCCCTGATGTCGTCGTTCCTAATATGATTGTCCCACTGTTCCCTCCGATTTACTTTTGCTATGCTCCTAAGAACCCTCATATCAGAAACCTCCAGGTCATGCACAAGGTATCCGCCGTCCACCCAACTTTCACTACCGTATAAAATCGTTGGTCTGAAGATTGACCTGTGAATAGCTAGCTTTGTGCCACTACTTAACTCCTTTTTGTTGAACACATACGACCTCAACTGACTGGCCACTGCATTTCCCATTCTTCTCCTTTCTTCAAATTCCCTAACTAACTTGCCATTCTCCGAAAACATGGCTCCTACATATTTAAACTCAGAGACC
>CM055406.1:92796537-92807280 GCA_029228625.1 Pseudolycoriella hygida
GTTTTGGGGAAATATGGCCCAATTCTGGTATATGGCCACTTCCATAATTGGGCAGAATGACCCGAATCTCCAGAACTATGAGAGTTAAAAAGTTGGTTCCAAAGGCGAAGTTGTAGAGAATTAAATTTAAGCGAACACTTGTTTCAGGGTTTTGGGAAAATGTGGCACAATCCTGGTATATGGCCACTTCCATAATTTGGCAGGATGACCCAGATCTCCAGAACTATGAGAGTTAGAAAGTTGGTTTCAAAGGCGAAGTTGTAGGGAATTAAATTTAAGCGAACACGTCTTTCAGGGTTTTGGTGAAATATGGCCCAATAATGGTATATGGCCACTTCCATAATTGGGCAGGATGACTCAAATCTCCAGAACTATGAGAGTTAGAAAGATGGTTGAAAAGGCGAAGTTGTGGAGAAATTTGAGTGAACAAGTGTTTCAGGTATTTGGGGAAATATGGCCCAATCGTGGTTTATGGCCACTTCCATAATTGGGCAGAATGACCCGAATCTCCAGAACTATGAGAGGAAGAAAGTTGCATCCAAAGGCAAAGTTGTAGAGAATAAAATTTTAGAGAACACGTGACCCTGAACTCTGAATTTAGGGGAAAATAGCTTAGTCCTTGGATATAAGCTTTTCTATATTTGAATGGTCTGAGACGTACTTCGGTAAGGCCTTTGACATTACCTTGGGTAATTTCTATGGATCTTTGAAATTCTTACAGTTATAAAAGAACAAAAAACGTTTTATTGTTCGCTTATTTGTATATTTAGATACGTTCGAGTCTCTTTGCCACATCTATTCTGATACGTACGAGTCTTTGGTTATGTTTAGTTTTTAGTTTTAATTTTGTCGTAAACATTCAAATGAAGGTTTTTTGTCTTTTTGCCTTCGATTTATTATGTATGTGAAATGTGAAATCTCTCAAGTTTGAATTAACACTCAACTGTTAGCCAATAATAAACTTACAAACGAAAGCTCAATAAAGAGTTGTGGTGAACTTTGGCGGTGGTCATGGTTCAACTGTCGAACTCGGAAAAACTCTATTTAACTTAGGAACTTTGTGAACATTCTATCACATTGAGTTAAAAATGCATACGCAATATAATTATTAAGGATCTCCTAACACAAATTCACAAGACAACAATGAACAATACGTTAACAAATGACATTTTTAGACCCGTACGAAGAACAAAGTTCTTCGAAAAGGGGTCTTATGCGTTTACCACGACGTTTGTAACCAGTCGAATTTCGACCCGGGAGTAGGGGAGGAACACCGATCATGGTCCTTAGATCCCGAATCAGCAATAAAAAAAATGTCTGTCCGTCCGTCTGTCAACACGATAACTCGAGTAAAACTCAACCGAAACCTTTTTTTTCCTGAAAAGTAATCGAAAAATCTTTTATGGGATTGAATCTGGGCAATGTCGGCCCAAGGGCCGCCGAGCTAGGGCCGTTTAAGTGGTTTTTGATCTTTTGCGCATAACTTGCGTAAATCTTTTCCAATTTCCATATTTTTTTTTTGTTTGAAAGAACTTTGCATAGCCGATAATTTATGGAAGATACTTTTTTGAATTTGAGTCCTTGGATTTAGCTAGGGCATTACAAACGAGTCTCTCTTAGGGCTCTACGTGTTTTTGTATATAACTCGAGTAAATCTTTTCCTATTTTCAAAATTGTTTTTTTGTTTACAAGATCTAGTTAGGCATGGTCGACAATCTTTGCTTAGGTCTCAAGTTGGCCTGTGTCGGTCCTAAGGTCGGCCCTAACCAAAAAAATTGTTATTTGCTATGTTGCAGAGCAAATTGAGGGAAACATTTTTGTCTATGGAAGTATGTGTCCAAGGTCTCTACCTAGGGCCCTAGGTCATCCCAAAAAATAGTTTTTTGCTATGTTGTAGAGAAAGTTGAGGAGAACATTTTTAGACCCGTACCAAGAACGAAGTTCTTCAAAAAGGGGTATTATTCGTTTACCACGACGTTTGTAACCAGTCGAATTTCGACCCGGGAGTAGGGGGGGGGGGAGCACCGCTCATGGTCCTTAGATGACGAATCAGCATTAAAAAAAATATCCGTCCGTCCGTCCGTCAACACGATAACTAAAGTAAAACTCAACCGATTTTCAAAAAAATTTTTTCCCTGAAAGGTAATCGATAAATATTTCATAGCATTGAATCTGGGCACTGTCGGCCCAAGGGTCGCCGAGCTAGGGCCGTTTAAGTGGTTTTTGGCCTTTTGTGCATAAATCGCGCAAATCCTTTCCGGAATGTTGACTCCGCGCGAATTTCCTGTTTTCTTTTTATTTTCGTATAAAAACTGTTCACTTTGATAGTTCAAGAGCCATATAATAAATTAATATCTGCCATATTTTCTATTTATGAACAAATAATTAAACTCGCTTCGCTCGGACCGCAAACTTCATTCTCGTGAAATATAATGAATATGAAATATAAACTTGTCAATGTTTTTAACGTTCCCAGCGTTTAGATTGTAATATTTCACTGTAAAAGTTTTTAATTGCTGTTTCCGACGACACTTCTATAATGCTTTCTTTAAGATTTTTGTCTACAAAACAATTGTTTTTGTGTACTATCCCACTCTAATAACTGACTTAATGGTTGACCATCCACTTTGATAGTTAATCATCCATTATGAACATTTACTATCCGCCTTTATAGTTATTTTCTTTTCGTGAACAAATAATTAAACTCGTGCGATTCCGGACCTCGCTTCGCTCGCCCCGCAAACTTCACACTCGTAAAAGTTTTAATTAGTTTTAACGTGTACGCACACGTTACGTTGAGTGTACGCTGCAGGTTCATTGCTATGTAGATGCAATTTAACATGCTAGGCAGTAATGATGCAACCTACCTAATAAGCCGTTATGGTCCAGTTCATCCAGAATTAACTCTTCTTATTTTTATAAAGAAAAAAAAACTATCTCCATATAGCGATTTGAACCTGGCACATTCACAGCTGCGTCTTGTACGCTAACCATTATCCCACGGATTCATGTAACGAACAACGATTAGAAATCAAACACTTAGTTATAAGGGTATAACAAGGCTACTCGATGCAAAAAGTTCATATGTCGTCGATTTTATTTAGAACATAAACAAAATAATTAAATTTTGCCCAAAAGGATTTTGGTGAAACATAAGGCCAGTCTGTCGTGCGTGATGATAGGATTCCTGTAAAGTACTTAGTTTCTCAATCGGACTAATATATCCCGAGAAATAAGGCTTTGAAAACATGATGTGATCAATTTGTAAAATTTGTAGGTCGATATCGATTCAAAGTCTATTTACTACATTTTTATAAGAGTTTCTGTATAATAATTAATAGACGTATTTGATGGAATGCACGCAACACAAAAAAAATGTAAAAAAAAAACTAGGATTTGAACCGAAAATTCTGGAATAAACGAGTTTATAACGCAGCAGCATTGCTTACTGAGCTATATAGACCGTTGATGTCTTGCGTTATTATCACATCGACAAAGAAATAACAAAATGAACGCAGCACATTGTTCTACGATTGTTCATTCAATATTTAGCCTACTCTCAGAACTCAAAAAGTGTACGCTGTATTCAAAATGTTTAATGTTTAATTGTTTGTTTCAACGGCCGAGTGCTGCTACGTTAAAGTACAGTACAAGTGAGGTCATGTAAACAGCCTGTAACACAAGGACGATTAGACAATCTCGCCTTCGGCTCGATTTTGAAAACTTCCCCCTTATGTTACCGGCTGTTTACATGACCTAATGTAATATACTATATCCTCGCTAAACTAAGTTAGCCGTAAAAACAATCGGTTAGCAGCTAGCAAAAACACGTCGCCTCAACATCTCTGTTCTCTCCTCATGGACCCTAGATCTCCTTATAGACTCTGGTTCCAGTTTCATCGACGTATTCTGTCAGTTGTGGTATTTCGAGGTAAAAGGAAATTTGTAAAAAGTTCGGCTGGGGCGGATAAGATGCAACGCGAATTAAGTTTCTGCCTTCCGGTGTGTGAGGACTTTATGACACAACTCTAGGAAAGGGTACCACCCACTCCATGCCCTCCTATCGCCCGCAAAGAAAATGTTTTGTTCGCATAGAAAAAGTCCCCCAACTTCTAAATCTGACATAAATGAATCTATAAACCTTATCTTTGGTCTACACCTTGACCTAACCCCCAATGCCTGTGCATCTAAAATCCTTTTTGGTAGCCTGTTTTTACCCATCCTTTGAACGTGTCAAAACCAGCGCAGACGATTTTTAGATTTTGTCAGTAAGGGCTGATCATTTCTTATCGATGCACACAGGTCTCGAGCAAACCCTTTGTGCTACCCAGTCATCATTAAAATCTTTCAAGAAGCCCTTTTCAGGACCTCCTCTCCATCTAAACACCGGCTGGGCAGTTGTACACCTGGCATATGACCCGGGCATCCACCTTCCGTTCATACACGGCCAGGTGCCATCCAACTACCCAGCCCCCGCCAATCAGGCCTACTCTTATTCTTCAATTTGTATGACTTTCCTGTTTGAGTCTCGACTTTTACGAAACCGATCCACGTACCATCCACATTGCAAGCCCTGCTCAAGAGCCGGCAGTCGGGCATTGAATCCAATCCAGGTGTAGTACTATGAACTTATAAAACACTTCGACTTTCCTCACCTCACTGTAGCGCCAAAAGCTTTCGCTCATTGAAATAGTCCCAATGTAACCATCGAGCCACATTCAAGGCAAAATTATCTGGTCCACAAACCGAATTGAAGGGTAACCGGCGGGTAACACGAGGCAACAAAGTATCAGAGCTTTGACACAACAGCTGAGTAGGACGCCAGCTAGGCAAAGCAATGCTTCAGTATTGCGACTGTCTTCACGAATTCCGAGATCAGTACAAGTTCGTCTGTATCACCACCACCATACAAACCGTACAAACATAGTTAAGAGCAACTTTGACTGATTTACCTCGGAACATCATGGACAGTTCATAACACTACTGCCATTGTATACATGCATAACAATTGATTGAGTTCAATCGCTATTCATGCACAAAAAGCAGTGTGTTTTCGCTAAAATAAATTTCAAGACAAATCATGAATCTTTTTGAAATTTTGTCAGCGTGATAAACATACCAGATGAATTCAAATTTGAAACTGGTAGTTTGATTCCTGAAGTCGAATTTCAGAAGCAAAAAGCGAAAGTTGCACTATACACATTCACGACAAACATAATAATAACACATTTGCCATGTGCGTATCAATACGTTGCAAAACGCAGACGCGCAGACGACTAGCACTTGCCTCTTCTTCCACTGACGAAACCCCCAAGTTTTCCCTAATGTCGTCGTTCTTGTAATGTGATTATCCCACTGCTCCCTCCGATCAACCTTCGCTATACTCCTTAGAATCCTGATATCAGAAAGCTCCAGGTCATGTACGAGATATCCGCAGTCCACCCAACTCTCAATACCATACAGAATTGTAGTTCTGAAAATTGACCGCTGGGTAGCTAACTTTGTTTTACTACTCAATTCCTTTTTGTTGAACACGTTCGACCTCAGTTGAATGGCTACCGCTTTTCCCCTTTTCTTTCTTTTCTCGAATTCCCTAACTAACTTGCCATCCTCTGAAAAAATGATTCCTAGGTGCTTGAATCCAGAAACCTGCTCCAGCTCCTCCCTATTCAAACTGAAAGCAATACTCTTCCGAGATTTGCCGACATGCGTAACCTTAGTTTTTCCCACACTTATCTTCCTCCCGTACTCCTTACATGCGACATTCAGGCAGTCCACCCCATCCTGTAAATCCCTAGGATTATCTGCCAGCAGAAACATGTCGTCCGCATTATTACCTTACTCACCTTAACCTTTCCCTACAAGTTGGCCTGATTGATGATCTTGTCCATGAAAATTATGAAAAGAAGCGGAAAGAGACAACAAGCCAGACAAACGTTCTCCTCCGTTGGCCTTCTCCAAGTCGATGAAGCATAGGTATAACTAGATGCATGTCGTCACACCACCCCCCCCCCCTCCCGGAATTTGTGCTGAGGATAAATTAACGTCACTGATGCGCCTGAATTTGTGCTGACGAATGGTACCAATTTCAGAATTTGTGCTGCTCTGGTGACCCAGCACAAATTCATCAAAAAATGAAATTTTGATTTTTCGTCATTTTTGTATGGGAACCTACGAGTGCCTTCAATCTGCTGCAATTGCGGGAAGCCTACTCCAATGTAATTTTCTCCGAACTAAGTTCTATTACCTGATTGATCGATGTAAATAGATTCTGAAAGCAACCCCGCCAAGTCTTCCTGACTTCATACTCATCTGTAATTAACTCGCCATCATGTCTTTCATCGTCGACCAAAATTTCTTACCCCTTGCTTGACCTGCTGCTTCCGATTCCTCCCTGAACTTCTTCCAAGCCCGGTCCCCTGCTTCCCTGCCTAGAGTGGTAACCCTTTGCCTACAATCCTTTCCATTCGTCTTGTCCTTTTCCCCCTTTTCCCATAATATCGGCGTTCCACCAACCCGTCTTTTTGTTTCGACCCCCGCTTGCGACACTGCCCAGCGATTCCTCAACTACACCCAGGAAGAATTCCTTAATATTCACCCAATCAGTCTCAATGTCATCGAAGCCAGTGTGAAGCCCCTCAAATCCCTTTGAATATATTGAAATCGAAACACCCAGAAGACGTCGAAGTACAACTTGAAGAGCTTTTATTGGACATCGATCCATTTAATCAACAAGCCACGGATGTCAATAGCGTGATGACCTAATTAATAGTTTTCCATTGAGTTCCGCAGGTGGGATTGCGTCCCAGACATTTAAAGGATTTAGTTTCTTTCTCATGTGGCGATTCTAGAAACCATTTGCTTAAGTCTGTTACATCTTTGGTTAATTTAATTAAATCTGGTAAAATTTTGAAGACGATCCAACCAATTTTTTACGGTTCGAAACTAACAGCTCTGTTGAAAAAGAATAACAACATACGATCAATAGCAGTTGGAAAAATCTGGAGACGTTTAGCTGGCAAGATTGTTTGTTATGAAATCAGAGACTCAATGTCCAGTAAACTTAAACCAATTCAATCCGGTTTCCCGTACATTTGCAAAGGGAAAATATTTGAAACCAATGGCTATTGTGAAATTTGATTTTATTAACGCATTTAATTCATTATTTCGAGCATTCCTTTTACGAGAAATCAAAGAAATTTTTATCACAGAGGCAGCGAAAGTTTGATCTTTCGCCCCTCAAATCAGGGACGAAAGTAGAAAAATGCATCCCACGGAGCGAAAGTAAAAGAAGGAAGCCAAGAGAACGAAAATATTACAAATGAACAACTTTCGTCCCTCTTTGCGTCAATGAACTACTAAACTTTGTTCACTTGACAGAAAGAAGGTTGCCATCACAGAAGTGGTTTTGATTTTGAGCGCTACATATTAACCAGCGGTTGTTTCTGGTTTAATAATATTAGAGCATTTATAATCACTTTATTAAAATTTTTTTCTGATTTACTTAACACGACGTCGTAAAGGGAATCAATGTTAACCATGAAATATGGCGTCAAAGTAAGTTTGTTGTTATTTTGTAAAGTTATTGTTTGCTGTGTTTTCATTGACGGATTCATATATTTTATTGGCTGTTAAGCAAATATTTTTTTATATTATAATGGAAACAATGATGGGAATAATGTTGTGTTGTGTTGACTTAATTCAAATAATTTAAGTCCTTGCCAAGTAACAACAGTGTTATTCAGTGATGTTGTTCGTAAATGGGAATTATTGCATTTTTGTGCGTTCAACCCCAATCATTTTCGTGAAAAATACTATATTCAGAATGCATCAGTGTTTTTTCGTGGCTAAAGTATGTACAAACCTTCCGCTGTCTCTGTGATAAAAAATAGTATGGATAACTCGGGACAAAAGTAAGAAAATTCAAACCGTGTGATTGCCGACCTCACCTTCGAATCGGGCTGCAAACTTCACACGGGTTTGAATTTTCTTACTTTCATCCCTTGTCGTCCAAATTACTATTGTCCGGAAATTTTGAATATTATGTACCAATCATATAGTAACTTCTCAAACCTGTACTACGATTCTAATGTTATCTTGTCAAAAAGAGGTGTTCAGCAAGGTGACCCGCTTGGCCCGGTAGCATTTTGCATTGGAATTATGAAACTTACACATTCACTACAATCGAAGTTAAACGGCTGGTATTTAGATGATGGTACAATTGGTGACGAACTTGAAATAATTTTAGAAGACATTCAAAAAGTCCTAAATTTTGAAGAGATATCTGGTCTTTCGCTAAATTTTAATAAATGTGAAGTCTTTTTCATTGGTGCTTCACCTGAAGAAGAACTTTCTATGTATGACAAAATTTCAAAATTATTGCCTGGTATTAGACAACTCACTGAAGTTAATTTTGAATTACTTGGAGCACCAATCTTTGAATCTTGTTTGGAACACAATTTGTCATCAAAATTAGAGTCTGTGGAGTTACTTTGCAATCGACTGAAATCAATGGATGTCCACCCCGCACTATGCATATTCAGAAAGGCTTTTTCGAACGTGAGATTTAATTATCTTCTCCGCACAAGTCCGACATTTTTGTTTCGAAATGAATTACGGAAAGTGAATGAAATGTATCGTCAGACCTTTGAAACTATCGCTAACACAAAAATCAATGTAGTTTCATGGATTCAAGCGACACTTCCACTTGCTTTTGGTGGTTTGGGGTTGAGAAATGTTGAAGATCTTTCATATCCAGCATATATGTCGTCAATTTATCAGTCGTCGAACTTATCTGACCAGATTTTAGTCAAAGTGGGTCTACATATTCTGAATCCTGAAATCTCTGCAATAGAAAATAGTATGCCTAAAGAGTTTGTTCCATTATGAGACGATTCAAAGAAAGTGCAAAAAAATTGGGACCTACCAAGAGTTAAACATTCCTTCAGTAAGCTCTTAGATTCAAATGATCGAAGAGTCCGTCGTTTTGGTTTGAGGCTGGAATTATGATAGCTGGAATTTACAATTTGGAGTTGTAAATGTGGAATTTCGAAAGAGGTCTATTGATCCTCAAAATGGCTACAAGTAATTCCATCTTCACAACTTGGCCTTTTATTAGATAATGATTCAGCAAGAATAGCAATTGCGCTCCGTCTGGGTTGCCGAATTTGCGAGGTCTATAAATGCGTAGTACAGTACAGTATGCAGAATGGCAAGACACGCAGAAAGCAATAAAATAATTTCCCATGCAATGTCATCTGCTGGATTCCCAAATATTTTAGAACCTCCTGGCCTGTCTCGAAAAGATGGAAAATACCCCGACGGTTTATCTTTAATACCATGGTGCCGATGTAACTGTTCGTGATACACTTGCTGCTTCCCATTTGAACTCATCCAGTAAAAACAGTGGCAGTGTAGCCGAAGAAGCCGAGCGAGAGAAACATAATTATTATATAGAATTCAAAGATAACTATTTATTTACTCCTATAGCTTTTGAAACGTTGGGTGCTTGTGGTCCGGAAACTACAATTTTCTTAAAGACATTGGGAAAGTTGATGAAAATTTATACAGGTGAACCTCGTTCTTTGGACTATCTTTTACAAAAAATATCGATAGCAATACAACGGCGAAATTCGGCATGCATTTTTGGAACATTTGGAAAAAACAAAATTCAAAATTTTTATGCATTTTAAATATCAATTTAATTGTGATACGTTTTATAACGATTTTTATGAAAAAATCAAATAAATAAAGTGACCTAACGTTCTCGTCCTTCAATTTGCCTGCCCGAAACTTACGATTTACCTTTTAGCCTGGCAGAGTTTTACCAACTAACAGATGGGTAAATAAAGTTAGGTGGTCCGAACCGAAATTAAAATCCATTTAAGCACGCGTGTTCCTCACTACCTGCGTCCTGTCCTGTTCTGTTACCACGTACTCAATTATGGATTTGTGAGTTAAGTTTCTGTCCAGACGTTTCTGTACAGAGTTAATAAAATCATAAAGAAGTGAAGTTCGCAGCCAGGGTACAGTGAGGGCTAGAATTCATTCGAGTTTGAATTCTATGTTTATCAACATATAGCCTGTAAGGCAGTTTTAAACGAAAATAGATGGCACCACTTCTATACACTTGACATTTGAAGCACACTAACTTAATTGAAATTCTGACAATTAAAGCAGATTATCTTTGCTTCGTGATATCGACGTTACGAGGATAATAGATGTCGCACTTTTCCTTGAGAATGGCATCATGCTCGGAGCGGTAGCGGAGAGCGTGACGCAGTCCCCATATCCAAAAAAAAAACGTCTACAAACCCAAAAACCTCCATACAAAAACCTTTGGGACAAGACACCATGTATAGGCGAAGTTTTGAGTTCCCCTCGCCTCCTTCCCCTCCAAATTATTTTTAATAAAAACCACGTCGCAGCAGCTTTCCAACAAGCCCTCAGTCATCAAAATCGGTTGAAAATTGGCTGAGATATCGCCAATCAAAGATGACCAATTCCTATGGAAAGTGGTCAAATTACCTTTGTAATTAATAACAATTTTATTCCTGTGTGGTGTATCAACGATCTATCTATGTTTCTATGTATCTATGTATCTATGTATCTATCTACTTTTTTTTTCTCGGGAACCGCCCGAGCGATTTCCTTAAAATTTTCAGGGAACGTCAGTCTCGGCCCCAAATGAAAAATTTCATATGCCGCTTTTCCGGGAAAATTCTGGAAAAGCCGTGGCATGGG
>CM055406.1:92807780-92820863 GCA_029228625.1 Pseudolycoriella hygida
AATCGAAAATTCTAAAAACAATAAAAATCTTTGAAAAAAAACGAAAAATTTTTAAATATTTAAAATTGTAAAAACCTTTCAAAAAATTGAAAACTTTGGATAGAATGTCATGGACAGTGGGGACGTTAAAAAAATATCGTACACAAAGAGAAACATGGGAGAGCATGGGACAAAATTAGCGTCGAACGAATAAATTAGAGACGATCTCAATTTCTCTAATACAATAGATTCGCGCGATTCAAAGCTTTTCAATGCAGCAGCGAATTTAATGCATGGATTAATGTGATCCCCTCGAAACACATCGGTACTTTTCTGGACGACAACTTTCTATTGCTCTTAGAATTATCGCTCCTATTTGCCGTCCACACATACGCTTATGTGGATGACGATAATGTGTTACCGTTGGTTCCCTGGGCTAACGGTCGGTACCTGGATCGGGACGCTGATTGCGGGGATACAATAGCTCCCAGCCACCATAACATATCTTCCGGGCAAGGTAGAGGAGCAGCCGAACTAGCTTCGAAAAAGAAATATGAAGGTAAAAAATTATATTTAGTGATATTAATACCGGTATTTTCGATAACATTTTGTCAAATTCATTAATTTTTCTGTTTTTTCGTTTGTTTCTTAATATGAGTTCTTACTTCATTTAAATTTGAGCTGTAAAGTCTTATCCACACATTAGTCATGACGTTAGAAAGCAGCAATCGTCTCTTTGGCAAAATACTCTCAGCAAGCATAAATGATTCAGCGTTAAGTACTCTCGAAATACAGATCTGGTGATTCTGTGTTCGTTTTCCCCAGTATCGTTTCTTGACTGCTTTTCTAAGGGGAGGGGGCGATTTTTTAGACCCGTACGAAGAAAGTAGTTCTTCGAAAATGTGTCTTATGCGTTTACCACGACGTTTGTAGCCACCCAAATTTCGACCCGGGAATAGGGGGAGCTTCGATCATGGTCCTTAGATGACGAATCACTAATAAAAAATGTTCGTCCGTCTATCCGTCACCGCGATAACTTGAGTAAAACTCAACCGATTTCCAAAAACTTCTTTTTCCCTGAAAGATAATTGAAAAATCTTTTATGGGTCTGAGTCTGGGCGCTGTTAGGATAGGATAAGTAGTCTGACTCAGATAAGAGCCATGCACCTAGGCCGCAGTTGGGCCTGTTGTACATAACTCGAGTAAATCTTTTCCGATTTTCATAACTTTTTTTGTTTGAAAGACCTGGGCATGCCATGAAGAAACTTTTTTAACTTTGAGCTTTTTGACTCAGACAGGGCCCTAAAACTGAATCTCTACTAGGGCCCAACGTGTTTTTTTTACATAAAATAGGAAGATTTTATTCGATTTTTTTTTTCAACAACTTTTTTTCCCTGAAGGACGATCAGAAAATTGATTACAAGAATGAATTTAGGCGCAATCGGTCGAAAACTTTCGAAGTTATGGTCGAAAAAGTGGTAAAAAACGTGGTTTTTTTAAGGTTGGTGGAACTTTTTGACTCAAGAACGGAAATCGCTCTTGAAGATTGAAAATAAAAGATATGGACATGAAAAAATCATGAAAATTAAATTGGTAAAAATCTGTTGAGTGGTTCGGGCTGTAGAGTCCTCAGTGAGTGCCCAGCTCTCGCTACACGATGCTACACGATATTTGGTAGTTTTTTGTGAATATTTCTTTAATGAAGAGGTTTTTTGTGCAGTGTTGCAGAGAAGGAAGAGACAAACATGAACAAAAAACATGGAAGTATGTATCAGAGGCCTCTCCTGAGTGCTCTAGGTCGGTTCTACGATCGGGCCTAGTGCAATTTTTTTTTTTAACTGAGATTTTGTGAGGTTTTTGCGCCGTTTTTTCGGACGGGTTTTTCAATATTCGCTTTGGGCGATTTCCGATCCAATTTAATGTCGACGTAATTTCATGTACTTAAGAAAAAGGCGCCGCAGGCAAAACTTTGGATTGGTTTTCCTCGTTCTTTAGGTAATGCGAAGAATTGCTCAATAGCCACATGGGGTAAGGCGCCGCAGACAAAAATTTTGGATTACTCTCTCTTGTTCTTTAGCTAAATCAAAGAACGGTTTAATTGCTGCAGAAGAAATTTTTTTATTGTAGTGGACGAGTGTTGGTATTGCAGATGGGCAAAATTGGTCAAGAACTTTTGAATTCACGATTGAAAAAGTCGTCAAAAACGTATTTTTTTAAAAGTCGCAGGAAGGTTTCTGCTTATATATCTCCGCGATTTACAAAGGTTTTTAATGAAAGATATAAATCTCAAAAAACTGTTTCAGGCCCAAAGAGTGAGCCAAACTTTTCTTCATGCATTACTAATATAAACGTCTAACGTCCGTCTGTTTGTCTATTTTTTTATTTATTTATGCATTTATGCATGTGTCTATTTATTTATTAGTCTGTCTGTAACGAGGTTAAATCTCTTAGATCGTAATATTTACTTAGCTTGTATGTACGTTCCTTCCGGAGCTAACGTTGAGAAATACCAAGCTTGTGCCCGCGCTCTCACGAAATTCTTCGATTTCATCAAGTGTGGCGTCAATGATACGATCTTTGTGTTTAGGGACTTTAATATGTCAGACGTGCGTTGGATTCCTGATCCAGATCGTGAGAATACTTTGCTGCCCGGCGTTATTCATTCGAGTGGCGATTCGGATTTAATTCACTCTTTGTTAGGCGCTGATATGTCACAAATCAACTTCGTGTGGAACGAACAAGGAAATTTCCTAGACTTAGTCTTTTCGTCGGACCCTGACAATGTTTTGCTTAGAAAATCATACTCTCTCCTGAGCAAGAAAGATCGAAAATTTCATGAGGCGATTGAATTCACGTATGATGTGTCTGAATATAAAGAAATTGAACCCAATGAGGGAGCGGTATTTTATGACGTCAAGAACTCCGATTTTGATGGATTGCGGTCTTTCTTCGCGGGAATCGATTGGGATCTGAGTCGTTTCGAAACCGTAGATGAAGCGGTTACGGCGTTCTACGACAAGTTATCGATAGGCATGGAACAGTTTGTTCCGCTTCTGAGGAGAAAATCAAGCTCTCATCCGCTGTGGTTTACGAGAACAATTATCAATTTGAAGAATCGCAAAAACAGGGCTCACAAGAAGCTCTCGAGAGAGCATAGCATGTCTGATCGGCTGAAGTACCTAGCCCTGAATAAGGAATTTCAAATGAAGCAGAAAATGGCATATGATGGTTACATACGCGCCCTACAGGGTGACTTGACTGTTAATCCACACCACTTTTGGAAGTTCGTAGGATCCAAAAAGAAAACCAAGGGCTATCCTGTAGCGATGTTTTTGAAAGGCGAGAAAGCCACCGACCCTGAGGGAGTTTGCAATTTGTTTGGAAAATTCTTTCGATCGGTGTACGTGCAAGATGTTAAGCCCTCATCCGTTTTCGGAGTAAGTAAAATCGCCGAAATTCATAGTTACACACTTTCAGAATCTGAAGTCCTAAAGGCATTACGAAATCTTGATGTTAATAAAGGCAATGGTCCTGATGATGTCTCCCCTTTACTGATCAGATCATGTGCTCAATCGCTCAGTGTTCCGCTCCACCAAATTTTTAATCTATCCTTGAGTAAACGATCATTTCCTAGTCGATGGAAGTCTTCCTACCTCACACCAATTCACAAGAGTGGCTCTAGGAACGACGTTGAAAACTACAGAGGGGTTGCGATTTTGCCTACTATTGGCAAAGTCTTTGAGATGCTGATTTGTAAGCGGTTGAGCGACCAACTCCGCGGAAAGATGTCATGCAAGCAACACGGTTTTCTAAAAGGTCGTTCGACGTCGACGAACCTGATGGTATTCGTTAGCTACACATTGAATGTAATTGAAGATAAATCTCAAGTTGACACAATCTACACCGACATACGAAAGGCCTTTGATCAAGTCCGTCACGGCTGCTTATTGCAGAAGTTGCGTGAGCTTGGTTTCCAGTCATGTTTTCTGGAATGGATTGGATCCTATCTTAGTGACAGGGAACAGTATGTAAAGATACTCGACTATAGATCTGAGTCGTTCCAAGTAACATCCGGTCTTCCTCAAGGAAGTCACCTTGGACCCCTGCTCTTCATTCTGTATTTCAATGATGTATCGCAGGTTTTCAAAAAAGCGAAGTGCAGCCTTTTTGCGGATGACTTGAAGCTTTTCCATGAAATCAAAAATCTAGCTGATGCTGCAGACCTGCAGGCAGATATTGATGCATTCTCGGAGTGGTGTATTAGAAACCACATGTCAGTTAACGTCAGCAAATGCAAATCAATGTCTTTTTATCGATATCGGGTTAGAGCACCGATCCTTTTCAATTACTCGATCGATGGTACATTCCTTGCGAGGGTTGAAGAAACTCTAGACCTCGGAGTTCTGATGGATCCGCAACTTACTCTTAAAACCCACATTAGCAACAAGATAGAGAAGGCATATTCGATGTTGGGCTTTCTCAAGAGGATTTGCGCCGATTTCGACAATCTCAAATGTTTGACTAGCATTTTCAATGCGCATGTAAGATCCCATCTTGAGTACGCTGCGGTGGTTTGGAGCCCTTCATCCCAATCCCATAGTGACTGTATTGAGTCAATCCAAAAAAAATTTGTTATATTCGCTTTGAGGCGAATGGTGAGACGGAATGAGGACTACCGTCTTCCACCCTACGATGATAGGCGTAAGGTTCTAGGCTTAGAACGACTTTCTACTCGGCGAAAGCAGAGTCGAATATTCTTTCTTTACGATGTCCTCAATCGCAGAATAGACGCTCCAATACTTTCTACAATGTTTGAATCGCACCGCCACGTTCCGGTGCACTCTTACAATCTTCGCCATCGTAATATGTATCGTCCTCCCTACCATAGAACCGACTACGGCTTTCATGAGCCTGTTGCCTCCATTTGCAGGGAGTTCGATAATATTGTTCATGTCTATGACAACAGTAACTCTCGCTCAAATTTCCGTTTCAGGATAAGATCCATGGCATAAATTATGACGATTAGTGGCTCTGCAATGACAATACCGACGGGTCGACTGGGTTGCTGTCATTTTCGCGTTGCATGACCACTCTCAAGTGATATATTGCGTATATTGTTTTTTGTTTGTTTTTGTCAGCATAGTTTATGTTTTTGTGTAAAAAAGAAATTGTAAGCCGATTGATAAATAAATGTTTCATAATAATAATAATAATCCCGTTATTTTTGCGTTTAAACTGAGGAGGAAAAAAAATACTTTTCGATATGTTGTCGGGATGGTGCAAAACGTCGAGAAAACATGATCCGGGGTGGGATATTGTTCTGAAATAAAAGATTTATGAGTAAAAAACGGGTCACAATTGAAAATCGGCCAAAAGTCAGTCAAGATGTTGTGTTAGAGATTTGGTCGGCGAAGAAACGTCTTAGAGTTTTTGATGGCCTACAACTTTGTAGAAGAAAACTTTTTGATCCGACTTCATGCGTGGGCTAGGCAGCGAAAACTGTTCAAATTTCGGGGTTTCCTCACATTGTTGTTAGGGAACTTTTGTTGTTGGACAAAGTAGAGATAATTTTTGAGTGCCAATCGATAGTGGCGGCTTGAGGCAACAAAATTGCTGAACAATGTTGGGTGAAAAAGTTTCATACTCCCGAGCTATAGGTCATTATTTGGCGATTTTGTCCAGAGCTGGTGCACTTATTAACCTATATCTCGGCGGGTAGTTGTCAGAATGAGGCCAGTGAGGTGTCAAATGAAAGGTTTCGATAGTGCGAAGGTAGCGAAATTGGGTAGAAGGAAATCAATCGGTTGAGCGGTTTGGTGTCCAGGGTCGGTCAAAGGAGGCAAAAACTTGCTCCGCTGCCCGAAAAATTAATTTTTGATATGTTGTCGGGGATGGTTCAAAACGTCGAGAAAACATGTTCCGGGGTGGGATATTGTTCTGAAATAAGGGAGTTATTGGTAAAAAACGGGTCAAAATTGAAAATCGGCCAAAAGTAGTCAAGATGTTGTGTTAGAATGAAATTTGGGTCAAATCAGTTTTCAAACGTATCTTCGTATGTATGGGAGATACGGCGCGGCGTTGGTTTCTTCGACAAAGTTTCAGAGTTCTGTTAGTAGAATCGGTGACAAATGGCCAAAATTGATAAAGAAATTGCCAAATCGGTTTTTAAACGTATTTTCGTATGTATGGGAGATACGGGGCGTTGGTTTCTTCGAAAATATCGGACAATTGAACATGTGGTCAATTTTGATGGTTTTAGAAGTTCAAGTACAAGGTATAAGAGATAGACCATCGGTTTCTTTAGCAACGTGTCAGAGTAGAATACGTAGCAAGTGCAACGCTGATCACGGTGAACGTTGAATACGGTGAACGTTGCATACGGTGAACGTGGAATATGGGGAACGTTGAATACGGGGAAAATTGAATACGGGGGAAATGGTATACGGGGAACTCGGAATACGGTGAATGTTGAATACGGGCAATTTGAAATACGGGGAAAGTGGAATACGGGGAAATTTGAATACGGGAAACGCTGCATACGGTAAACATGAAATACCGGGGAACTGGAATACGAGGGAGATGGCATACGGCGGAACGGGAAAGTGGAGTTATTTTGCGGCAAAGAAAGTGTTTTGATTTATAGTGCCTTTCTCGCCAGATTTTCTCCCCCTGAGATTTGTTCCATCACTTCTGAGAATATTGTTATCTATCAGAAGGGAAGGAAACAATCTCAGGGGGCGCAACCACTCCTGCCCCCCCCCCCGCCTTAGACACGACGCTGCTTTTCCCCGTCATCATCTAAATCAATGAGCAATGATAATAACAATAATTGATCACTTGTAATTGGGCAGTCGCCTGTAAGTATGTATCAAATAAATAAATAAACAACCCTTGAAGATTCCAACAAAACCGTTAATGGCTTTTTCTTTTTAGTAGCTTCTAGACAAGCGTTTTTAATCATCTGACTTACTCTGAACTAAAGTAGCAGCATCTAATACTTTTAGATAGCATATTCGTGTACATCTCAGCCCCTATCTTTAGAAGAAAATCAAAGACTGAAATTTAATAATTTAGTACTTAGTCGCGGTCAAGCAAAGAAGTAAAGGAGTCACCAAATTTAATAAAAAAAACTTATGATCGAGGGGGAAATCATTGAATCACAGACAATGGTTACAAACTCAGTAACGCATGGAACCCGATTATTCCAATTTTAACAGAGAAGCTTTAAACAAAATTTCTAGTATCAAGTTAGCCCTGAAAATGACAACAACTGTTTCGTCGAAAGCTAGGCAATAAAAAAACTTTTTACAAAAAACCACTAATCCAATTATTCAATAGTAATTATGCAATTCAGCGGTTGGAAGGAATTACGAATCTATACGCTAATTCATTTTGGAGTGGAAATATTTTGAAATTACAAAAAACTTCAAGACATCTTGCACAATACAAGAATGATCGGCATTATCTGAAAAAATTCACATGATAAAATAAAATCAAAAAAATCAAAAGAAATAACGCGAAAATATGAAGAGAACATAACCAAAGACCCGTACGTATCAGAATAGATGTGACAAACAGAATAGATGTTGCAAAGTGACTCGAACGTACCTAAATATACAAAAAAGCAAACAATCCAACGTTTTCTGTTCTTTTATAACTGTAAGAATTTCAAAGATCCATAGAAATTACCCAAGGTAATGTCAAAGGCCCTACCGAAGTACGTCTCAGACCATCTAGAAAAGCTTATATCCAAGGACTAAGTCGTTTTCCCTCAAACCCAGAAACACGTGTTATCTAAAATTTTATTGTCTACAACTTTGTCCTAGGAAGCAACTTTCTACCTCTCATAGTTCTGGAGATCTGAGTCATCCTGCCCAATTGTTGAAGTGGCCATATACCAGGATTGGGCCATATTCCTCCAAAACCTCGAAACACGTGTTCGCTTAAGTTTAATTCTCTATAACTTCGCCTTTGGAACCAACTTTCTAACTCTCATAGTTCTGGAGATCTGGGTCATCCTGCCCAATTATGGAAGTGGCCATATGCGAGGATTGGACTATATATCCCCAAAATCCTGAAACACGTGTTCGCTTAAATTTAATTTTCGACAACTTCGCCTTTGGAACTAACTTTCTAAATCTCACAGTTCTGAAGATCCGGGTCATCCTGCCCAATTATGGAAGTGGCCATATACCAGGATTGGGTCATATTTCCCCAAAACCCTGAGACACGTGTTCGCTAAAATTTAATTCTCTACAACTTTGCCTTTGAAAGTAAATCTCTGTATTGCGTATTTAAGCAAATAAAATAAAAAAACTATCTCTTATCATTTTGGGCAGAGAAATTTATTTTCGCCCATTCCATGGCTCCCAGAGCCCAGACCCCTGACCCGATTCCAACAAAAAAAAATTCTCCAGTTTTTTGGTATCAAATGCTTTCATTTGTCACCAAATTGAGCAATTTCCGTGCTTTCCTTGCTGAGATATTTGCGAAAAAGTTTCACCGACCCTCGAAAAACCATGTTTTTGTTGACTTCCTCGACCATATCTCCGGAACCACTTCATCGATTTTGCTCATCTTCGAACTTGAAGGCATGAACCTTTCAGGGAAAAAAAAGTTTAGTCTGATCGGTTGAACCGTTTGGAAAAAAAGTGGAGACGGACAGACGAACGGACGGACAGACGGACATTTTTTTTATAGCTGATTCGTCATCTCTAGATGATAATAGATGCATCCCCCCCACTCCCACCTCGATCTACCCCATGTTACAATAAAATTGTTTGTAGTAAACGTATAGGACCTTTGTACTTCGTACAGGTCCAAAAATGTTAAATGAGGCGATACGAAGTAAATATAAAACAATCAATGAAACAGAATTGACGATTCAGCAATGTAAATCAAAATTATCAATTCTCCACGTCGATATTCACACCACATTGCTAGAATTTATCACCAACGATTACAATCGAAAATTTGAATTTCACAAAATAAAACAAATAAAAAAATTCGAAAGAATCTTCGCAAAGACAGTAACATCAATGAGTTCAACAATAACTGAAGTCAACCACGAATTAATTAGAGGAATAAATACAGTCATGAATCTAAGCGATTTCCCTTGGAATGAATTTTGCATTAACACCGAATTCACACATGGAAAAAGATTTAAAACTTCAATTCATATCTTCTATCGAATTTCATTTTGCAAAAACTGAAATAGACGACATAGAAAAAGAAATTCTGAGAGAAAATATTTGTAATCTAATCAAAAATGGTAAAATGACAACCAAAGGATCCAGAATTTCGAAAATCATCAAAAAATTAACATCAAACAATGAAATCGTCATACTGAAAGCAGATAAAGACAATTGCACCGTAGTTATGAATAAAAGAGACTATCAGAATAAAATTAATCAACTCTTAGAAGAAGGCCAATACAAAAAAATGTCTTAAGATCCAACCGAAAACTTTTTGAAATATTTAAAAGACCAATACAAAATTCTAAAAGACAACCATCATATGAGTCAGAAATTACACTGAGAAATTATTAACCACAACCCCAGAATATCAAAATTTTTCGGATTACCAATTACATACAAAGAAGGAACACCATTTCGCCCAATTAATGACTACAGAAATTCAGTGCACTACAATTTGGCAAAATTGCTTAACAAATACATTTCATTTTCCAATCAAAAATCACCGTCAAGCTTAAAAAATTCATTCGAAGATTTAAGAACAATCCAACTAAAAGAGAATGAAATTCTTGTATCTTTCGATGTAAAAATCCTATACACAAACCTTCCAATTGAAGACACAATTCAGGCAGTAAAAGAACGCCTAGAAGAAAATCTTACATGGAAACAAGAGATGAATGAAAATCTAACGAGTGAAGACATGAGCGACCTTCTCAGAACGTGCTTATCCAATACATATTTCCAATATAGTAACGAATACTATCTACAAGAAGACGGATGTCCAATGGGTTCCCCAATATCAGGAACCGTGGCAGACATTTACCTTCAAAACCTGGAAAAAGATGTCATATGGAACCACCCAAAAATTCGATACTGGAAACGATATGTCGACGATGTATTGGCAATAATTGACAAAGAGAGCGTAGATAACATCCTATCATCAATCAATGGTTACAAAAACAAAATTGAATTCACAATAGAGAATGAAAAGGATGGCCAAATCGCTTTTCTAGGCATGTTGATCATTCGTCAACAGGATAACAAACTGAAAACAAGAGTCTATAGAAAGTCAACACACACTGATCGATACCTAAATTTCAAATCATTCCACCATATTTCCAACAAAATTTCAGTTGTTGACTCACTAACGTATAGAGCCTTCGCAATATCGGACGAGGAATTCATCGAAGACGAACTATCATTCATTACAGACATCTTACGAAAAAATAATTACCCACAGAAGTTCATTTTAAACAGAATTTGTTTATTCTATATGAGAAGTAAATTTTTTGAAACAGACTCAGAACCACAACCAATTGAAGTAACACCACCAATTGAAGAAATGCCAGCAGTTGAACCAAGAACGATGCAAAATTCAACCAATACTGGAAGTCACATCCAAACTGTTAAAAACAATAAAGAAAATCCATGGGTGGCAATGCCTTACGTAGGAAATCTATCAAACAAAATTGTTGTATGTTAAGAAGAAAATTAAATTGGAAAATTACATTTACTCCAGTAACCAAGATATTACATACGATCAAATCAATTAAGGACAAAGAAGAACTTACACCACCAGCAATATACGTAATTCCATGCAATAATTGTAATGCCACATATATTGGAGAAACAGAACGTCCATTTGAAATCGGAAAGAAGAACATGAAGGCTATGTCAGAAGAAAAGATTACAAAAAGTCAGCGATTGTCAAACATATTACGGAATGCAAAGGTCACAGTATAAACTGGGACAATTCAAAAATCATAATGAACGAGAGGGAAAGTAATATGAGAAAAATCATGTTATTTATACAACAATCAACAACACCAACGATGAACACAGACAATGGTTACAAGCTCAGTAACGCATGGAACCCGATTATTCCAATTTTAACAAAGAAGCTTTGAACAAAATTTTTAGTATCAAGTTAGCCCTGAAGATGACAACAACTGTTTTGTCGAAAGCTAAGCAATAAAAAAACTTTTTACAAAAAACCACTAACCCAATTATTCAATAATCATTGAATCATATGTTTTTACTTCTCAGAACCCTTATAACTCTTCATGACTCACAAGGCCCTTCACTGCTCTCGTTAAAGTGTGACATTTTTTTAATATTTGCTTTTTTAAGGAGTTAAGGAGAGTTAGGCCGAGTTATAGGAGTTTGCCAACTTGGCAACCTCAGAACTCTTTGTAACTATCTTAAATTCTTTCGACTCTTTCCAACTCTTTGTGGTGATTTTCCCCCCGGTCATAATTGACTCTGCATCTGTAAAATTTTGAAAGCTATTTTTTCTTTAGACTTCTATTTATTACCTCTGAGTATTTATTTTCCTGCTAGAGATAGTGATGATATTTCACATTTGCTCGTGATATGTTACGCCTAGCAACCGCCTTCTGACCTGAACTTAATATTGTCATCGTACAAACTTAAGGTGTATATTTAATACATAAATTTTCGGTAAATTTTAAGCTTAGCCAAGGGGTCGGTACTTCGCTTAATATAGAAGGAGTAATTTTAATTCACCGTGATTAATAAACCATTGTAATGGGTATATGAAAATAGCGAGAGAGTGTAATCAAAGAAGCTAATTTGGACTTGTATGTCATGAATTATATCTACCAATGGAAAATCACCGATGACAATAAACTGATGACAAATCATCGATGATGCACAGACGGACGGACATAAACTATACAGCTACAGTTCGTGTAAAGGTAATAGCTATGTCTTTGAAAAAACCCTCGGAACAAAATACACACACAGCGCATTCAGCTTCACCGCCTGAAGAATGTATTCATAAAAAATCTTTGAAGCAAAACTATTTACATTGAAATCTATTGCACAATGTTTACAGAGAAAAAAATATATTTTCTTTTCCTGGTGTATTCTGCTCAATTCACCTTTTATATTTACTTTTAAATTTAAATTTGACGATAAGTATTTCCACTTACAACTTTTAGACGTATTCTCAGAAAGAAAACTTTGTGCTATCTAGAAAAATGTTTGGTTCAGTACACTTTCTCCTGCATGAGTGATACTTTTATTGCTATTCACGTTTAAAAATTGTTCGACTCGGTGGGAAATCCTGACAGAAATCTGCGCAATAGATTATGGTTTGCATCACTTTTCATAAGGCAATGGTAGCCTGAATTAAATCAAGTTTTTTACAGTTACAATCGTTTCAAGAAACTGACATACACAATGGTCCATATCCGAAAATTAAGGGAATGCGAGACTGTTCTAAAAACAATAAAATACGTGGGCGTCTGTCTACTTTTGTAGACTCCAATTCGTTTTTGGAAAAGAATGCATGAGAAAATCAACATTTTCGTGAAAATAAGTGGAGCCACAGATTTTGACAAAAGGAGAACGTTTTTGAACCGCTGTGTAATACAGTGGACTATTTCGAAGAACTATAACACTTTTGATTATAACAAATACGCTCCCATAGAACAGTTAGAAATGAACAGCAGGCTACTGTTAAAATACAGTAACATCTTCCTATGTGCCTACACAGCTATCAATCCTGCTTGAGACAATTTCATTATTAATATATATGGCTCTTTAAATCATGCTCGGAGCGGTAGCGGAGAGCGTGACGCAGTCCCCACACCCAAAAAAAAACGTCTACAAACCCAAAAACCTCCATACAAAAACCTTTGGGACAAGACACCATGTATAGGCGAAGTTTTGAGTTTTTTCCCCTCGCCCCCCTTTCCCTCCAAATTATTTAAAAAAAACTACGTCGCAGCAGCTTTCCAACAAGCCCTCACTCACCAAAATCGGTTGAAAATTGACTGAGATATCGCCAATCAAAGATGACCAATTCCTATGGAAAGTGGTCAAATTACCTTTGTAATTAATAACAATTTTATTCCTGTGTGGTGTGTCAACGATCTATCTATGT
>CM055406.1:92828397-92890311 GCA_029228625.1 Pseudolycoriella hygida
AGCGCTAAAAATGCCAAATCCGACCCAAATTTCAACGAAAAATGGCAAAATCTCAACATATGAGGGCAATTAAGAAAGATCTTGTTAATTTCTGCCAAACTGCATCAAATTTGAGAAAATTTAGCGTCGACCATAAACACTTTACGAGACTATTAGTAAAAAAGCGCCAAAAGTGCTACAAAAAAATGAGGAACTCAACGAAAATTTTATACAAAAAACCGATTAATTGGATAGCTCTAGTCAAGACGAAACTAACTGCATTAAAATTGAAGAAATTTGAGAATGACGAACGGCAAGAACTACAGAATAGCGCCAAAAATAACGATTTCCTGAAAAAATTAGAGCGCTTTCTTTGAAACAAAATTACGTTGTGCTAAAAAAATTGCGTCACAAATGCCGGACCCACCAGCGAAATAATTTTTCAATACTTTCAGTTTTTACACGCAAAAATTTTCATTTACCTTAAACAATCTACGCAATAACAAGCAAAATTCAAATTTTTGCAGCGCAAAAACTGAAGGTACAGAAAAATTATTTCATCGTTGGGCCCGGCATTTGTGACGCAATTTTTAGCAAAAACAATTTTCTCCAAAAAAAATTTTATACTAAAAAGTTTTTTCTCCAAAAAAATTTTTCTCCGATCTATCGATTCCGACGAAAAAAAAATTTTGGCGAAAACTTTCGCCTCGATTTTGACCAACTTCCACTCCTCGGCGACCCCACTTTCTATTCATCAAAATGATGCTCAAGTCAATATCTATCGATGTCGACGAAAAAAAATTTTTGGCGAAAACTTTCGCCTCAATTTTGACCAACTTCCGCGCCTCGGCGACCCCACTTTCTATTCATCAAAATAATGTCCAAGTCAATATCTATCGATTCCGACGAAAAAAAATTTTTGGCGAAAACTTTCGCCTCGATTTTGATCAACTTCCGCGCCTCGGCAAACCTACTTTCTATTCATCAAAAAAATTCTCCTCACCAATCTCTATAACTTTCCCGAAGAAACCAACTCTCTAAGTATTGTCATTCCGAAGCTAAAATTCGAAAACCAAAAAAACCTAATTTATTGCTTGGTAAAATTCAAGATGGCGCCGGTTTGACTGCTGGCAGCCATTTTCTTAAGATCCCAAAAAATTCTCCTGACCAAACTCTATAACTTTCCCAAAGAAACCAACTCTCTAGCTATTGTCACTCCGGAGCTAAAATTCGAAAACTCCGAGCATTACCGAAAAACCCTCAAAATTGACCACTTTTTCCCATGCCACGACTTTTCCAGAATTTTCCCGGAAAAGCGCCATATGAAATTTTTCATTTGGGGCCGAGACTTACGTTCCCTGAAAATTTTAAGGAAATCGCTCGGGCGGTTCTCGAGAAAAAAAAAGTAGATAGATACATAGAGACATAGAGACATAGATAGATCGTTGACACACCACACAGGAATAAAATTGTTATTAATTACAAAGGTAATTTGACCACTTTCCATAGGAATTGGTCATCTTTGATTGGCGATATCTCAGCCAATTTTCAACCGATTTTGATGAGTGAGAGCTTGTTGGAAAGCTGCTGCGACGTAGTTAAATAATTTGGAGGGGAAGGGGGGCGAGGGGAAAAAACTCAAAACTTCGCCTATACATGGTGTCTTGTCCCAAAGGTTTTTGTATGGAGGTTTTTGGGTTTGTAGACGTTTTTTTTTTGGGTTTTACACAGCTATTAATCCTGCGTGAGACAATTTCATTATTAATATATATGGCTCTTTAAATTTGAGTTTAAGCAAAGAAAAATTATAACATAATATTCAATGAAAACAAATGTTATCCCAAATTATCGTTGTGTCGTTGTCATAACATTTCAAAGATACATAAAAGGGGCATTCCAAAAGAAAATTTCTCCTGAGTCATCCAAGGGTCCAAATTGTGTTCTATAAAAAAATGGTTCATAACTGTAATATCTAATTTTCTGCCGAACGTGTGGTTTCGTTATTTCTTAAGGTTAAGGCAGTATTTCCGTTCCTTACATTACAGGCGTTGCGGTTTGCATAGATAGAATGGGCCAAATAAAAGAAACTGTTCTATGCGAATGCATCTGTTAGAGTCGAAAATCTTATAACTGCCTACTTCATGAGGTATAACACTCTTTAGTAAAATATTCTAAAGTTTTCACTTGAGAAAGCAACAGTCATCACACTTTTGATTGTATTAGCTTACATGCACTTAGTTCTGACTTAGAACAGTTAGTTTATGAATCTCCTGCAGTATTACATTATGACAACGATTTAAGGATGACGTAGGAACTGATATTTGGAAAAATTCTTTATTTACCCCGCAAGTACTTCACATCGGTAATATTCATTCAAACATTTCGAACTTAAAACACTCTTCAACTTCAAGATGAATTGGGTGCAACAACCGTGTCGTAAGGGTGTGTCACAAGATTGTTTAAGTGTACGATACTTTTGTCTGTCTCTTTGAAATATTCTTGCTGAAAAAGAAAACTATTTCTTCGTTTTAAAGACTTTATAATGCATTCCCGCTGTTTTCTGTAAAAGGTTTATGTGGGTAATATTCTTTTATGAATAAAATGAACTCAAATAGATATATTTACATTCAAGAAAAATGTTTTCTTTGATTTAGTAAACATTGCTTACCATTCGTGAAAATGGAATTAAATGTTTCTTTATCGATTTTTGATTTAATTAAAAAAGTTATTTAATTTAAAATGTAATAGTATTTGCATTTAAATTATCCTGACAACGGACGCTACATCACTCTGCACATAATTTATTTTATTGTTAACCTCAAACACATTGTATGTTTTGTTCAGCGAGATTTTAGTGGTTCTATTGAAAACTCAAAGCAAACTAAGAACACGTACATATAACAAGATTGTTTTTGTTTAGGTCAATATTTTCATGGAATATTTTAATTTGTGATCACCTGAAAACAATATTTTTTATTGGGATTGAGTAGGCAGGACGTGAAAATGGACGATATTGTGGTATTTTTAACCAGATATAGTGGTTTAGTATTCAGTCGAATTTTAAAGGAGTTCATACTGGAGGGAGATGACCACAGAGGTATGGCATGCGTTTGTCGATATGAGGGAATACTGTTAAAAGCCCCACGATTCTTTAATGAAACAAAAATCTGTGATTTGTTATGAAATTGCAAACTTCGACTGTCATACCGAACGCGACTGTTGTAATTCTTTATCACTTTAGGCTAAATTCCTGCACTGTGCAATCACGGAAATCAAGATTCCCACTAATTGTTCGCAATTTTCGCTCTTGGAACTAAACTGCTACGGATTCAGTTATGTCCTTATGATGGCATTGAATACAATTTTTTACTATATTGGCGAGAATGTATTGGTTTCTGGTAATGAACAACACGGGTCAGCTCAGTGGTAACTTACTGGATTTCCACCAAGAATATCCAGGTCCAATCCTTCTTCTTCTTCTTTATATACCTTTTATTTTATCCACTGCTGGATACAAGCCTCGCCATAGGGGGTATTAAGCCATTGAAACACCACGCTAGCCAGTGCGGGTTGGTGAGTGAACCACATTCTTAACGTGAATTCTGATCCACGCTTATGTGTTGCAACATGTGTTGTAGCTAGGTGTTAATTATGTCTACGCCTTAAGATAGGCTCCGATATCTGTAACAATATCAAAATCAAGTTCGATTTTCTGGAAAACTGAGCTTATGCGTTGTACACCACGTCGTTTGTAATGGTTTATTATATCAGGTCCAATAAAAAATTATTTTTGTCCTTTACTTAGATATCTGTTACGAATAAATTTGCAAAACTGAACATATAAGGTTTTACATTATAGGAAATCATCCACTTTTGCCGAAATTAGCGAAGCGAATTTATTTTTATTTTATTTGATGCCAAATTAAAATTCCTTCATTCTCTTTAGTAACTCTCTGTGATATTATGCTTGTGTGGCGAAATAATCTAAGTAAAACTTACAAGAGAGAATCAAACAAGTTTAAATTGGTATCAAATACATATTCAAATATAACTGAAGACTGCCGTAATATAAAGAGAAAGCGGTATCATTGTATGTACGGTGCTTTCAAAAAGTCATAGAACAATAGAAGCTTTAAAGCTTCTCTTTTTCTTCTTTTGTTCAATGTACAGTGACTTTTTGAGTTCACCATATATTGTTTCGCTATCATCATTGTTATTAGGGAGAGGGCTCTCTAGAGAATTTCTAGTGGCTCAAATTAATATATATATATTACGAAAACAGGGTTTGTTTGAAATAAACTCTCCAATTTTAAATTATGCCTTTTATTTTTTTATTCTTTAACCAACCGGTTTCAGGAACTATGTTCCCATCATCAGGGCTTGGTTCAAACTAAAAGTATATTGACACAACCTTAAGGAAATTTGAAAAATACATACATAAAGTCATCTCAAAATTGATACTGCAATTACGTACATCATACAACGGGTAACGAATTTTTTAACAGGTGACAACAGGGTGAACAATGTTACAATTACGAGTACAATTACAAAACAACTTCTTTTAGAGATCGGGTAGGTTCATGTCAAGTGTAACGTTTTCCACATTTCAGTGTCGTCATACAATGTGCCATTCATTACAAGGCTCTCGAAATCGTCAATGTTGCGGTGTTCCGTTGTAGTCATATTTGTATGTTCATTCACAGTCAAAGAACTCGTCGTCATCCACTACAGTATGTGTCGAATCGTCTAAGCTTATGATGTTGTTGTCAATGGTTCTCTTCTTATCAAACAAGGTCAGGATAAGGGAATCGACATCTCCCTTATCTTCATTCAATAGATTTAAATGAGAGTTCTTACGAATGTGGATTGCTTCATTATATACAATGTTCCATGGGCGTCTCACTTCTTCAACTAATTTTAGGGTCGTGATGTCGATTTCGTGATTAGTTTTAAACAAGTGTTTGCCCACAGCCGTCTTATTTTTCCAATTCTTGGAATTTACATGTTCAAAAAATCGAGTTATTAGTTGCCTGATTGTCATCCCATAATAATATCTACCACAGGTCTTACACTGTATCCGATATATACCAGACTTCTTAATGTCAGGGGGGACATCTTTCAACGAACCCAGCATGTGTCTGAGGGTATAGTCATTTCTATGGACTACCTGTGTGTCGTATTCTCTGTATATTTTTTTTTTTCATTCCATCTGTGACACGGGGGTAATAGGCAAAACTCACTCGCTTTACAGGTTTTTTCAGGCTTGTTGTCTTTGAAAAACGTTGAGACGTTCTCAAGTGCCTTTTTTCTCTGGTGTTTGTTGATTATGTTCATCACAGCGCTTTCTTGGTAGCCATTGACTCTACCGATGTCGACAATTGTTTTGATTTCTTTATCAAGTTTTTCTTTCGTCAAAGGGAGATTAACCATAAAATGTGCCATCGAATGGTACGCCGCCATCTTGTGCTTAAAATCATGGTTTGAGTCAGCTGTTATTAGTCTTTTTGTGCTCGATGGTTTACGGTATACGTCTATCGTCAAGGTGTTATCAACAATTTGTACAAGCGTGTTGAGGAAAGGGAGCTGGTTGTTAATTTGTCTTTCGATGGTAAATCTAACTGCGCCTTTGTCAATGGTATCCATCTTGTGTTCAAATAATTTTTTGACAACATCGAATTTTCTCCTGTTCAACACTACGAAAATATCATCCACGTATCTGTAATATATTCTAGGGAAATTCGGATCTGTTGACATATTGGTTTCAAAATCACTCATGAACAGTTCTGCTATAAAGCTGGACAATGAATTTCCAATACTCGTGCCTTTGGTTTGTTTATAATATGTTTATAATTGGAAGATGTTTTGCTTCATGCATAGGTGAGTTAGGTCCACATAAGCATTAACCATTTTTTCCTCAACATCATTTTTAATCAACCATTTTCTTAACAATTCCATAGAATATGGGATTGGAATGCTGGGGTACAATGAGGTGACGTCATAGTCATTTACACAATTGTGCCGTATTCTGCGTATCAATTAATTTAATAATTTGTTAATTGAATTATTATTACATTAATATATATCTTTTGTAATTATATAAAATGTTTTGCTGAGCTCTATTCTCTAAACGCTATTGAATGAGCAAATCAATTAAAAACCAATGCAAGCTGCCCGTACAATTATTCGTGTTGAAAATTGATAACTTTTCAGACTTTTGATAATTTCAGGTTTGAAGCACCACACTTTAAATCAACTCCCCATGTATAACAAGAAGAGCATCCTTATACACTCACAAAACTATACCCAAAAACCCGATTCTCCATCTACCATAGCTTCCCGTGCGGGTTGGCCGATTTTACACTTTTTTTTTTATTGCAAAGAGGACAGCCTGGATACGATTCCAGGAGTCGAAAAAAATAATTTTGGTGCCTTTGGTTTACTTTTAAATTCGATTTCCAGCTTGTGCACTCTTTTCTGAAGAAAGGTCGATTTTCTTAACATTCCTCTTTTTCAGAACATTATTTGTCGAAAAATTATTGTCAATATTTGAGATTATGGTTGGAATCCACTCTTTAAGGTTGAGAGAAGATATTTCAATCGATTTTCAGTTCAGGGAGGCTGAAAAAATTTTTTTTGTGAGCGAGAAGTTTGAAAAATGATAAATTCGACTTTCTTACCATGCCATCATAAGTTGCAGTCACACAAATTCTGACAAATGATAATACTCTCTTCAGGGAAGGAATAGGGATCTCAAAAGGGCATTCATTACAAAAAACAGCCACTTACTTTGACCATATGAGTCGGTCCTGTGTTTTCGAATAAAATATGTCTGGTGATTTGCTAATGTTTATAAATAACTTTAAAGTGATGCTAAATTATCAACTGCTACTCCAGAGGAAGAGAAAATTGATTCGTACAAAAATGCAAAACCTCATGCAAAACGTCATGAAAAACTTGGAATCGAATCGAACGCCGAACTATATCAGACAGACGGACAGACAGACAGTAGTTTTTCTGCAGAATTCTCTTATTTAGATCCCACAACGAAAACCCACCAACTTCCGGGTTGCCCAATTACAAGCCCAATAGACCCAGTTCCGAAGCACTTCGTTGTTTGAACGGGTCTAACAGTGACGCCATATTGTTTCTGCCATTCTAAAAAAGTGAAGCAAGTTTTTGATTAAATTATAAATTTTGTTATAATTTGCCATTTTTTGAGGAGAAATCTACGACTATTGGTAAGTTTATCTGAATTAGTGTTTTGCGATAGTAAGTGGCCGTGACACAAGTCCTACTGGTAAAAAATACAAAATTGAAAAACAGAAACGACAGAATTTGTCGGTTCTTAGAGAGTTTCGTTGGCCACCATCAGCACCACCGCCACCTCCACCGCCGACGCCTGATCAACGGACGCCGAACGCTAATCCACCATCGACGCATGATCAACGGACGCCAATTTATACACGTCCATTGTATTCGCCCGAACGTACTCCAACGAGTTTTTCATCATTCGTTCCATCGCAGTTCACTCCGTTCTCTCTGGAGGACGAGGACGAACTCGTGGAGGATGATGAAGAATTCATTGAGTACGTCGACAAAAAGGAGCCGATTTTTTGGATCCCGTTGCAGGACCAGAACCTTCACGGCAATAACCCGATCCCCAAACCACCAGTGGATCTGGTTTTCGAACGACACGGAAGCAACGGCGTACGTTTAGTGCCGTTTGACGGCAATTACAAAGAGTTGTTCCAGGTAGTTGTAGCCAAATACTCACTGCCAGTCTGCCGTTGGGATAACCACAAAAGAAGACATTCGCAAATGGGCGACAAACGCAGCCGGGAAAGCCCGTTACGAATTGATGCAGCAGCGGTTTTCCAAGTTCACATCATGTCGTTGCATTCGCGAAATATATAAAATGCATCGACTAAAGCAATTGAATCCGAATGGAACCTATGGCTTCCGCCTATTTGCGAGAACGCAAGTGGTGGGAGAGTTGTGGGAGCTGTGCGTCGAGTGATGAATGTTATTCATGCAGCAGAAGCGCCGGACCACTCTGAGTCCTTAGCGCCATACAAAACATTCATTATGGAACGCATACTTGAAATGCGTTTCCGTATGAGTTATTTCAAAGTAGCAAACATACAAGCCTAGAAATCTATAGGAGAGTGTAACAAAAATGTCACTCGATAAGTGACTACCACATACTTCTCCAGTTTGCTAACATGTGGTAAAACAGCCCACAATGCCGTCTGAATTATCTGAAGGTTCAAAGCCCTTTAATAGTGGATGGCCACACGGATTCTTGTCTTCTAAATGACCCTATTCGTTGAATTATTGGAAAAATATATAATTGTTAATGGGATTTTCAAGGACATAGAATTCGCTCCCACTACGAACAGGCTGAAGTCAAGTTCGCGAAAGAAACGATTTACCCGATCTGAAAACAAGATGAAAGGAACGGTGGCAGGAAGCAGATGTCACAAATAAACAACTAATAGTTGACCCAACAAAGGAGGTGATGGTCTACGATCTTCCAAGAAAGCTGTGGGTGAGGCTAAGTCGTTTCCGAACAGGACAAGGGTGTTGCAAGTTCCTAATGCACAGATGGAAATTCGCTGACTCACCGTTATGTCAGTGCGGTCAACCCCAAACTATGGATCATATCATAAGTCAGTGCAGCATTCATCACTTTACAGGAGGCATCAGTGAATAAAATGAGATAACGATCGAGGCAATCAAATGGCTAGAGGACTTGAAAGTGGAGGTATAAACAATTTACGGATTAGAGATAACTTGAAATTAAAACAATGGAAACAGTAACGATAGTGAAGTGAATGGAAATTATTGTAGATTGTAGAAGATGATTATTGTAAATTATGGCGATTGTATAGAATTTTTTAAGTCATTAGAATAAATAAATAAATGGGAATGAAATGCAACAACTCCAGATCAGAAGGTTGCGTGTTGAAATTACGTCGGGGTCAGCTTTTTTTTAATACTTTTTATTGAACAATGACAAAAACCTATAAAGAATCGAAATAAATAAAATCAGTGGAGAATAAAGTATTAATTTATTCGTCGAAACTAAAAAAAATCTTTCTACTCTTATTCAAATGCATGTGTTCAACTGGTTATGTTTGCATAATAGCGCGAAAATCAAAAATACCTAAGCGAATTGTTATGCTTATAATGTTTGAGGTCATTTTTGAGATCATCGATGAAGCCATAATTTAATAGTTCTTTAAATGTCGTGGGGCGAAAGTGCGAATTTTAAATATCCGAATACACTTACGGAAATATATTTTTGCATCAAATAGAATTTTGTACTTCTGCGCAGCTTTTTAACACTGCAAAAACTTGCGCAGAAGTACAAAATTCGATTTGATGTAAAAATATATTTCCGTAAGTGTAATACACAATATTCATACACAGAATTCATCGTACATGGGTGACGTCATATATGTCATTTTTCTATATACGCTTCGTTATGGACACAGGACACTAAACACCTCAACTACCAACATTTGGAAGCTTGGGTATGATAAGGAACGATAATATCATGCTACAAGTTGAAGAAAAATCCTATATAGAATTTTGTCCTCGTTGATTGAACCCGGGAATTTTTGGTGGAAAGCCAGTACGTTACCACTGAGCTAACCCGTTCCTGCTGGGGACAAATTCTGTATAGGATTTTTCCTCAATGTCTAGCATTAAAGTAACGTTCCTAGGTAGGCAGTTGTGGATTTGCTGCCGCAACGAATCATACACAGAAGAATGACGTCACCCATATTCGACGAATTCTGTGTACAAATATCTGGACCTAGCTTTAGGCGGAGATGTAATTAGCCCCAGAAGAATTCCTAATGGTAAGATGCTAGCTACCGTTAGGCGTAGATCGCAATTCACGTTAAGTATTGGGTCCAACAATGCCTGCCGGTAAAACATAAGTCCCACTAGTTTCCGCACCTAGTTCATCATAGATGGCACTAGGTTTGTGTGCAATTTATCACTGACACAGTAAAAACTTCGCTAACGACAGGACCTTTAAGAAGCATCCATATGATCTAAAAGCTCATAAAATTTCAGAATTAGTAAATATAATGATCTCGCCTCTGACCGGAACGGGTTGTAGCGGCGGATTATTATTAATATTTATAATGAACAACACATAATTGACAGACCGACACACTCTGGCGTGTATAGTACGATACTATGAAGTATAAAACTCGATGTTTACTAACACTGACCAAGCTCTCGTGTTACTTTACAGTATTGTAATTTGTAAATTAAAAATCACTCTTTTTATGGATATTTAAAATATGTAGGCTCTTTTTATATATTATTTATTTATATTTTTATTATTATTTTTGTGGTATTTACCAAAGTAAAGCACTTTTTTCGGAGCTCGTTCGTAATTAATGGTAAGGTGAGAGTTATGACTGCCTAAGTTAGTTCATGTCGGGGTTGGCAGAAGTGGTTTTTTGGCTATAAATCGTGTAAAACCAAATGAAATCAAATGAAACTTTATGAGATGGTAGGCCCCAATGATACGAAGGTTGACCACTTGGAGCTTTCCCCCACTACGGAGTTATTTGTCATTATAGGTGAAAACTTCGTGGACGCTTTACTTTTTTTTTATTTTTTTATTATTATTATTTGCTTTTCTGTTAAAAACGTTATAAAACGTAAAGGGTATACAGCTAAATTTACAGCCCGTAGGCTTTTCCAAATTTGTTTGGTAACTCTTAGTGCTAATTGGGAATTCTCAAATTATAGTTTTAAAATTAATTGCATTTAAAAAAAACTATCTGGACGCTCATTACATTTTTTGACTTAAAATTTAAGTACTTAAAATAAGGCAGGATCGGCAGGGACATAGAAGGAAGAAGAGAGGAAGGCATTGGGGGCTCAGGAGTAGATTACGATAATAGCTTTGAACGATAACAATCATCGAATAATAGCGCGTGTGGTGGTTTATGAACCTTGCTTCGTATGTAGTCAGGTGAGAAGTTTCCCAAGCTCTCGATGGTTTCGTTGTCGCTCCATCTGGTGCGTTTCAAGAAATTATAGAATAACTTATGCATGAAACTGTTGATCCGTGGTACTACAGTGGATTGATGTAGCAATTTGTTTGAAATAAATTTGTAATCCGTTGGCGTTCTGCGGAAATTTATTGCTTGCCGGAGACATCTGTTTTCGAAAACCTTTAGCTCATTTATCAAGTACTTTGGAATATTATTTCATGCGGGTATGGCGTACGTCAGTGCTGGGCGAATGATCGAACTGTATATCTTGGTTTTGACCTCAGCGCAGATTCCGTTATTCACTTTCAAAATCAGGTACAACATTCTCAATGCAATGGTTGCTTTAGTTTTGGAGTGTTTTACACGCTCGTTGTGTTTAAGGTTAGGTTGAAAACGATAACCGAGATGTTTGACACAGTTACTGAACTCAATTTTCGTTCCGTCGAATGTCAGAATAAGATCGTCATCTACTTTCCTAATCTTTCCTTTCCTGAAGAGCATAGCCTCGGACTTGTCTGCGTTGACCTTAATTTTCCATTTTTTGTAATATACCTCCAATGTGTTCAGTTGTTCTTGAATTTTTTTGCAGGCCTGCCTTGAACAATTCGCCGATTTGTATGCACTTGTGTCGTCAGCGAATAATGTCAAGTTCAATTCAGTTAGCAGTGGAATGTCTATTATATAAGTTAGGAATAAGAGTGGTCCGAGCACCGATCCTTGGGGTATCCCTTCCAATATTTAGCAGTAACATAAGACCACGCAAAAACTCTCCCGTTTTAAGGCTGTTGCACTAGTCTGGAACAACTTTTGTAAGGTCGATTTTTGACCCTTTTTCTTGGCTGTTTTCTAGTAAAGAAGTCGTTATAACTTCTCTGAAACACGATCTGCAGCTGGATATGCGAAAAGGAGCTGTATACAAGTGGCGATATACTCTACGGAAGGGGGGAGGGGGTTACCAAAGAAAACGTGAGGATGTTGAATTTTATATGGAAATGTAGAATGTTTTGAACACTTTTTCTATGTGAAAATTCTATAATATAGTGTGACGTCATTTGTGAATGAATCCCAACAAATATTTGATTTTGTTCAAAATCTGACTTTCAAAGTTATGAACGTATTCGGAAATTTTATTATAATTAAACACACATAAAAATTTTAAAGGTGCCAGATATAGACGAAAATTTTGATGCGTTCGGAAAGTGCATCGTAAATGGAGTAAAAAAATTCATAGCATCAACCCAACATGCGAAAAGTGCATTAAAAAGGAGTTATACGGAGTTATGTTACTATTGTGAACTGTACCCTAGGTACTGTAAAGTGAATTGAATACAAATATAGAATTGGTGTTGTTTGTCAATAGCGGTTAACTTAAAAAAACCGATTTTCGATCAATATTCTGGATTTTTATTGTAGCTTCAATATATGTGAATTTTCGTAATAAAACTTGTTTCATTAAATTTTGGAGTATTTGAAGTTTTGAATGCAAATAAAAAATTTGTTGCAGTAGTAAGACTTTAATTTCTTAAAGACAAATCAAACTTAGTTCTTTAATGACTTTCTAGGATAAGTTATACTTGACGGGGTAAACAATGTGTTATGTGGCAGCAACCTGTGGTGATTGTGATGTTTAATTGTTGTAAAAGTGATGAACTTTTGTGGGCTAATTAAAAAGCTTTAGGCCAACAAAAATCCAACAAAACAACAATTATGCCACACTCTGACAACATTCGTAACCCATCACAAAAAACCTACGTTACAATAGTAACCACTCTTTTAGTTTCACTTTTTCCCTCTTAAAAAAAGTAGAATTATTGTAACGTCTCACATAAGCGTGAAGATTGTTCCACTTCTGCAAACAACTGAAACTAAAAAAGTTGAAAAAGTGGTACTATTGTAATTTAGGTTCACAAAAAGCTATTACTATGGTCATTGTGGTGTATAAAGGTTATAAATATGATAAATAAATGTGTAGGCTTTGCCCGATCGGTCGCGACGTACTGATTATCATCTGATTCAGCTATTTTGTCTTATTTTGTGTTAAGTTTCAGAAAAAAGTTAAAGGAACGGGTAGTCAGGAACGAATTTCGTCTGCCCATCCTTCGTTTTTTGACCTGTTTTCTTTAATCCCATGTGATTAACGAAAACTTTAAAGAATTAGTATCGCCCAATTTTTTTAGATGTTGTCACAAAACACAGGTCTTTTTCGATAACGCACAGAAAACTGCGAAATTGATAGAATTCCGAAAGTGATTACTGATATCGATAATTCCAAAGTATGTTGATCCAATTTTTTTAATTGTAATACTTTGTGATTGACATGTGTCGCATTTGTATTTTGTATTGAGACTTTTTTGAATGTCCATAATTTGGAATACATATGAAATTTTCCAATTTTGATGATACAAATTTCCGGGTAGGGTCATTAACATCTGAAAACCACACATAAGATGGATTCAGATATTTTTATATCCAAAATTTTAAAGTAGTTCCGAAATTGTCTTTTACATTTTTCAACCCCAGCATGATCTTCCGTGTTGAACTATTGATGTTTCGGTTTTTTTCTCTTCTTTGTCTATGATGTAAAAGAGTTCACGACCCGAATATCGGATATATAAGGCTCACATACATTTTTGCAGTACCACAAAATTGTTGAAAATCGCAATTTTTGCGATTTCTGACCAGAAGGAAAGGTTTAGTTGAATTTTATTGACTTTTTGGACCAAATTAATAAAATTTACGGATGTTTATTGATTGATCGCCTCGACACTACTCCATTTGAGGGCGCCAGATGGTTTGTTGATCATTTTTCACCCAGAAGCCCCGCCATAAACCCTTTGAAATGACCAAAACCAGGTTTTATGTGCTTTTTTTGATTTTGATGGTGCATTAACACCATGTTTTCGAAATAGCTATTTAAAATGGTTCATTTTGATTGAGAGAGATTGAGATTGAGATGAAGAAGGATTCTGATCGTTCGGATGCAATAGGTTGGAATTTCTGAACACAGTTCTTCGTGGGAGAAACACTCTTCCAAATACTACATGGGGTGAAAAGTCCGCGGCCTTGCAATGAAAGAACTAACTTTTACATATGAAATTAATTTTATTCTTCAACGTAGTCTCCCTGAAGGGAAATGCACTTAGTCCAACGGTCCTGCAACATTTGGATACCTTTGGTATAATAGGCTTTCTCCAACCCTGCAAAATAGGCCTCTGTTTCGGATATCACCTCATCATTAGAGTAAAATCTTTTTCCCTGTAGCCATCTTTTTAAGTTTGGGAACAAATAGTAGTCGCTGGGGGCCAGATCTGGAGAGTAAGGTGGGTGGTGGAGTAATTCATAGCCCAAAGAGTCCAGTTTCACAGTTGCTTTTATGGATGAATGCGCTGGTGCATTGTCATGATGAAACAGGACCTTTTTCTTCTGCATATGCGGTCGTTTTCTCTTGATCTCGTTGTCGAGCTGTTCCAATAATGTGACATAGTACTCGCCAGTTATTGTTTTTCCTTTCTCCAAATAGTCGATAAATATTATGCCATGCGCATCCCAAAAAATCGTCGCCATAACCTTGCCTGCAGAACGCTGTGCCTTTGGGCGCTTCGGTCGGCTTTGACCAAATTCTAACCACTCTGCAGACTGTCTATTGGACTCTGGTGTATAGTAATGAATCCACGTTTCATCAATCGTGACAAATCTACGCAAAAACTCCGTTGGATTACGCTCGAACAAAGCTTAATTACGCTCTGAATCGTCAAGACGGTGCTGCTTTTGATCAATTGTTAGAAAACGGGGCACCCATCGCGCAGAAAGCTTTTTCATGTCCAAATACTCGTGTAAAATGTGTCGCACCCGTTCTGTTGATATTTTGAGGATGTCAGCTATTTCACTAACTTTAACTTTCCGATCAGCCAAAACAATACGATGGATTCTTTTGATGTTTTCTTCAGTAACTGCTTCACTTGGACGTCCTGAACGTGGGGCATCATCGGTGCTTGTATTACCTCGTTTAAATTCAGCATGCCACTTCTTGACCGTTGTATACGACGGAGAAGATGTGCCATAACACTTATCCAGCCATTCTTTGCTTTGCACCGTATTTTTTCCCATTAAGAAACAATGTTTAATCAACACATGGAATTCATTATTTTCCATTTTTTACGAACAACAAAAACCTGCGTCACTCTATTGATAGTAATTCGAAAACTATGACACCAAATGTCAGGAAATTTTGGCTGTAGACAAGTAAAGGGTGGTACTACTGAATGTTAACAAAAATTCTGAAGTAATGACGCCATCTCTATGTGAGGCCGCGGACTTTTCACCCCATGTAGTACCTATGAGGAACATTTCCACAGAATGGCTCAGTGAAGTGCTAGTATAATGAGAAGCTTTGCAAAAAATTCCTGAAAATCATCTATTAGTGCCACAGAATTTGGGAAAGGACTTTCTTCTCGGTTAACATTAATGCTATGAGCAGAACTAACGTTGAAAAAGAGTCTCAAGACATATGCGACAGATGTTACGTTCAAAATCATCCGAAATCGAAACAATTTTTAAGCTTTTGTGGTTTTCGTTAACGTGCAGAAAAATGTAAAATCGGTACTCTTTCGGGAAATTAATGATGCTTCCTCAGACATTCTAATTATGCCCGAAAAAACTCAAAAATGTTGGTCGATATAAGCATGCAGTTCAATAAATGCAGGCAGTAGCGGATAATGTAGTTGCGAAAATAATGGGGTAGCTGCAAAGTGCATGGAGAGACGATGAAAGAAGATTGCCAGTTGATCTGAGAGAGTAGGTGCGAAAGCACAGCCCCTTCCCGAAGTAATGCTGTGAGGCGGCTCCGAGGAGAAAAGAGCCTGAAGACTAAGGAAGAGGGTTTTAGTTGGTAGGTCATTGAAGAATGGAATCCAACAATACCTTGGTGCGGATGGACCGGGTGTCTATGAAGATTTCCCCACCATTATAAAAAAAGTGAACCGATATGAAGCTAGGTATACCGAAGTGAAGCTAAAAGTGAAAGAAGTGAAAATAAAAAAACAAAACAAACAAAACAAAAAATAAAATAACACTTGACCTCTACCATATATACAACAAATATAATAAATTTTGTGTAGCAGATGTTCGAAAAGCTTAGTACAGTTTTTCTCCCTGAATCGGAATCAGGACTCCATTTTCTTCTAGGACGTCTAGATTCAGATATATTCCAATTTGAAGTCTTACGGAAAACGTGTTGGTGCGAGCGAGACCAATAGAGATACACTACACTCTTCTCGCTTGCACCAATTCATTTACCGTAAGATTTCAAATTGGAATATATCTGAATGTAGACGTCCTAGATGAAAATGGAGTTCTAATTCTGATTCAGGGTGAAAAACTGTACTAAGTTTTTCGATATTACAATTGCTACATAAAATTTAATATATTTGTTGACTAGTGTAATGATTGATTGTTGGTTAATATCGGTGGCGATTGGGCGTCGCTTTCGATCTCTATAAATTGTAAATTGTCCAAAATCCCATTTGTATCCGTTATGCCAATGCCATGTTGGTGCATATTTTCGGTAGATACACTGGAAAATAGTGGACCTCTTTTTACGTGTTTGCGAATGTTATGGTGGTCGAACTGCGAATGCGAATTCATCGATCACACTTCGTCTGCTGACCGAGCATGAACGTGAAGTTTGTGTCAAGCGACTGAGCAACATATTTAAGTTTGCGTTAGGGGTAGTGCCACGGTTACGGGTCACTACATAGGTCCCCTTTTAGCGAAGCGAAAAATACAAAGAAAATTGAAAAATAAAAATAAATATAAAATTGACTAAATGACTTATAACCGTTTGTATATATGACTAATTAGGTTTCATAACTTACTTTCTTAGTTGTTTTTACTTTTTTATCTGATGTTATAACTAAAATACCGAACGCGGGTTTTAAGCGGTCTATCGAGACGGTTTCATTCATTCCGTTTATGGTTAAGACGTAATCTTTCCTCAGACGTCTTATAACTTCGAAAGGTCCGTTGTAACGAGAATGTAAACTAGGTTTTACTTTGTCGACTCTAACAAAAACGTGCGTACAACTGTTTAAATCTTTGGGGATATAGGTTTGTACGTCTCTAGTAACTGAAGGTACGACTTGACATTTCTCATCTGTTTTCTCAACTTGTCAACGTAACTGGAAGAATATACGGATCACTCAGCGGCGTGTCGACAAAAAATTCTCCAGGAATTTTCAATGTACGGACACACCAATTCTGCTGGTGAACAGTTCAAATCTTCTTTGACTGTAGCCCTTATTCCCAGCAGGACGATAGGCAATTCTTCGCTCCAGTGTATTGTGTTACACCTTGCGATAAGTGACTCTTTCATCTTTCGGTGAAAGCGTTCTACCATGCCATTGGCTTGCGGATGATAAGACGTTGTGCGAATCCTATTGGAACTTAACAATTTACACAATTCAGAAAATAGTCGGGATTCGAATTGTTTTCCTCTATCCGTCGTGATTTCTTTCGGTACACCGAAACGAGATATGTATTGGCTTACTAGGCATTTTGCTACCGTTTCGGCGGTTTGATCCGAAATAGGATATGCTTCTGGCCATCGGGTAAATCTGTCCACTACTGTAAGAATATTTGTGAAATTATTCGACGTTGGTAGTGGCCCTACTAGATCAATATAAATATGTTCGAATTTACTAGATGGAATGGGAAATATTCCGAGTGGGGCCCTTGTGTGTTTAGTTATCTTTGCTTTTTGACACGGGGTACACATCTTTACCCAATGATTTACATCTTTATTTATACTTGGCCAAAAATATCTAGACGTGATCAATTTTCGCGTTCCCCGCATCCCTGGGTGTGATAAAGAATGGATCTGCTCGAAGATTGCTCTCCTGAGTGGTTCTGGCACGTACGGACGATTGTTTTCCGTGTTCACTTCGCACCACAACTTACCCATGGATAGTGGCAAGTCTATTTCTTTCAACAAGTATTTTGAACTATTGCTTCCGCTCTTTTTAACCAATTCGCGAATCTCTTCATCATCCTTCTGAAGTTCGACTAGAGCTTTCAATTCAAAGTTGACTTTGAATTTTGAAGTTTGACTTTGATTTTTTGCAACAAATAGTCAATCGAGTTAGTTTGGTTGTGCTAACATTAGTCCAGTCGCATCAACATTTTGGATCTGGATTTGGATATTTGCTGATGAAACAATTATTTTGTTCACAATCAAGTGCAAATTTTGTGATGGAATCAAAACCCAAACGTATATTCATGGTTGACCAACGCTTTCTTTACGTTAAAATTTCTACAACTCAGGAGTTCAAGGGAAGATACAACCACCACCATGGAATACATCACTTTATCGATTGTCAAGAAGACACAAAAATTTAATTACCAACATGGTACTAATAGCCAACACGGCGTAAAAATTCAATCGTCAACAAGACGCAAGATGAGTCACCGACTTGGTATTCATCGACACGGCCAACAAGGCGCAAATTCAACAATAACCGACATGGTAAAACAAATCCAATCGTCAACAAGACGCAAGATGAGTCACCGACGTGGTATTCATCGATCCAGCCGACAAGGTACACATTCAATAATAGGCCAACACACAACTAAGTGTAGGGCCGACATCGCAATAGCTTGTCATCGGGATTCCATTTACTCCACGAATAATGAAAGCAAGTATCAGCATAAGGATTTTTGGAATTTCAGACAACAAATTAAATGAAATTCATTCAAACAATCAATTTTTTGAAAGAGTCAACATTGACGACAAATCACTAGTTCTCTCCTATCAATAAAAATTGTGAAATTTCACCGAGTGTCTGGCTTAGTACAATTATGTTTGTATAAACATTTTTATTTAAAAAAATTTTTTCATTTGAAAGGGGAGTTTATGTAGTGACCGATGCCGCTACAATCATATTTCATTCCATCACCAGCACTCAATCCGACAACATCTAAATAAAATTACTATAAAGCCAACATCGTTAGTTTCAATTATAAGATAGAAACATAGTTTTCTATAGATAACATTGATGTTCAAAGCCAGTTAATCGTTAATGACTCAAAACAAGAAAACATTCAGTCAACAACCGGATTATTTTCGAGACCATCAACAGGAACGATTACTCATCCATCCACAGGAGTATTATCGCGACCAGAACCAGGAGCGATACCAACTCTTACCAGTGTTCAAATAGCATCACGCCATGTATTCACAAGGGACCTACTATATTTCGCTGGAAGACCGGATCAATGGCCGATGTTTTTAAGTCGCTTTGAAAATAGCACCAAGCTGTGTGGATTTTCAAATTCAGAGAATTCAGACAGGCTGCAGAAATGCCTGAAAGGAAGTGCTTTGGGAGCTGTATGTAGCCGTCTTTTATCGCCTGATTCAGTACCAGACATCATAGCAACATTGAAAATGCTCTATGGACGTCCCGAATTGATTGTAAATTCATTATTAAAAAAAAATCGTTCCGAACCGTCGCCGAGAGCCGATAAATTGAACACTCTATTCGATTTTGTATTATCAGTAAAAAATGTTTGTGCAACAATGGAACAAGAAAAGCTGCCTACGAATACTAAAATTGAGTGGGCCAGATTCAAGTCAACGGTACGAAATGTCACATTGTCAACGCTTGGCAATTTTCTATTTGAATTGGAGAAAGTTGCCAGTACGGTCGTGGAACCAACAATCACTAAGGAGTTCAAATGAGAAAAAAGGTGAGAGTAAATCCAGATATTCCACTGATGATTCGGCAAGAAAAGATTCCAGTCACGTTTACGCTCATCAGAATTTGATTAGTAAACAAATTCCAAGTGATTCCAAGGTGGAGGTAAAAAAGCGAGTTGAATCAAATGAGTGTCCAATATGCAAGAAAAATTGTGAAAAGGTGGAAAATTGTCCGTCGTTTTTGTTCTATAATGTCGACCAACGCTGGAGAGAAATATACGCTCATAAACTGTGTCGCAAGTGTTTAGGACGCCACGGTCGATTTTGTACAGGTGGAAAAATGCGTGGAATAAATGGATGCATATTCAAACATCATTCGTTGTTGCATGACGAGAAGAAACATTTTCCAGTCTCTGAGCTGAACAATCAGTCCATTCCTGTATCGAGATCAAGTAACTTACATTATTCTACCAAGAGCAGCGTACTTTTACGAATTATACCGTTTACGTTATACTGGAAAGATCGATATATTCATATCATACATTCGCATTTCAAGACGAAGCCTCTGACGTTACAATGGTCGAAGAGAGATTTATCCACTCATTGAATATTGGAGGAACATTATGGCACCGTTGTGCTTGCTGTGGACGGCTGAAGTTCATCGAAAAGAAAGTAAATCGAGACGTATTATTTTCGAAATATCTGGACGAAACGAATTTAAAAATCGATTTTTTATTCAAAATGCAAGAACAGTCGAGAGCTTGGGATCGCCTATGCAGTAATCGATCGAAAGGAATTTATTGAAAAATTTCCTTATTTGGATGATGTACCGTTTGACGATTATTTTGAGGTGATCCCGCAAATTTTAATTGGCTCAGATAACACACATTTGAATGTACAGCTGGAAATACTCGAAGGTTCCTTCTGTCAACCAATCGCATACAAATCGCGACTTGGATGGTCCGTTCATGGACGAACAGACAATCGAAATTTACTAAATTCGAAGGAGACATGGCCACTGGTCAAAGGCTACCAACCAAACGAGAACTGTTGAGAATTATCATGTCCATCTTTGATCCGCTGGGCTCTATATCGCATTATCTCATCCAACTGAAGATCGTTTTACAAGATGTCTGGAGAAGCAAGTTGAATTGGGATGACGAAATAACGACGAAAGAAATGGAAATAGATTGGAAAAATTGGTTGGAATTGCTGAAAAATGTTGAGAAAGTGGAAGTTCCAAGATTGTATTCGCCGAAAATGTCATCCGGATTACCAAAGTCCATCGAATTGCACATGTTCGTCGATGCTAGTGAAAAGGCGTACGCAGCTGTGGCCTATTTTCGAGTTAAAAATGACAAAGGAATTGACTGTACATTGATAGGTTCGAAAGCAAGGGTCACGCCATTAAAGTACTTGTCCATTCCAAGAAAAGAACTATTGGCTGGAGTGCTCGGTACTACGTACCGTTGGAAGAAAACGGTTTGGTTAGGCTACATGGGCGTATCGACTCCGCGAGCGATGTGGAATTTGATACAAAACGACCAATCATTTTACCACGAAACAATCATATCACTTATCTTTTGGTAAATCACATTCACCGATTATATCATCATCGTAATCACCGGACAGTTTATAAGGAAATCAGACAACGTTTTCACGTTCCATGTCTTCGTGTGGTTCTCAATTCGGTACGAGGCAAATGTCAACGATGCAAAAATCAACGAGCTAGAGTACAACCACCTCAAATGGCGGACCTGCCTATGGCAAGATTGGCGATTGGATTTCGAGCCTTTACATTCATTGGCAAGGGAATGGACAATGAATTACAGGAATAGAAATGAAAACGTTAATTGATGTTGATCGATTGGCCACTGAGTTTACATCGTGCTACACAAAATGGTGCCTTAATTCACCCGTAAGTCCACACATGGGTGGCGCTTGAGAAAGGATGGTCAAATCAGTCAAGACCTGTTTGTACGACATTATTCCTACAAGACTTCCAACCGAAGACATGTTGCGTAACCTTTTACTGGAGTTTTGCAACATTGTTAATTCTAGGGTGCCACTACAAAATCCGGAGGCACAAAATCCAGAGGCGTCAAAATCCGGACGAAAAATCCGGAGGCTACAAAATGCGGAGGCGTCAAAATCCGGAGGCGACAAAATCCGGTGGCGTCAAAATCCAGAAGAAAATAAAAAATCAGGATAAAATCTGGACGAAATACGGACGAAATATCTATTGTTATTTACAGCAGCCACAGTTTATTTATACGAATTGTGTTATGAATATGTATTGCTGCGCCGTAGGCCGTGAATAAAATTTAAAAAAAAGCGGGGTCGAGGGGCGGCAGCCCCCGTATAGGGGGTCAAAGGGGAATATCCCCCTTGCGGGGTCTAAGGGGCAGAGCCCTATGCACATATGGCCGCCTGCAGGGGGTAACCAAGCCCGCCGCAGTCGCGGAGGTGAGGGGGCAGAGCCCCCCAAATATTTAACAAAATTAAGACCGTCGTCGCGTCGCCAATGAATTACAATCATTCATTCGCTGTGTTATATTTTAAGTTAACTGTTAAATTTGTAAAAAATTCGAAATGCAGTATTGTATACTTAGTATTTAATAAAAATCCGGAGGCTACAAAATCCAGACGCAACAACATCATCAGGATTTTGATGCCTCTGGATTTTGACGCCACCGGATTTTGACGCCTCCTGATTTTGAAGCCTCCGTATTTTGACGTCGCCGGATTTTGACGCTTCCGGATTTTGTAGCCTCCGGATTTTTTGTCCGGATTTTGACGCCTCTGGATTTTGTGCCTCCGGATTTTGTAGGGGAGCCAATTCTAGACCTCTGACATACGTATCGCTTGAACATGACGACGATGAATGTTTGACTCCAAATCATTTTATTTTGGGCTCATCGAATGATCTCAAACCCATGATAACAATCGAGTCTAATGGACCAATTTTGCATTAAAAATGGATGGAAAATTGAAGGCTGGCCGATTTATTTTGGACTAAATTCGAGGGATCAAAATTGAAAAGAAGTATCTTGACACGATCATATAATTATGACCTATAGGAATATTGTGACGATGCTTAAGATCCGATGTTTAATTAGAATCAATGGTCGATTTTTGTGTGAAACGAACATCTTATTTCTAGAAGAAAATATATTTTTGAATATTCGTGCCATCAGTAAAAACTTTCGTTAATTATTTCGTTGTGAATGGAATAATTATTCAATCAAAAATCAAACGTAAGAATTTATCATTTTGTCCCCGCGTGTTCGCAATAAATTTGAATTGTAATTTCTCAGGAAAGAAGAATATTCGGAGGATTTATACATTGTTAATGGGTTAAGACTAAAATTTTTATTCATGTTTTTATATTTTTATTCAATTAAAAAGTTCAGTTAAGCACTAGCAAAGTTCTACGACACTCATCAAAAATGTTTATTTTTTTTATAATTGAAATTGTAATTTCGTGTTCAAATATTTCACAGCATCATTTCTTTACTATCAGGTGTACCAACAAAAAAGATCTATCACACCACCTGTCATCATTGAACTGTCATACGATGGTAAACATAAACAAGTTTAAATTTGTTTTATAACTTTTATAACGCTTGTAATATTTTCAAATATTTTGTTAGGTAAAAAGAACACGAAAATAAGAAGTGGAAGCAGAAGGGGACGAGGAGTTTGAACTTATTAGACCGGGCACATGAGGCTATTATCATCCAGTCGCAAGCAGCTAAATTACGACGTGTAGTGAGGAAAGTTTTCTGTTTTGAGTGTTGTTTACATCCAGATGTAAGGTTATGTTGGCTTAGTTTCGTATCCAGAATTTAGGATGATTCCGTGTGAGATCGTTTCATATTGACACTATTCCGAAGACAGGTGTTTACGTTGCACTAACCAAACATTTATGCATCTAAAAGACGCAAGCTTTACCTCGTCAATTAATTAAAAAAATCAGGACAGAAACACTTTACGAACGGCAGACATCCGAAATCCTCTCTGCTGATTATTTGTCGGGCACCAGAAGAAAACCTTGTCCCCACTCGTTATTTTATTGTTGTTGCCACTTAAATCATTAATATCAAAAATATGTGTCACTATATTTACTAACTTTTACTTTCAAATTTTTTTTTTCGATTAATATTAAAGTGACTTTTTATTGCAACTTCAAAAATGTCAAACAAAATACGCGTGTAGAAAGACAGCATTACAGCGTCACGGTTGCCAAAAACACAAAGTAAAATACGTTTCATTATCTAGTAAAACTCACAACATGCCCATCGGCATGTTGTCAGTTGGATTTTCAAAATTTTAAAGTGGATTATAAAAAAAAAATAATTGATATTTTTTTATTTTGATTTCGGATTTGTGATTTACGTAGCAGATAGAATTACACAAAAATATAAAGAAAAATTCATAGTCGTAGCCCATTGTGGCAATTTACGTCAGGCAGGGAAAAAAGGGCAGGGCAAGGGAAAAAACTATTCGTAAGTTCTTTGAAGTCATTATTTGTATTAGTTTCGGATGTTATTGTTCTTTTCTTCTTTGATTGCAATCTAATAGGATTTTATAGCAGCGACAATAACGATGTAATAAAAGTATTGAGAATTTGAATCGTTTATTTTGTTTGGATATGTGTTGCTAAAAGAAAAGTAGTTTTGGCTTGTCTGGACGTAACAATAACCCAAAAAATCAATGTAAAACTAGATTCGAATGCGAAAAGAAAACCACAAGGGAAACCTAGAGACAGAGCGACATCCCCCTTTGTTAGGTACTGGGTGTGCAATGAAGCACTCCCCTCAAAAATAGTTTGTTCTTATTATGAAAGTAATTTCTCTTAAGAACATCGCCATCAGCATTAAGCATCACCCTCGGCAAAACTTTCCTTCTAGACATCACCTTTCGCCGGTACTTTTGTACATATCGTATGGAGGTATATAACCATTCGCACCTGTTTACTTTTCACGAAGTTTAAAGTTCGTGTAACCTTTGGTCACATCAGAAATTTCTATGGAGAATATGCGGGAATGGAAAAAACGAAAAAAAATATTTTATATGGATGACTAGAGAGAGTTTTGTTAGTAGAAGTGACCAGTTTTGGTGAAAATGTTGGGCAGTTGCCAACGTGGTCAATTTTTATGGTATGCGAAGGTATGACTGATGGACCAACGGTTTTTTTGGCAAAGTCTCAGAATTTTGCTTTTAGAAGTGACTAGTATCGGTGAAAATGATGAGCAGCTTGGTGAAAACAGTAGTACGGAAAAAACTGTAGTACGGTGAAATGGTAAACGTGGTGTAGTACGTGGAAAACGGTAGTACGTGGAAAACGGTAGTACGTGGAAAACGGTAGTACGTGGAAAATGGTAGTACGTAGGAAAACAGTAGTACGGTGAAAACTGTAGTACGTGTGAGAAACAGTAGTACGGCAAAAACTGCAGTACGGGGAAAACGGTAGTACGGCGAAAACTGTAGTACAGTGAAAACAGTAGTACGTGGGATAACTGTAGCACGGGAAAAACAATAGTACGGGGGAAAACTGTAGCACGAGGTTGTATGTAGTATGGGGAAAACGATGTATTGCGTTCAAAGATGAAACGCTTCATAACACACACGTTCTTCAATTTTTCTTCTAGCGTCCACGTCTCTTTTAACATATAGTGCTCCAATGTGTTATTGTTATAGTTAATTAACACAAGCAACAAATTTAAAAAAACTTATATTAACTTCTAAAATACTACTGAATTTTATTTCTTATTCATCTACATCAAACTTTGCATACCCTTTTGCACATTTCGGTGTAAGATACATATCTGCGACCTAGCTACCGAGAATGCTTACGTCAGCGTAGCCCCTAGCTATAATTTTGAATAATCTTTTATTCACTCAGGATTTTTTCCTAAAAAAAACATCACAAATTTGACAGTTCACATTTCTGCAACTTGTTCTTAAGGCTCTTAAATGTTTGTGTTAAGAAAGATAAACTTCGATTATGTTGAAGACTCATAAGACTGTTGCATCAGACTTTTACAGTAAACCTGTATACTTTTCCAATATCAGAGGGTTTCTATTGTGAATGAAACATGTCGATGAGAAAGATCCCTTTTCTGCCAAAACTGGATCTTAGTAGAATTTGCTATAAAATTAGGATACTTAAGTCTTAATGGAATAGCGTAATTCCCCTCTTCAAACCCTTTATTTCACAAATCCAAAACGACTTCTATAAACCATATTTCACGTAAAACTGATTTTACCCTTCAATTAAAACAAACAATGAGTTCATTTTATTTAGAAAGATTTTTCGTACGGTTGCATTTTTTCAAACATTTCATTCTTTGAACAATAGAATAAAATATTCTGTCGGAAATCATTCTAAATACCTCATTTGCCTGGTAAGTAGAGAAACGTCAGTAAATGCATTCACTTCCAAAAGGATTTATAAAATCTGCAACATTGACTGTGTAAGCACGAATAGTTGAGTGGGTGAGTGTGGGTGCGATAGCAGTGCAAAAGGCTCGCCCAAAATAATAAAATATTGCTCACGCTATTAAATTCTACAGCCAGTAGGGTATTGTTTGAAAGATAATAAAGCAAGCACATTTGCAAATTTTGGCGTGTCGAAATTATGTTTTTTTTCGGTATCTGTCTTTTTGATTTTCCCGGTATTCTTAAAAATAAGACCAAATTTCCCGGTGGCGAGTGAGAAAGATTTGTTAGAACTTTTTTCAAGGAAGTCGTTGAATTTTAATCAAAACCACAACCATTTACCCCTGTCTTCCATTTCCCGTTTTTCGATCAAATCAATTTCAAATGATTTTCCGTTTTTAAATCATAAGCTAACATTTTTCAGCTTGAAGTCATTTCCTATTTTCAAGTTTTTTCCCACCGACTTTCACTTTCACCGTTTTCCAATTATTTCCTGTTTTTTTTTTCATTTCCAGTTTTTCAGTCATTTTCCATTCCCCATTTTTCAGTCATTGCCATTTCTCTAGTTTCGATTTTCCAAAGTTCTACTCATTTCCCGTTTCAAAGTAATCTCCTGTTTTACAGTCGTTTCTTGTTCCCTTGTCGTCTTTTCCTCTTTTTGTTTTTCCCGGTCAAGTAGATTTCCCGGTATCCTGGATACCACGATACTGCACTATATGACAATACAGACCACAATACTCTAGTCTAAGTAACCCCAAAGTTGACAGGACAAAATAACGCCAAACTTGACGGGACACTGAACAAAATATCCGCTGGACAAATTATTGTAAATAATAAAACTGTGTGATTATTTTTATCGGATTTTATGTTATGACCTCGACTCCGCGTTTTTGTGGTAAAGGTCTGCTGGGCTGCTTTTCACATAAACTTTGTCCAGGTTAATTTATATTGGGAGAATATTTCCTCATCGAATACGTTTTGCGGGGGCTGCCCCCTCGAACACACTTTTTGTTATTGTGTGTTATGACCGGAGTTATTTTCTCAGGGGCCATTTTGTCCGATTTTTTTTGGTCCGGGTAATTATGACTGGGGTTATTTAGTACCATGGTCATTTTGAACGGATGTAGTTTTCACTAAATACATGTTTGGTCAATTCACTTGGCATCAGCCCTAATTCAAACAAAAGACTTACTTTCGAATGATGGATATTAGTAGATTGCAAGTTAATTCATACCTAGAAAGAAAAGAAAAAAAGCTATATTAATACAAAATCCGATGAAAAAATGCAAACGTCAAATAACTAAGGATTGCAATACTGAAGCGAAGTTATGAGAGAAATGACATTTCTGAAATTAAATCTGAAAGAAAATTTTTCTGCCAGATTTTTGTGTCACCTTGTACCTTGTACCAATTTAGTTACAGTGCACCCAGCACAGTTTCATTTCAGATCTAATTTCGAACCGTTGCTTACACACTTTCATATGTATCTATATACATAGTACGTGTATTTTTGTTCCAGGACCTTACGTGCGCTTTTTTGCCACCTACAGATGCGTGTGTCTGTTCACTCTCATAACAGTATATCCATTGATTCGTATATACCTAATTCCATCAAATCTGGGTAACGAATTTCATCTCTTTCACTCTTTCAACATGAGATAAAACACATTCGTCCCAAGGTAGCACTTGAATGTCGACATCGAATTGATTGTTATCTAAATCCCTGTATACCGCTAAAAACACATTAATGTATTGACAGCGTAGGACTTAATTTCAGAAGTATCATTTCTCTCATAATTTCACTTCACTTCACTTCAAAATTAATGCTCGAGTTTCGTTCATGCTTTTCAGTGCAGTATTTGCCGAGATCCCGAGATAAATATATGAAAAACAGTTTCACTTACACATGAAAAACCCCACTTTTGCACACTTTTTCGAACATATTTCCGGAACTGCTTGTCCTTGCTCATCTTTGAACTTGAATCATGGGATATATGCATACTTTTCAAGGGAAAAAGTGGAGAAGGACAAAAGGACATTTTTTTACGGATTCGTCATCGCTACATCATTTTACAACGTTAATAGTAAACTTATAAGTAAAAACATATGCAAAGACCCGTACGTAAAGCCTTCACGTGCGAAAAGCCTCGATGTACCAAACTCTTACTATTATCATTAATATAATGTACATTAGAATGCATAGTCAAGTTCTTTTAGAACTATCAGAATTTAAACGACTCTCAGAAATTACCCAAAGTAATGTCGAAATACCTCCCGAAGTACATTTTCTGAACTCTGACACCAATCACGCGTTATCTAATGTTCTTATCCCTCTGAGTTCTAGAAGTGGCTGAATCTCAGAATTGGGACATTTTTCGCGAAAACCCTGAAACACCTGTTCGATTACATTTAATTCTCTACAACTTTGCCTTTGGAGGCAACTTTCTATTTGTCATAGTTCTTGATATATGAATCATCCCTTCCAATTCTAAAAGTGGCTAAATCTCGTGATTTGGACGTTTTTGGGGAACACCCTGAAACACGTGTTCGCTAAAATTTAATTTTCAACTCTTTGCCATTGGAAGCAACTTTCCATCTGTCATAGTTCTTGAGATATGACTCATCCCTCCCAACTCTAGAAGTGGCCAGATCTCAGGATCGAAACGTTTATGGGGAAAACCCTGAAAGACGCGTTCGCTAAAATTTAGTTCTCTACAGCTTTGTCCCAGAAAGTAGCTTTCTAACTGCCTTAATTCTAGAGATATCTGAGAAAAGTCTCACCTACCCTCAAAAAACCATGTTTTTGAACACCTTTTGGACCATATTTCAAAAACTACCCTAACGAGTTTGCTCATCTTTGAACTTGAACCATGCGACATATGTACCTTTCAGCGAAAAAAAAAAGTTCAGGGTGATCGGTGCAGCCGTTTCGAAAAAAAAGTGGAGACGGACAATTTTTTAAATTTGTAGTAAACGTATTAGACCTTTATACTTCGTACGGGTCCAATGACGGCTAAAGCTGAATGAAGCTTCTTGGTAATTGTTTATGTTACAAACGGAAATATAATTTCAATTTTTCGGTATAAATATCGGTATTTTTTCGTGAAAACCGGTATTGATACAGGTATAAATACCGGCGGTATTGGAATTCCTATGTCATATCAAAGGGCAGTAAATAAACTAAAAATGTAAAATAAACATCTTGAAAGGCCCGATACGATGAGAGACGTTCAGAAGCCCGTGGGTGCCAAAAGCTCATTCAGCCAAAATTGAGGTACTGGTGAGTACGTTCATTTTTAAGAGTTTTTGATAACGATTTTTAACATACGTTTTACATTGGTAAAAATTTCGAAGGCTGTGCAAATTTAATCTCCTGTTCTTCTACTTTCAACAACATTTTATCATGTCCCTTTGAGTTCTAAAGATTTAGATAGTCAAGACAGCCTGGTTCTAAAAATCTCTTATGCAAAAGGGGAACCGTTACCTAACATGGCACAAGCCACCAGCTACCCTCTGCATTACGAGCTTTATTACTCCAGGATGTAGCTATCCTAAAATTCAAGAAAGCGATCTTGTGTCCACAGTTTTATCAGGGACTATGTTTGTGATACACCAAACATCACAATTTCAGAATTTCAGAATTTAGCGGCAAGATGAACTTTAAATTTGAAAAAGGATTTGCACCTGTAACTTTCTTGTCTTCACATTAAAAAACATATGCAGGGGACCCGTACGCATCAGAATAGATGTGGCAAATAGAATAGATGTTGCAAAAAGACAGTATTTAAGTAAATATTGCCTTTAGTCTTACGTGTATGAAATTACGTAGCCATTACATTGGATTGGAAATTGCCGAAAGAGCTATATTGAAAAACCAGCCCGAAGAAACGGTATTAAAATCTCTTTGAATCCCTAAAAAATCCTAAAATTAAAAAAAATGCGCTAAGGCCGATCTTATAATCTACGTAGAGCGCTTAGGTGAGGCCTCTGAACCATACTTCCATGAACAAAAATGTTCGCATATTTTTATCTGCAACACTGCACAAAAAAACCTCAACATTAAAGGAATAATCACGAAAAATCACTAAATATATTTTAAGATCACGTAGCGTGAATTGGGCCCACACCAAAGGCTCTACAGGCCGAACCACTCAACAGATTTTCACCAGTTTAATTTTCATGGTTTTCTGATGTTCATGTCTTTCAATTAAAACCTTCAAGAGCTATTTCCGGCCTAATTTCGCAGAGATATAAGGCAAAAAGTTTCACCGGTCTTCAAAAAACCACGCTTTTGACCACTTTTTTGACTGTAACTTCGCAAGTTCTTAACCGATTTTGCCTAAATTCAAATCCGCAGTCATTTTTGCAATAACCTTTCAGGAAAAGAAAAAGATTTGGAAAATTTGATAAGATTTATCCGATTTGTGTAGAAAAAACACGTTTGGCCCTAGTAGAAACTCAGTTTTAGGGTCGTGGCTGAGTCCACAGACACAAAATCGAAAAATATTCTTCCATAAAATGTCGGGCATGCCTCAGCCTTTCAAACAAAAAAACGTTTTTGAAAATCGGATAAGATTTACGCGAGCTATGTGCAAAAGACCAAAAACCACTTAAACGGCCCTAGAAGCGGTCCTTGGCTTTACTCTAGTTAGAGCGGTGACAGACGGACGGACGGACAACATTTTTATTGCATTTTTCTCTTATTTAGACCCCAAAATGAAAAAGTAACCAACTCCCGGTTCGAAATTGGGGTGGTTACAAACGTCGTGGTAAACGCATAAGACCCCTTTTCGAAGAACTTCGTTCTTCGTACGGGTCTAAACATATGAAGGGACCCGTACGTATCAGAATAGATGTGGCAAACAGAGTTGATGTTACGGAAAGGCTCGAACGTATTCAAGTAAACATTGCCTTAACTCTTAAGTGTATGAAATCACGTCCGCATTAATTTGTATTGGAAATTGCCGAGAGGGCAATATTAAAAAACCCGCCGAAAAAACGATGTAAAAAAATCCTTCCGAAAGTACAAAATTGACCCCCAAATATACAAAAATGTTTACCTCAAAAACCATTTTTTGTCTAGGGCCAAACTTAGGATCGACCTAGGGTCTTCAGGAGAGGCCTTGGACAAATACTTACATAGACAAAAATATTTCCCTCCATTTTCTCTACAACATAGTGAAAAACCATTTTTAGACCCTTCGAAAAGGGGGCTTATGCGTTTACCACGACGTTTGTAACCACCCCAATTTCGACCTGGTAGTAGGTTGGGATGCATCGATCCTGGTGCTTAGATGATCAATCAACAATAAAAACGTTGTCCGTCCGTCCGTCCGTCTGTCACCGCGATAACTTAAGTAAAACTCAACCGATTTTCAAAAACTTTTTTTCCCTGAAAGGTAATCGAAATATCTTTTACGTATTGAATTTGAGCACTGTCGGTCCAAGGGCCGCCGAGCTAGGGCCGTTTAAGTGTTTTTTGATCTTTTGTACGTAACTCGAGTAAATCTTATCCGATTTTTATAATTGTTTTTGTTTGAAAGGTCTGGGCACGGCCGACAACTTATGGAAGAAACTTTTTTAAATTTGAATCCTTGGACTTACCTAAGGTACTAAAAACGAGTCTCTGCTGGGGCTCTTTTTGTTTTTTGTACATAACTCGAGTAAATCTTTTCCGATTTTCATAAATTTTTTTGTTTGAAAGATGTATGTGTGCGTGTGTGAATGTGGTTGCATCGTCTTTTCTTGTGTGCTTCGACGTACCGAAAATATTTACTTTATTTGAAGAGATTGTTTTCGAATAAAAATGTTGAATAATTTTTTTGAAATATTAATTTTTTGATACTTTCGTATTTTCTGATCTACTTCTTTGTTATTTTCATAAATTTTTTGCAATAAAAAACAAAAAAACACATAACATCAGAATAGATGTGACAAAAAGAAAAGATGTGGCAAAGTGACTCGAACGTACCTAAATATACAAATAAGCAAACAATCCAACGTTTTCTGTTCTTTTATAACTGTAAGAATTTCAAAGATCCATAGAAATTACCCAAGATAATGTCAAAGGCCCTACCGAAGTACGTCTCAGATCATTCAAATCTAGGAAAGCTTATATCCAGGGACTAAGTCGTTTTTCCCTAAAACCCAGAAACACGTGTTATCTAAAATTTTATTGTCTACAACTTTGTCCTTGGAAGCAACTTTCTACCTCTCATAGTTCTGGAGATTCGGGTCATTCTGCCCAATTATGGAAGCGGCCATATACCAGAATTGGGCCATATTTCCCCAAAACCCTGAAACACGTGTTCGCTCATATTTAATTCTCTACAACTTCGACTTTGGAACCAACTTTCTAACTCTCATTGTTCTGAAGATCTGGGTCATTCTGCCAAACTATGGAAGAGGCCATATAGTAGTATTGGGCCATATTTCCCCAATACCCTGAAACAGGTGTTCGCTTAAATTTAATTCTCTACAACTTTGCCTTTGACAGTAAATCTCCATATTGCATAGTTAAGGAAATATAGACGAAAAACTGTTTTCGTATATGGCCATGGCCAAGAATCTCAATTTCGTCCAATTGGTCCCAGTGCCCAGACCCCTCAACCGATTCCCACAAAATTTTTTTCCCAGTTTTGTAACATCAAATGCTTTCATTTGACACCAAAATGAGGAATTTCCTATACTTGCGGAGATATTTGCGAAAAAGCTTCACCGACCTTCGAAAAACCATGTTTTTGGTCACTTCCTCGACCATATCTCCGGAACCACTTGATCGATTTTGTTCATCTTCGAACTTGAATCATGGGAGGCATGTACCTTTCAGGGAAAAAAAGTTTAGGTTGATCGGTTGAGCCGTTTGAAAAAAAAAGTGGAGACGGACGGACGGACAGACAGACAGACGGACATTTTTTTTATTGCTGATTCGTCATCTCTAGACGATAATAGATGCATCCCCCTCCCTCCCCCCCACTCCCACCTCGATGTTACAATAAAATTGTTTGTAGTAAACGTATAAGACCTTTGTCGAAGTGTTACAGTTACAGTTACATACACTATACACGTACTTACGATCTCTCCTGATAATTTGGGTTAAATTTTGGTAAAAGCACGTAACTTGGAAGGGTTTTGGAGTTTGATGAGCGCGGAGTTGACTGTCTATGCGGATAAGGACACGTTTGAGTAAGATATCAGCGTATTGTTGACTAAATCCCGAAATTCATGGCTTGAGAAGGGCTTGATTTCAAACTAACGGATCATCGACCGATGCTTTCGTATGAAGTGATTTGAATGCGGACAGGTCGTTGGACTGATTCGGTTCTGTTTGTGATTTGGATGCACTTACAAGGAGGTCCACTGAATGCCCTTCAGAGTCATTGGAGTCGACTAATCGCTGTTTTCAATCTTTTTTTTTAGTTTGGATTTTGACGAACGAGGACTGTTTTGTTTACATTCTATCATTGCACCCATTGCACTGAAATTGTTAGCAAGTGTCACCAGTGTTACCAGAAACATATTACAGAAAAACAGTGTTGGTAGTTATAGCAGGAACACGATTAGACACATTTCCGATACTTGGTTTTGAGCGAAAAACTTTAGTTGAGTTAACATAGGAATTCAGAAAGGAAACTCCATACTTGTAAAAGATCTATTGCGAAATCCGGTCCTGGCATGTGTTGTAATTTATTAACCAAAGCCGCCTTCGAAGATATAGCAGCGGTTATCTTATAAACATGAAGTTACTTCAAGTCAAATGCCATGACAAGAGGAATGTATCCGCAGCCAGCCACCAATTTGAAATCATCGACAACCCAGGAAACGGTGACTGCTTATTCCTTGCAACTTTAAACTTCTTGAAACAGAAAAAGTCAAAATTCAAAGAAGTTCCGACTGACTCGAAAGCTATTCGAGAACAAGCTGTGAAATATGTCCTTTCTCGAAATGCCAACGAATTTCAATTAAACTTCGATAGATACTCTGCTATTCAACCTTCAGCATCATATACCTAATATATTGAACTACGGGGAAAATGAATCCACCGACCGTGAAATACGACAATCATACTCGGAATATATGTCCACTCCGGGAATATATCTAACCTTCGCTGAGCTATGCGCAATGGCAGAACTATTCGGATACATGTTTTTGGACTTAAACGAAAATAACTACTCCTGCTATGAGTTCGGAATGACACATTTGATAACACTAGACCGACAATGTTTATGCTTTTCGACGGTGACATGAAAGGTGGCCATTTTAGACTAATGAACCCCACAAAGAAAATAAATTCTTACTCGTCATTTTCTGGCGCGTATCGCTTATCTTCCGAATCAAACGGAACAGCAATCTTAATTGAACTTATTCAAGAATCCTGTGAAGGCGCTACATCCACCAAAGCTGCCATCGAAGGGCCAATCGAAATTACCAGAGAACATACGGATACCTCATCCTTTATCTGCGACGTTTGTCAAAAATCCTTTCCAACACAACGTGGAATGAATGTTCATCGCAACCGACATGCCAATGAAGCTAATCAATCGACATCAAAAGACATCGTCTCTAAATTGAGTTCTGCACATGATATGGCTCCCAAGGATAATGAAAAAAGCACCGAACTCGGCGAGCATAAGTCTGAATTGGAGTCCGAATGCAGGAAGTGGGCTGAGATATTCTCAATGTACGAGGCTAGCGATGCTATTGAGGAAGCCAACTTTGACAGAGACGTCGAACTATTCATGAAATTCATGTTTAAAGCTAATGAAAAAAATGCCTGGACCCAAGCATCCCGCTGTAAAATTCTATAGACTACGCCAGAAAAGGAAAACCGGTATGACGTCAGCTCAATACGCAAGATCTTCAAATCCCCAGAGAACGGTCAAGAAGACCAAGCAAAGACGCCGCGACAAATATCAATACGATTTGACCCAGTACTGGTTCTACAACCAGCGACGTAAAGCAGTTCTCAACGTTATGAAAAACGGTAAATCGAGATAATGCAAAATAAACATGGATATTTTAGAGAGCCATTTTAAGTCAGTCTTCCAAAGGTCGAATGATAATGTTCGTGACTCGTACTCGACAAAAACTACGAAAAAGGATGTATTTCTAAAACCCAGCGATATAGAGAAGCAAATAAAGCGAGTTTCATTTGATACCAGCGCAGGACCAGATCGTGTCCTTGCTAGATCATTACGATAACTTCCCGTTTCTGGTTCGATTTGCTCAATAGCTAATATTATGCTCAAAACATCAATCGTTCCGAGCGTATTTCGTCATGGCAAGCTGGTATTAATCGACAAGGAAGAAGAAGATGTAAACGACGTTAGCAATAGGAGGCCGATAACAATCTACTCCGTAGTACGACGCGACGCGTAATTGAAAAATCTCTTGAAGTTATTTTACGTTGTCAGGTAAATCTAAATCTTAATCAGCGTGGTTTCGTCATTGGCATTCCAGGCTTCATTTACCAAGGCGTATGTGATCCACAATTTGTCAATGAATACGGTTTCAAACCTTCGGAAGACTTCGATGCACTTGGTCTATCTGGATTCGCCGATGACCAAGCTATTACTGCAAAAAATGAGCGATATGCAATACGTCTCATTGAAGCCACACAAGACCTACTGTTACAAAATGGACTGCATATAAATCCCAAAAAGAGTCAGTCAATTATTATCCGTAAAGGCAAACTTGTCAAAAACAATCTGCGCCTGTCTAACGGTAGTGAGATTGGTAGCATTGATGTCGACGACAAAATTAGATATTTGGGCTGTTCCTTTAACTCAGAGCTGATTTTCGACGATACATGAATTGAGGAGTTAAATAACAAATTGACTAGCCTTTCAACATCTCCCTTACTGAAGCCTGATCAAAAATTGAACATCATAAACCAGTATGTGTTTCCATCATTGACGTATCCTTTGCAAGCAGCACCCCTCAACAAAGTTCCCAGTTATGTCACTGACGGACTTGATATAATGATCCGACGGACTGTAAAATCCATCATCGGACTGCCAATGCACACAAACGACAACATGTTCTATTCGCCCCGGAAGTTGAGAGGTCTTGGTTTAGTTTAAACAGGTTGGGAAATCTTTCTTCAACACTTCGCAATTGAAAAACGTTTATCGACTGTGGACGATCAACTTCTTCAGGAAATATCAAACTGTAAAGAAGAAATGGCATCCTGTCTCCGGGCACTTGACGTTACTGGTGATTCAATTAAAAAACTACGCGCTGCGCTTCGCCAAAAAAGTTTCGAGCAATGGTGTAAACTACGTTATTTGGGCGCCGGCGTTATACACTTTTCGACGCACACAAAATCTAATGACTTCGTATGCAATAAAAATTCCTTATCATCTTCTGAATGGGTCGCTGCAATAAAATTAAACTGCAACTAGGCAAACTTGAACGGTGTACCAGGTGTTGATAACTCTTCCGTCCTTTGTCGCCGATGCTTCAAAGAGAAAGAAACAATTAGTCATGTCATCGGAAGCTGTCCATCAAACAACTTGTTAATCAATTCAAGACATCACAGCGTGAAAAATCAAATCACTGAACTGCTACGAACAAAAGGTTTCCAGTGCTTCGAAGAAGTCTACGCCATAGACACCGAAGGACGAGCTCGTTTTTTTCTTTCAAGAAGAACTCAAAAATAGCATATATCATCGATCCAACCGTACCTTTTGAATCAAGTGATACAGAGCAGGACACGAAAATTAGAGAAGAAAAATTATGCATTTACGAAAAGTGCATCCCTCATTTAGCTGAAAAATATGCAGCAAAGTATGGTAATCGTGAGTGGATGGTCAGGGGCATATGGTTCGGTAGCCGTGGAACAGTTGGTCAAAGTGTCCTCGATCTTTTCAACGAAATTGGCCTAAACTTTTCAGAAATTAACAAAATATGTGAAGAAGTTCTTGTCAAGTCGATTCATATAATTAACAACCACATTTATAGATAGTCATTTTCCTCTTTTATTTTTTTTTTAATTGTATAATTTCTTTTAAAGCTTTGAAACAATTGTCGAATGTGATTGATCAATATGCTGTGTGACAAAGGCAACCTACTATAAGTGGGCAGCATACTTTATTTGTTTTTTCAATAAAGATTTTCTCTCGTACGGGTCCAAAAAAAAAAATTGTCGCACGTGAAGCAAGATCCAAAATTCGAAAAAATGTTTCAGTAGACAATATTAGCTCTGATATTATACAAACCAAAGTGAATGAAAGTATCTTACGGTCTGGACCGAATGTCTCGTGGGAAATTCACATACAGCATTTCGCCACCTCAAAGAGACTTTCAACAGCCGACGATCAACACTTCCAAAGCCGTGAAGAAATGCATTTGTGCGTTGAGTATCACAATACACAGTGTGATGTTAAAAAATCTATTCGAGCAGCTTTGCGCCAACGTTCGTTCGACGACTAGTGCAAGCTGAAGTACCCAAGGCTCGGGAGTATTTCAATTCCAAAGATACGTCAAAAGCAACGACTTTGTGTGCAATAAGAATTTTTCATAATTATGTTAATGTCCTAAATTCTACAAACTAGGGAATTTCGCCATTAACGAAAGCTTGCATTGATCAAAGAATTCCCTAGTTTTCTTTTTACGAAACAAAACTAGGGAATTTTTCTTTTTCAAAAATTTAAGAAATGTCACTAGGACCCAAACTTCTTCAACATCATGTCGAAAGTTCTTTTGAGCCTTCACCGCCGCCGAAATAGGCTGTGACGGCATGCCGCGGCACCTGCTTTGATAACATCGCAAAAATGTAGTGGACCACCCAGAACACTAAGACGTGTAAATAAAGTTTTGAGCCTTTTTCAGGCGTACATCATTTAAATAACGAACACACAATTTGAAATTTTGTCTTCATGGTAGTTTGGTGCATTTATTAAACTGTCGATATCAATATTCACATTACACTTAATGGGCCATTGTCTTCGATTTTTCGCAGTATGTATCGAACCTTGACCATCATGCTCTGGGTGACCGATATATTAATTTCCTTCAACTTTCGTTTTATTCTTCCGATCAACTGTTGCTCGTTCTTAGCTTCCCAGCCCTTCTCGTACACTTTACGCTTAAGAACGGACCAAAAATGTTCGATTGTACGTGCCTGTGGGATGTTTGGAGGGTTGTCCCTTTTTGGTACAAATGGTATATTTTGCTCAGTCAGCCAATTCAATGTTTTATTCGAATAATGGCAGCTTGCAAGATCCGGCCAAAACATGATTTCGTCCACAGCGTGCTTGTTTTCGATGAATCGCTTCAATTTTGGCAAGCATTGACTGATATAAATGTCTGAATTGACCGCTTGAGCCTTGACCGGTCGAATAATCGGTTCTGAAACACCTTTCGATGAAATGGCCAACTACACCAAAACTTTTGGTTCAAATTTGAGTTTGCCGGCATATTTAACATTGTCTGGTGTCAATTCAACGTTATCAGTGTAATAGCCATCATTCCCACTTAATTCATTGTGCGAAAAAGTGAAGTATGATTCATCATCCAAAATGATGAATTTTCCATTTGCAAAGTGTTTCTTTCGAAGTTCTTGACAACATTTTGGTATTTTTTCAAGCTGTGCGGCTGTGTATTTTGGTGCATGCTTACGTTTACGGTAGAAAATATTAGTTTTCTTCAAAACATTGCACACTGTCATGTGTGAAACACCAAATTTTTGTGACAATCGCCGTGTTGATTGACCAATCTTATTCTTAGCACTTGTCACCAAACTTTTCGTTGCTCTGGCGCTCAGTTTCGGTGGACGACCAGATTTCTTTTTATTTTCCGGTAGTTTACCTTCACGACAATCCTTGATAGCCCGAAAAATGGTTGCACGGGATATTGGCTTGTCTGTAAACACTTCAAGAATTTCCTTTGTACTTAGCCAACCAAAAAGGTTTGACACAGATTTTCGTAAATCCAATTTATACGCCATCGCGAATGGTTATGTTTGTGTATTTTGTGTTGGACAGTGAACAAGTGGTGCCGTTAAGTGTGACGCATGCATCGGTTGACATTTGTGTGTTTGTTTATGCATCGCAATAAACGCTCGAATTTAGTCTAAAAACTTTATTTACACGTCTTATGAGAGGCATTGTAACTCGGGCATTAACATTTTATAAATAATTATAAAAACCTAACACTAGAATAAGTTTTGATTTTGAATTAACCCAGTGGATTTGAGGAACGCCGGTGGTGGCGTGTTAAGCGCATGACGACGAAACTTTACCGTTTGACAAATTTGCACCAATTGACGTTCAGTGTACGAATTACATGCTCGTTAAGCACTTTTGGCCTGAGAACGCTTCGGAGTAAACATCGTAACCGGAAGCATATTAATCTGGTTGTTTTAGTTTAAAGCACAGTGTGTTCAAGTAAAGTTTTTTGGTGATATAAAGCTTGCGGGCAGCAAGATGATTATAATTTACACCTTCGGCCATTTCTATGGTCCGTCGGTAAAGTGTGCAATTACTAATAAGATCAAAAACAGCTTTTAGGTTGGATTGAAATTTGTCTTTTCGTGATTTTGTGGAAAATCATTGATCTGTGTGGACACGTGTTACCAGGACGGTAAATTAAAAGTCAATTTAACAAAGTCGTTTTTCACCACCCAACATAAAGCTATTTTAGATATAAGGGGTTGCGCAATTAATTTTAAGTGGAGATAAAATCATAATTTTGAATTAAATATTGTCAGTAAAGATACAAGTTGAAGTCTATATTTTTGTGGAGATAAGAGAATCGTTACAGCATACGCTTAATTTGATTGGCATACAAACCGTTACGGGCCTAGGCCTTGGTCTTATACTTCCATGGATACACACGAAATCATCCTCAGTGCAAGCGAGGCAGATAAAAACGTCCGCGTTCACGAACGTTATTTCCCTCTGCGTACGGAGGATAGTAACGTCCGTTGAAATTACGGAGGTAAATATCGTCCGTGGATGCGGACGCTAATATCTTTCGTAAAAACGCGGACGACATAACTACTGTGAACTCGCATGATATTATCCTCTGTGAAAACGCGGACGGTATTATCCTCAGCGTTTAATATTATCCGTGAAAAAATGTCCCGGACGAACTGGACAATTTTTACTCTCGCTATTTTTTATTTTAGTATAGTATGACGCATTTTTAATGCAAGATAATAATATCTTAAAGTATCAGCTGATTTGAAAGTAAGACTTGCGCCGCATTTTTTAATGGGTTTTCTGTGAGTTCTATAGACTAAAAATCATAATGCTTTCAATTTATAATTTTAATTTGTAGACAAAAACAAAAATAGTAAAACCAAGAAAAAAGTTTAATTTATTTTCATTTGCCAACGCATTACGAAGAATTATTCTAGACGTTTTAAAGGTGAAGAAAACGTTCAACAGTTGAACAAAATTTTTTTATGTTCATAATATCTACAATAGCGGAATTTGAAATAGCAGCAATTTTAATTTTCGTGTCATATTCACGGTGAGAACAACCAGACAGTCTTCTGTTATATTTCTTCAACCGTATATTGGTTGTGTACAAAACAATGTGTATTGTTGTGGACCATGATTCAAAAAAAATGTCTGATAAGAAATGAGGTGTTTATTTTGTTGAGGCGTTTCATTACGTGTTGTGTAATTCGCAGCAAAAAATAATTTGAATATTTTTGCTTATGAAATCGATTTTTCTTAAAGGTGAATGAATAAGAAAAATGGTGATCCCACTCAGCAGCTCAGCAGCTTTTCAGGTAGCAAAAAATCTCATCAAACAATGACTGATGTGAACGATTTAAACTAAAATGGATAGTCAACCTTATGAAAATTAATATTTGTTTCCCCTATCTAATTCAATTATCTACGTTGTTTTTTACGTTGAACGTTATTTTATATGTAAACTCAAACGTTATTACAAAAACTATAGGTGTTCAATGAAAAGGTCTGACCTGACTTGAGTCATAACCTGATTGACCTAATTTTATGAGGTTTTAACCTGTAAGGATTCAGGTCGACATGACGTCAGCGAGGCTTCAGCGTGTGTCGTGTGAGCACTGAACACTGACCTCTCTTATTCCGTAATGGCCCGAAACTTAGTTCCATGTGTTAAATCTATTCCCTTCCAAGACAGATAGTGCCATAAGTAATAATTCTCTGGTATTCTAGCGTGGCTAGACAATTGAATTGCACAGTGCAGTCAACAAATAAAAAACCACACCATTTTCGTAGAAAAACTTGATAAGATCTTGAATCACCTTTGGATGCATGACTTTCAAGAGTTAGAGTAAGAAATCGTTGAAACTGCTTCCAATAGAGGGCGACTGTGAACATTTCAGTTACAATTCACTAGTCCCGGAAATACCTCTAACTGAGATAAATAGATATGATAACAAATCGTCCTTCATGTCCATCAACATAGTAAAATGAATGACTTACCTGATGATTAGCACGATATGCCGAAATGTTGATCTCTTCTAATAGTCTCCATAACACAACTGTTCTAGAGGTGTTAATGTCTGAGCGTCATTACAATGACAAAATAGTTCATAACATTATCAAGTAACGAAATGGTTTTACGCTTAAGATGAGAAGCGGACTCTATTCTCCGCAAGTTTAATTCCTATGTAGTAGTTTCAATAAGTAAATAATTCTTCGATTCAGACAGTGCTACTTGAGGATGATGTACACGTAAATTACCGATGCATTCCTCTAAGAGCTCGAAACAGATCAGATTGATCTGTTTTGTTTTCAGATTACTTCGGATTTTTTCAGACCAGGATTGATCTGCATCTGAAAGCATCGAATCTTAAATTTTTTATCTGAACGGAATTCGATCTGATTGAATAAAATACGTCAAACTGAGATCGAATCAGATTCTCCAATAATAAGATCAGAACAGATTTTTTAGATTCATATTTAGATAATCTTCAATAATCGGATCATAAAACAGAAAATCTGAATCTCAAAAAATTGGATAAGATCCGATCTTATCTGAATCTGAAAACTGGCAATCTGATTTGAATTTTAAAATTTGAGATTACCAGTTTCCTGATGCAGATCAGATTAAGCAGTTCTGTTTCGAGATTGAAAAGACTTGTTGCTAGACTAACAACAAATCTTTGCAATCTCAATATACTTCTATTATTTACCTTCGGCTTTCTTGGCTACCGTCTTCATGTTATTCTGTTATCTGTCATCTTTCTTTTCAATGGGTCGCCTTCTATAAGGGTACTTATACTTTTCAATGTACTCGTTTCCCCATCCAACATCGTCGAATGAACGTTTTTGGCATCAGACTTGCCTTCTGGTATCGACTCGATAGACCCGATATTAGCACACTGAATTATCACAAATACTTTCTTTGATTCATCCATTTACATTGTGTAACGCCACAACATATTAATTAACGACACCAACATTTTGGAAGATAACAAAATGTAAAACATCGCAAACTAAAAATATAATATTGCAAGATAGCAACCCTAAAATATGTGCGACACAACGTTAATAATGACGACACTGCATGCAACCAAATAGAAGCCATATTACACAGGAAAAATCAGTTTGGTTTGAGCACTTGAGCTCAACTGTCTATTATCAGTTTATTAAGAGAACCCACCAACAGGTTGGATAAAACGTGACACGGCCCTATTTTCAGATAAGAATTTAAGGCTAGCACATCATCTAAATTATTATTGGACTATCATATCGTCCCGTCAGTTAAGTCTGCGGATTTATTCGTATCGTGTCGTCATCAAGAAGAGACATTCCCTTAAGACGATAACATAGGACTAGTATCATAAATGATAAAAGCATTATCACATATTTTGAACTCCTTTATTTGGTTTTACTTTACAGTATTCATTGCGGATGCATTTCGGTGTATTACCATCATCAGCGAATATACGACTAAATTTCGTTTATAAATTTAGTGTATTAATTTAAATAGGACTAGCACATCGTCCCGTCAATTTAATATTAGGTTCCGTCAAAGTATTCGTCGTATGTACGCGTCATCGTTTATCAATCAGCGTCCCAATCCATCGATAAATAATCGGATTCATTTGTTCACAGAATATCTGCGTTGGTAATGTCATTTTCTCCAAGATTTTTTCCTTATGATGGCAGAAGAAAATTTCAGTGACAAAATTTTTGAGCTTTTCTGCCCTACACTGCATATAAACTTAGTGACGTTATCAGATGAGAGATTTGAGATTGGAATTTGTGAGAGAAAATGTATGAAAATCTCTCATCTGATAATCTCGCTCAGTTTTTCATGCGCTGTAGGGCACAAAAGGTCAAAACTTCGGTCGCCTTACTAATAACCTTAAAGATAGGAGTTGTCAGAATTTCGCACCAGACTGCCCTTGTCAGACAAGGTTTTACATTTCATCGGCAAAGCCTTGTCAGACCAAGGCAGCCTGGTGCTGAAATTCTGACAACGCCTACCTTTAAGAAGAAGCGAGGTTATTAGTTAGTAACACGACCGAAGTCGGCAACAGGCTGCGTACTTGGGACACTAAAGCTGGGAATAAAGAAGGGAGCTTGGTGCTGAAAATCTATTTTCACCAAATTGGAGACAGTGGTGAGTTGTATACGTCACATAAGTTTCAATTGGCACCAGGCTGCTGCTGCCCTCTGCATTCGAAAATCTTAACTCGAGGACGCAGCCTAGTGCCGAGTTGAAACTTATATGACGTATAGATATCACTCATGTATACACTTTGGCGAAGACAGATGCTTAGCCCCACTCTGCCTTCTATATTCCCAGGTAAGGGACCAAAGTACGCAGCCAGGTGTCGAATTATAAACTTATTCAGCGTAATGCACTCACTACATCATGAACTTTGGCATTTTCAAATTTTCGGTACCAAGTATCCTGGCTAAAAGTGCAGACCTATCTTCTAACGAGGAGTTACGAGGAGTTTGTTGAAAAAACTATTTAGCTATTGAGGTACGGTTTTGAAATTGACAATTTTTTTTAACAAAAGCTTCGCTGGAAAACATCGTCTTTATCAGACAGGCCTTGATTTGGTCACTCTATTTTTGAATCTCTTTGTGTTAGCTTGACATTTGTAACATCATAACTGGCTGTTCTGCCGTAATTTGCATAAGAACCTTAGTGAAAAAGAGACAAAAAGATGGCCTTCGGACTCGACTCCATGAAATTTTTGCAAAATGTTCATTTCTCCATACTCCTCTAACTTTGCATGTAGTGCGAGTAAAAATAAATATGTTTGCATAGTAAAAATTACTAGAACTTTTTTTTTTGAGGGAGGTGCAGGAAATTTTTTTATTTTCGACGACGCTCTTTGAGTCTTGCTTTGAGTATTCTTTGAGTATTCAGTTATAAGGTAAAGTTTCTGTGAAGTGTTGTTTAATCTATAGAGCTTGCATATTTTGCTTTGCTTTGACGAAATTCTTCTCTTAAGGCTTGTGTTCTAATAATTTGTATGCCCTTACTTGAAAAAGGGGCGTATTTATGAAACAATTACATTTCTCAAACGATTTGTCCGTGAAATGGCATTTTTGGAGGAAATGTACGAGATAACCACTACTTTCTAAAACAAGCCGAGTACAAGGAAATAACTTGAATTTAATGTTATTCGGACCATTCGTTCAGAAGATTAGTGGAAATAAAGTTAGGTGTAAGAAGTTGGGCAGGAAAATATTTTAGGAAATTTCCCAAAATCAAAGATATTCACTTCCTTCTAAAAGTATCAAAATCACCAATTTTGAGTGATACCTCGTTAAAAAGGTCTCCACAAGATGCAGGATCTTTGACATATTTTGTTAAGATGCAGACCAACGCTACAATAGTTCCACTTTTTCTAGTTTCACTTTTTTTGTGTGACTAACAAAAGTGGAACTATCGTAACGCTGCATATATGTAGAGTTACAATAGTTCCACTTTCTAGACTTCCAAGTCCTGGTAATCTAGATTTTCTAGACTGAAAAAGTGGAACTATTGTAACACTGCATATATGCGACGTTACAATAGTTGCACTTTTTTTGTGTAATTAAAAACAGTGGAACTATTGTGACGCTGCATATATGTAGAGTTACAATAGTTCCACTTTTTTCTTGAAAGTGGAACTATCGTAACGTTGTATTATATGCAGTGTTACAATAGTTCCACTTTCTTATGAGCACTGTTTTTGTATAAATACAAGGCTAATGTATCTTATTTTTGGTCTCCACTTCCAATTCGGTTCTGTTTTTTAGGGAAATCATATTCAGTAAGTGCAGAGTGCTAAGGGTTTGCTCAAAGAGTGCGGTGAACATGGTCTACTTCGCTGAATGAAACGCTTTGACAGTGACGGCTGCGAAGAGAACACACATACACAACCAAATAATGTACCTCAGCAAGCGAAAGCGTTCCATTCCGCGAGGCAGCCTATAGCCTAGGGATTGGAAATGTTTCGAGTTTGTCATGATTTTCTAGAAATTTTCACTATAAATCACTAAAATTTCGCAGTAAACTCGGAAATACCCTAAAAAATCTAGTAAAAATTTTTAAAAACAGGTCGTGCAATATAGAATCAATTTTTTGTTTTAGAAATTTTTTTCAGCAATTCTTGTTTTTGGACCCGTACGGAGTACGTGCCGTCTGCGTTTACCACAACGTTTGTGACGGACGATTTGAGGGTTGGGATTAAGGGGGGAGTATCGATTATGGTCCTTAGATGCCGAATCAAAAATAAAAATTTTGATTGGGATATTTTGAAAAACTCCTTATTTGTTCCGTAACTTTTATTTTTATTTTTACAATTATTTAGCCCACCGGTTTCGACATTGTTATCATCTTCAGGGCCTAACTATTACTTATTAAAAATTTTGTCCGTCCGTCCGTCCGTAAACACGATAACTCGAGTAAATCGTGACCGATTTTCGAAATTTTTTTCCCGTGAATGGTAACCAAAAAAGTGAGGTCAAGTTCGAACTTGGGCACTTTTGAGGCGAAGGCCGCCGAGCTAGGGCCTCTTAAGTGGCTTTCAGTCTTTTGTAAAGCTCAACCGACTTCAAAAAAGTTTTTTTTGTTGGGTAGGTTAATGAGTGCCCAACATTTTTTGGAAGAGCTTTTTTGACTTCTGGTCACTGGACCTAGCTGAAGCTCTAAAAGGGCGAGCCGACAAGGGCCCCATACATAAATCGTGTAAATTACATCAGATTTTCTTGGTTTTTGGATCCGTACGAAGTACGAGTCCTATGCGTTTACCACGACGTTTGTAACCGGTCGATTTTAGGGTAGGGATTGGGGGGGAGCATCGATCATGGTCCTTAGATGCCCAATCCGCAAAACACGATGTCTGTCCGTCTGTAAACACGATAACTCGCGTAAATCTTGACTGATTTTCAAAATCTTTTTTCCCCTGAAAGATAGTCCCAAAATACGGTTTGGGATTGAAAACAGGCCGTTTTGGTCGAAGGGCTGCTGAGCTAGGGCCACCTCAGTGGTTTTGTAAAGGTTTATGAGTACCCAACATTTCATGGAAGAAAATTTTTGACATTTGGCACTTGGGCTAAGTTAGGGCTCTAATAATGCGTCTCTTCATGGTCCTAAGGGTTTTTTGTACATATCTCTAGTGAATCTTATCAGATTTTAATGATTCTTTGTTTATTTGAGTGGTGATTGGCTGACCCAATTTTTTTTGCCAAGTTGTAGAGATATCCGAGTGGATCATTTTTGTCCATGGAAATATGGGTCGTAGACCTTTACTTAGGGTCCTAAGGTCGGCCCTGACACAACAAATTTTTTTGGTATGTTGTAGAGAAATCAGAGTCAAACATTTTTGTCCATGGAAATATGGGTTAAAGGCCTCTACTTAAGGCTCTAGGTCAGTCCTAAGGTCGGTCCTGGCCCAAAAAAATTATTTTTCGCTATATTGTAGAGAAAACCAATTCGGACATTTTTCTCCAAGGAAATATGGGTCGCATTCCTCTACTTAGGACCCTAGGTCAGTCCTAACGTCGGCCCTGGCCCAAAATTTTTTTTTGTTGTATTGTAGAGAAAATCGAGTCGAACATTTTTGTCCATGGAAATATGTGCCGCAGGCCTCTACATAGAATCCTAGATCGGCCCTACGGTTGTAGAGTTGCATGTCTTTTGTGTGGTTCTTACTTTTAGTCTTTTGTTGTTACTTCGTCGGATATTTCAAAATTGCCTTAAGGGCAATTTCTAAAGTAAAATTCAATTGATTGACTCAATAATTAGTATATTAAGTTTCATTCGATTCATTTTGAAATTTAGTTTGATATAAAAGTTAGTTAGTAATATTAGTTTTGTATTAAAGCTACATACGGGATCGTACGGGTCCAGCGTCAGCCCCATGTTTTTTTGTTGGAAAGGTTAATAAGTGCCCAACATTTCATGGAAGAAAAATTTTCAACTTTGGGTTAGTGGACCTAGCTGGAGCCCTAAAAAGCAGAACCGAAAAGGGCCCTACTTGTATTTTATATATAAATCTAGTAAATCCCATACAATTTCCGTGATTCTTTTTCCATTCGATAGGTAATCAATGTCTAAGAGCTCACGAGAAAGAATATTAGTTTTTAGTGTTGGTGGGTGGGCTTCGGGTCGAATTCGAGCGGGTTTCCAAAACCGGGTTTTGAAGTCGTCAACCCGATTGAACCCGAGATTTTGTTTCCATTCTCGATATGTTAATTATTTTCTTATTAACTGCAATTTATTTGACTTTTCTCGTAAATGAATACTATTACATATCGGAACTCGAAACCAGAGCCTATGATATCGGAAGCTTTTTTAAGGAAATTTTGTGAATATTTTGAGAAATTTTGTGAAACTTTTGGGAAATTTTGTGAAACAATTTTCTAATAATAGGCTCTGCTCGGAACAATCAATAATATCAAAAATCTTTGTTTTAATGGATAAGTCGATGAGTGCCAAACAATTGAGCGAAGCTTTTTTTGAAAAAAATGTAGATATTAGGATTGAAAGTAGCTTCGCGTACTCTATAAGCCCCAAAGCTGCATAAATTTTTTTAAATTAAATAATTAAGAAATTATTTTGACCAGCACTTCAAGAGCAGAGACTTAACACAAACGAAGGATTTTATAGAAGAAAATATAACAAAATATGTTTCGTCAAATAAAAATAACTTTGAAAAATAGCCATACTCTATTCACGGAAGAAAGTTTTTTGATAATGGGCCCTTTGCCCTAACTTAGAGCTCTCAAAATGGGGGTTGAATAGGTCCCCAAGTGACTTTTGTGAATAAATCGGGTAAAATCCATCCGATTTTTTTATTCTTTTTCTATTTGAGAAGTAATGGGAGGCCCAACAGTTTTCAAAAAAATATGTGGCCAAGGCACTCCTTAGGTCCGGCCCCAGGTCGGTCCTAGGGTCGGTCCCAGAACCATTTTTTTGCTAAGTTGTAGAGAAAAATAAGGGGGCAGTTTTGCCTGTAGAAATATGGGTCCGAAATCCGATTCCAAAACCCCTTCTCATTTCATGCGAAAAAAATTGGGGTACAAGGTTGTCTTCTGGTCGCTCCCGACCAAGGTATTTCTGACCTTGAAAATTCTTGGAAGTTAACCATATACCCATGGAAGCTTCCGGACTTAAAGGTCTCATTAAAAGGGACTATCGATAGCGTATAGTGAAACGTGGATGCAAGGCTACCTTCTGGTCGATCCCCAACAAAAGTTATGAAGAAGAAAAAATAATGAGAACTTGCTCCAGAGAGCATCGAGTGTGTCTAGAAAGTCTAGATTGCCAGGACTTGGAAGTCTAGAAAGTGGAACTATTGTTACTCTGCATATATGCAGCGTTATAATAGTTCCACTTTTTTAGTCACACAAAAAAAAAAGTGGAACTATTGTAACGTTGGTAAGATGCAGTGCTACAAAAAAAGGTAAAATTTCCTCAAATAGCATCTGAAAATAGTCTTTTTGAACAAATGAGGTATCGTTGAAAAAGTCGTGCCGAGATATAGGAAATGGGATACCATTTGAGTAAGCAAGAAGAAAACGATGAAAAATTTCCCCGAAAAAGCACTAAGACTGTCAAAATCAGCGAACAAATGAGGATTAATTTTGAAGGTCTCAAGGAATTGAGGACAAATGAAGAAACATGTTCACAAAATGGAGCATGAAAATGGAGCATGAAAATGTCAATATTTTCATAAATACTTACTTACTTAACCGGCCCTACAACCCATTAAGGGTCTTGGCCTTCTCCAACATGCTTCTCCAACCGGACCTATCCTCAGCTAACGTCTTCCAGCTGTTAATTTTTGTTGTTCTAACTATGTCCGGCTCTCCATAAAGCTGCATAAGCTCATGAATAAATCGTCTGCGCCATCTGTTCATATTTTCGTCATATACTGGTCCGAAAATTGTCCGCAGTACCTTTCTTTCGAACGTGAGCAGCGTTTGTTCGTCTTTCTGAGTCATGCACCACGACTCCGACCCATACGTAGCTATTGGTCTTATCACAGATTTGTACAGTGCGCATTTAGAGTTTCTGCTTACTGATTTGGACTTTAAAATTTTTATCAGGCTGTAATAACTCCGGTTGCCAAGAGTTATCCGTCTTTTGATTTCGTCCATGATTACGTTGTCAGAATTAAGCAGAGATCCAAGATATACGAACTTGTCTACCACCTTAAATGTGTGTGTGTCAATTGTTACACTTTGGTCGTGTTGTCGATTCGATGGGGAGACAATCATGTATTCGGTCTTTGTGTCATTAACTTTCAACCCGAGGTCGGTACCTTTTCTGTCCAAAGCCGTGAACTTTTCCTGAACAGCTTCCATGTTTCGGCAGAAGATATTAAAGTCATCAGCGAAGCCCAGCAATTGACTGGATTTGGTGAAAATGGTGCTGCTGGTGTCGATGTCCATGGTTCTCACTGCTGCTTCAAGGGTCAAATTAAAAAGCAGCGTCGCGAGCGGATCACCTTGACGTAGTCCTTCCTCAATGTCCAAAGCGTCTGACAATTTGCTTCGGATTCTTACTCGGCTGTTAGCTCCATCCATTGTCAACTTTGTTAGCGAGATTTGGGAACCCCTACTACCCCTAACCTACACGAAAACCACCTTGATAATCACCAACAGTAGATTCCATGTATGGAAGAAGGCGTTTGTATAGAATATTCGCAAATATCTTGTAGGCGATATTCAAAAGCGAAATTCCTCGATAGTTGCCACACTCCAATTTGTCGCCTTTCTTGTACAAAGGGCAGATGATGCTAGTCTTCCACTCTCTCGGCAACTCCTCGACATTCCAGATGTACTTGACGAGCTCGTGCATCTCCATGCATAATGCGTTACCACCGTACTTGAAAAGTTCTCCAGGTATGTTGTCGGTTCCTGTGGTTTTGAAATTTTTGAGCTTTAAAATTTCATGCTCCACTCCGTGTAGCGTTGGATCTGCAATATGTGGCTGCGCGGTCTGAAATGGTAAGTTGTTGTTGGTGTCGTTTAGGTTCGGTGGTCTGTTCGGGTTCAGCAGTTCCTTAAAGTACTCCGCCCATCGTCTGATGAACCTTTCCTCATCTGCTAAGACCAACCCATCCTTGTCCTTGCACAATAAAGGTTGTTGACTGTAACCTTTCCTCGATTCGTTTACTTTCCGGTAAAAATTCCGCGTCTCTTTTCGATTACCAAACCTTTCAATTTCGATTAAAACTTCCTTGTCATGTTGTCGCTTTTTTCTTCGGAATAGTTTTTTCTGGAAATTTCTCTTCGAACGATACTCTGCCATGCCAGCTCGAGTGCATCTATTTAGATTTCTCGCTCGAGCCGCATTTTTGTCATCCAGTGCTTTTCTGCATTCGTCATCGAACCAGTCATTTCTTTTCTTTCCCGTTCTCGCTCCTATAGTCTCTTTCATAAATACGCTATTGTTTTAAGTAAGCATACACGTTCCATGGAAAGCGTTCTTCTCATTTTTTTGTACGGCACACCAAAAACATCACAAAATGTTCATGGAAAATCATCACCTAAAATATGCGGTTGAGTACTCCGAACCGATTTCCATAAAGATTTCTTTTTCTTGCGGAGATATAAGCGAAAAAATTTCCCCGACCTTCAGAAAACCTCCTTTTTTACCACTCTTTCGACCATATCTTGTCCTATTTTGCATATCTTCGAACTTGTAACTTAACATATGATTACCTTTCGTGGAAAAAAATTTCAAGATCGATCCAGATTTGTCCAATATGGTGACAGACGGGCACACAGAGCAGATTTCGTTAATTTGTACCTCAAAACGCAAAAAAAAAACACCAACTCCTGGAGTCTAAAAAAGAGTCTCGTAGCTCAGCCGGGTGCAGCACATTAACCCAAACAATCAATGGCGAAAATCAGTTGCCGTAAGGTACAGCGAATTTTCGAAAATGATTTTTTTCTGTTATCTTTTGTTCTTCTGTCATACAACGTATTGTAACATACTTTACGGTAAAATAACGTTTTAGTGTTGATACTTCGTAAAATTCGAGTGTCGTCATGTTTCTTTATGATATCTTTATGATCGACCCCTTATTATAAATCAGATACAGTTTTGAAAAAGTTAACTAATGCTTTTTAATAATTTCTTATTAAAAGTTCGCTACGAACGTAGGTTAAGATCAACAATTTACCGCACCTCCTTGACATTCAATGTTCAGCGAAAAAAATTTGCAATAAATTAAATACAAACTTATTATAGGCGGTTACATTTAAGTTCATTTTTCCTGCCAAATTTCCTTCGGCTGTCATTAACATTTAAAATTGGACAGATGGACAGTGACGTTACAAATTATTGCATTTTCTTTTGTTTTAAAATGTCAGTGACCTTGTAATGAAATCAGACTCCATATTTTGGGGGGAGGTGGTACAGTAAAACCGGACGAATTCGGACCAGGGGGTAGGAGGGGTCGGAAAATTGTCAAAATAACCGGACGTCATGAATGGCCCCTCATGGTGTAATCTAGTGATGTAAACGGTGTGGTGAGAAAGTTCATGGCCGAATTGTCTAACTTATGATGAAATGTCCGTAAGGTTTTTTGCTATTGTTTCTTTCAGGAGAAGGAAATAAATATTGATTTTTTACCAGCTGGCCAATATAATAAATAATAAAAATATTAACATGGCCGTAAAAGTTTTTCATAACAATAAAAATAGTTCTTGTTGAGAATAGACAATGTATAACGAATAGCCTTAATTGTTTCAATAAAAGTTGTTCTTTAAATATGGTGTATTTTTAATTGTTTCACATCCATCACTTGCAATCCAATATGCAAAAGCATTACAAATTCCCATGTTTATGTTTCATGCAATATCATGGACTGTCGCTACTTAAAATTTATTAAATAAGTAATATAACAAATATGAAAATAATAACTGCATGTTTAGTCAGCAATAATGCCATGAAGAAAGGAATTTCTATTCATATAAATATTTTGAACTTTACGCCTGGCATAGCAGGTTTTTCTCGCTTTATAGAATGTTTTTTTTGTATATAGATATACATTTCCTATATAATATATAAAATTGTTCAATTTGAATAAGAGCACAATAAGCCGCACAGAAAAACCATGATGAATATATATGTGAATCTCTGAATAAAAAATGAACGACTGGCATTACTTTTCAATGTTAATGGTTGTTGAAGTGTTTTGGCGTTACATAACAAGAATATTAAAGTTAGTAAATACTGTCGTCTAAACACTTAAACTAAAACCGCACAAATAGATGTATAATCTGTGTATGTGCAACTTGTAAATTGTCATCACAACATGATGCTCTTTTCGGTTGTTTGAAAATGCTCATTTTCCTGCATTGCGACGATTAACCGGATGCTTATATAGTTTATTGCATCAGAGGCTGGTAAGTTGCATTCACATATTTAAATTACAGATGCTAATCGCACGCACGTGCGAGTAGTCCATTAAACACTATTCGCACTCGCTTAATTTGACTATTCGCACGAGATAAAATAATTTAATGAAGAAATTGTAATTTTAAAAGGTTTTTTTCAAAGAAATACCATCTGTACTAGAGATGAGCAGGTGACCCGAAACTATGAAAACTCCGACCCGAACCCGAATTGTTTTTATTTTGGACCTAAATCATCGGTGACTCGTTGGTGAATCACTGTTGATTCACCGTGGAATCACCGATGATTCACAGTGCAATCACCTATGATTCACATTGAAATCACCTATGATTAACAGTGGAATCACCTATGATTCACAGTGGAATCATCTATGATTCACAGTGGAATCACCGATGATATTCACAGTGGAATCACCGATGATATTCACAGTGGAATCACCGATGATATTCACAGCGGAATCATAGTTGATACACATGGGAATAACAAGTGAATTATCGATGAGTACACTGATGATTTACATTGGAATCACAGATGATTCACATGGTGATTCCATAGTGAATTCCGCAGTTTTCGGTCATTCCGCAGTTTTCGATCATTGATTCGTTCTTTCTTTCGTTAATAAACGAAGCATTCCATCGACTTGAAAATGTGGTCAATTCTTGTCGTTGGAGATATTTCACACTTCACAGCTTTTCCTATTCATTCATTCATTTATTTCCATTTAAAGTCGACCTAATGCAAAAAAATTGGCTATATTTCACACTTTGGCGTTTTTTCTTGGAGATTTAGCATGTCACCAAAAAATTATGAAACGCCAATAAAAATCACCATAGTGTGAAGTATCGTCAGAAAAAATCGCCAAGAAACTAAAAAACAGCAAAAAACATTATTAAATTTTTTGGCGATATTTCACACTTTGGCGATTTTTTTTGGCAATACTTCACAGTATGGAGATTTTTCTTGGAGATTTAGCGTACTACAAAAACATTATGAAACGCCAAAAAAACGCCAAAATGTGAAGTATCGCCAAAAAATAGAAAAAACACCAAAGAAAAATAATTACATTTTTTGGCGATATTTCACACTTTAGCGTTTTTACTTGGCGATTAAACATACTACCAAAAAATGATGAAACGCCCAAAAAAATCGTCAATGTGTGAAGTATCGCCAAGAAAAAACGCCAAAGTGTGAAGTATCGCCAAAAAATAATTACATTTGTAGGCGTTATTTCACACTTTGGTGATTTTTTTTTGGCGAAACTTCACACTTTAGGGATTTTTTTGGCGATATTTTACGGCTATTTTAGCCAAAGATCCTTACCATCCAGAAGTTATATATGTGATGATAGTAATATACCATCAGCTTCGAACGAAGAGGCATTAAATATTTTACTGAGAAAACATTTCCCAGGAATAAAAGCGAGGAGATTAAGTGATGAAAAGTCTCCTAGAATGTCAAGAATCAAGAAAACCCCAAAACCTGCTACATCAGCGTGGAAAAAAGCGGGAAAAATCATAACATCAGATAGAATTAAATGGGCTGTAATGACGTTTAAGCCATTTAAATCGCCAGGGCTAGACCAAATTCTACCAGTATTCATACAAGGATCCGTAGATATAGTAATGTCATACTTGATAAGCTTAATTCAAGCCAGTTTAGCGTTATCGTTTGTACCGCGATCTTGGCAAGAAGTTAAAGTTATATTCATACCCAAACCTGGGAAAGAGTCGTATGCAAAAGCGGACGCTTTTAGACCGATAAGTTTGACATCTTTCCTATTAAAAACTATGGAAAGAATTTCAGATAGATACATAAGGGATAATCCCTTCAAGAAGAATCCTCTTCACGCCAGGAAGATCTGTGGACTCCGCAATTCACAGTACAATTCGGAGGATTGAAACAGCTCTGAATGCTAAACAGCAAGCGCTGGGCTGGGATGCTTTACAGACATTTGCGTTTAATATGATTTGCTATGAATCCATTAGAAGGGCACTCACGCGTTTCGGCGTAGATGAAGCAGTCACAGAATGGATTGACGTGATGTTACGTAGTAGGATCGTAACTGCGAATTACGGTAATGCCTGCGTTGAAGGTGAAGTAAGCAAAGGCTGTCCACAAGGAGGGGTCCTTTCACCAATAATATGGAATATGGTGATTGATAGCCTGTTAACTAAGTTGAATGAAGCTGGATATGATACAGAAGGCTTTGCAGACGATGTGGTTACTTTATTAATAGGTAAATTCGAAGAAACGCGGTGATCGTTAATGAACTCAGCGTTAGCGATTGTTGACGCATGGTGTGCTGAAAACGGTCTTTCAGTGAATCCGCAGAAGACTAGCCTAGTTCTGTTCACAAATAAGAATAAGTTAAGAAAATTAACTCTTCCTAAGTTGAGCGGAACAAGACTGGTTTTGAAGGATCATGCGAAGTTTCTAGGTTTTTACCTAAATAAAAATTTGTTATATTCGCTTTGAGGCGAATGGTGAGACGGAATGAGGACTACCGTCTTCCACCCTACGATGATAGGCGTAAGGTTCTAGGCTTAGAACGACTTTCTACTCGGCGAAAGCAGAGTCGAATATTCTTTCTTTACGATGTCTTCAATCGCAGAATAGACGCTCCAATACTTTCTACAATGTTTGAATCGCACCGCCACGTTCCGGTGCACTCTTACAATCTTCGCCATCGTAATATGTATCGTCCTCCCTACCATAGAACCGACTACGGCTTTCATGAGCCTGTTGCCTCCATTTGCAGGGAGTTCGATAATATTGTTCATGTCTATGACAACAGTAACTCTCGCTCAAATTTCCGTTTCAGGATAAGATCCATGGCATAAATTATGACGATTAGTGGCTCTGCAATGACAATACTAAATGGTACATGCAAAGGGTGGCACCAATTCCGACGGGTCGACTGGGTTGCTGTCATTTTCGCGTTGCATGACCACTCTCAAGTGATATATTGCGTATATTGTTTTTTGTTTGTTTTTGTCAGCATAGTTTATGATTTTGTGTAAAAAATAAATTGTAAGCCGATTGATAAATAAATGTTTCATAATAATAATAATAAAAAACTAAAGTGGAAAAAACATTTGCATGAGAGAGTTGCTTGGGCAACTAGAATTTCCTGGCAATGCAGAAGTGCATTCGGAAAAAACTGGGGTCTGAAACCGAAGGGCATTCATTGGTTGTATGAAGCCATAATCAGGCCTATACTAAGTTACGGATGTTATGTGTGGCATCACAGAGTAAGAATCAAAGCAGTAAAGGACGAATTAGAGCACGTTCAAAGGATGGCTTTAATGGGAATTACAGGAGTGATGAAATCCACTCCAACGAGTGCTCTTGAGGTGTTGCTGTCAGTTCTTCCAATAGACTTGTTTATCGACCGAGAAGCTGTAATGACATCAATTCGGTTGAGGAACAGCAATTGCTGGCAAGACTCGATTGCGGGTCACGCTAACATCTTGTTGGAGAAATCGAAGGAAATTCCAGAGATCTTGATGGACACAGATCAATGTGCTCCACAATATTTCTTCGATAAGAACTTTCAAGTCATGATCCCAAGCAGATAAGAGTGGGAAAATGGAACAAAAACTTTAGATCCGAATGACGTGAATATATTCACGGACGGATCGAAGATAAACAATGGGACGGCCGCAGGAATTTTTTCCAGCAATCCCTTAGTACGGGAGTCGAACTCGTTTGGTAAATATGCATCGATTACCCATGAGACCTTCGGGTTAGTTAAGGCTTGTGTTGAGCTAAATGAGACGGAATATGAGGCAAGGAACGTCAACACGGACAGCCAAGCATGTCTGAAATCATTAAACTCTAATTGCTAAACTTCTAAACTCGTGATAGAGTGTACACAAAGAATGAACGAAGTGGCTAGATTGCACAAAGTTAACTTAGTTTGGATACATGGTCACAGAGGAGTGGACAGGAATGGGTGTCAAATGGTGTGTTATGCGCAATATAGTACTCCTTATGTACCTTAGCCTCTGTCCACCTACTTCTACATCCTACCTACCCGTGGTGACACCTGTTATAGTGAGCAACCCCATGAACGATCAGGTAACCAATCCTGGTGTAGTAGTGTGGGTCACTTAGCTGAAGGATGAGGGGGGCTGTCTTCGGGTAGTACCTAGACGCTACGTTTAGGGAGGGTCGAAGACAGCTAGGCGCTATTAAGATGGGATGGCGACTTAGCATGGTGGCGGAGGATCTCAACGGTAAGAGACAACGGCAGCATGCACAGTCCTAGTCAGATGGACTACCATCAACCAACAAACACACACGGATGGAGTGCTACGGGCACATTAAGGCCAACGCCGGTGAGATCTTAATTATGGTATACTGGCAAAGCATCGAACACGGACAATGAATTTGGTTAAATGGTTGTGATGAGTAGGCAAGGGCTGACAACTATTGTATTCCACTACCTTACTAAGGAAGGGTGACACTTTCACGAAACGGCTAGTGGGCTAATACCATGGTTGCCCCCGTCCCGGTAAAACCTTGGCAGGCCTCCAAGTACGTTCGAAAGCTCGTCCTGTGAAAATAGGAGGTGTAGGCTCCGATGAACATTCCTGACTAATACCGATCTGGCTCTGAATACGGTGCCCCATGAAGGATCGTATCAACCCTAGCATGGCCTCACTGCTTGCATAGGTAACCATGGGATCATGAAGGTAACTACACTACGAGATGGAGATAGCGGTTTGGAGGGGGGACTCAACAAAACGGAAGAAATGAATAAGAATGACAGCAAAAATCAGCAGACAAAATCAGAGGATCAGCGGATAAATCAATCGGAGTTTAAGATATACGACGTTTTCGCAAGAAGCGCGAAGATAACGAGGTCGCCCGTGAGAACAAGCGAGGAAAGAACAAATGCGCTTCAGACCAGCGATACCGGCGAATCGAAGATGACAAAATTGGAGCAAGCCAAAAGAATGGTGAAAGAGTTGCATGAATTTATTCAAGATAAGAATAACGTGCATAAGGACACAAAGAGGATGGTGGTCAATATTAGGGCCTGCTTAAATGATGTGAAACGGGAAACAGCTGACAAGAAGGAGAAAACAGACGGAGATGCCGAAGTGCTAGCTACCCCACTCTCCTCAAAGAGAAAACAAACGCCGGAGGTTACGCCCACAGCAACAAACGCGGCAAAAAGGAGCAAAAAAGACAAGAAAAATAACGAAAGGACCACAAGGAGACCAGATACACAAACACCGAAGCCTAGTCTTAATGAATGGAGAGAGGTGAGAAACAAAAAGAAGGAGAAAAAAAAGAGAAGCCGAAGCTTAAAAGACTGAGACCGAAGGCTGATGCTCTGATAGTGGCGGCGGAAGAAGGAACAACGTACGCTGAAATCCTCAAAAAAATAAAGGACGACCAAACTCTCAAGGACCTGGGCGAAAACGTCTCGAGAATAAGACGAACGCAGAAGGGTGAAATGTTGTTTGAACTTAAGAAGGACCCAGAGATTAAAAGTGCAGATTATAAAGATCTAGTCAAGAGATCACTGGGCGAGTCAGCAAAAGTGAGAGCGGTGTCCCACATGGCCACGATCGAATGTAGATATATGGACGAGATCACGACAAGCGAAGACCTTCGAAAAGCTCTGAAAGAGCAAGGTAATATAAATGACGATCCGTATGAGGAAAGCGAGAGACGAACTCCAAACGGCGGAAATAAAACTCCCAGTGGACGCAGCGATAAAGATTTTGAAAATCGGAAAGGTAAAGGTGGGCTGGACCGTATGCCCGATAAGGGTAACCCAGCAGTTAGAAAGGTGCTTCAAGTGCATGAATTTTGGACACCAGGCAAGGAATTGTAGGGAGAGGATAGATCCAACCTGTGCAGGAGATGTGGGGGAGAGAACCACCTAGCCAAAGATTGCACGAACCCGCCGAAATGTCTGCTGTGTACGTCAGAAAATGACCACGTGACTGGTGGAGCGAGATGTCCAGTCTTTAAACAGGCGCTTAAATCTAACACAGGACAAGAATGGAAGTGATACAAATAAATCTAAATCATTGTGACATGGCACAACAACTTCTGTGGCAAGCCTCAGCGGAACAAAAATGTGACGTAGCGATTATTTCAGAACCGTACCGTGTATATAGAAACAACGGTAAATGGGTGGTGACGGAGCCGAGAAGGCCGCAATATTGACAACGGGCAAGTACCCCATACAAGAAGTTGTATCAGACGCTCACGAAGGATTCGTGATAGCGAAAATTGATGGAGTGTATATTGCCAGCTGCTATGCACCACCAAGATGGACGATTCTGCAGTTTGAACGAATGTTAGATTTACTCACAGGAGAACTGATGGGACTCAACCCAGTTCATATTGGAGGTGATTTTAACGCATGGGCAGTTGAGTGGGGTAGTAGATTCACAAATGATAGAGGCTTCAGTCTGCAAGAAGCGCTAGCTAGATTAAATGTGGTTCTGGCAATCGTGGGAAATGCAACTACATTCCGCAAGAATGGGCGAGAGTCGATTATTGACGTGACATTCTGCAGTCCAGTACTAGTTTCAAGTCTGAACTGGAGAGTCGACGAAAGTTACACACACAGCGATCACCAGGCATTAAGGTACACCGTGAAAAAGTGTACAGAGGCAACAAGACAGATGACTCATAGAAGAGAGCGAAGATGGAGAACCGGAAATTTCGATCAAGAAGTTTTTAAGGAATATCTCCAATCAAAAGACGATCACGAAGAGAAATCTGCAGAAGAATTGACGAAAGAAATGGTGAATGCATGTGACGCGGCGATGCCAAAAAGGATGGAACCGAGGAATGGGCGAAAGCCGGCATTTTGGTGGAACGACGAAATAAGACTTTTGCGAACAACTTGTTTTAAGACAAGAAGGAGGATGCAAGGGCCAGAAACGAGAATGTTAGAATAGAGAGGTCCGAAGAACATCGTAATGCAAAACTAGCACTGAAGCGAGCAATCCGGGCGAGTAAGAGGGACTGTTGGAAGAAACTGTGCCAAGAGGCAGACACGAACCCTCAGACACGAACCCGTGGGGCAAAGTGTTCAGAACAGTAACGACGATGATGAAAGGTACATTGGGGCCAAAAGAAAAGTGCCCGGATAGGCTAGGGGTCATAGTGAGAGAGCTCTTCCCACAGCACGAACAGATCACATGGCCGCAAACTCCTTATGACGATGAAGCGGAAGACAGACTTGAACGGTCGATCACTGTACAAGAGATCCAGATGGCTGCACAAAAGCCAAAAAATAACAAAGCGCCAGGACCAGATGGAATCCCCAATATAGCTCTGAAGACAGCAGCATGCGCAAAGCCTAACATGCTCAGATTGACAATGCAGAAGTGCCTCGAGGACGGATATTTTACTCAAATATGGAAGAAACAGAAGCTGGTCTTAATACCAAAACCAGGGAAACCGCCAGACAAGCCATCATCATATAGACCTATATGCTTGTTGGATGAGTTGGGAAAAATGCTGGAAACCGCGATCCTGAATAGACTAAGAAAACACACGGAGGGCGAGCACGGACTGTCGGACGAACAATTCGGATTTCGAAAGGGAGATCGGCGATTGAGGCCATTAAAAAAGTCATAGAGACCACCGACAAGGCGCGGAAGCAAAAAATACGGGGTAACCGCTTCTGTGCTATAACGACGATAGACGTTAGAAATGCCTTTAATAGCAAGCTGGATAGAGATAGCCAAGGCGCTACATGTCATGAGAGTCCCCGATTACCTCTGTAGGATACTGAAAAGCTATTTCGAGCGACGAGTACTAACGTACGATACTAATGAAGTGAAAAAGACAGTCGACATCACAGCTGGAGTACCACAGGGATCCATATTAGGACCAACGCTGTGGAATGTTATGTATGACACAGCGCTGAGGCTGAAACTGCCAAGATGTGCTAAGACGATTGCTTTTGCCGACGACTTGATCCTCACGGTATCCGGAACGTCGAAGATGGAGGTAGAGGTGGTTACGATGGAGACGCTAGAAACTGTCGAAAACTGGAAGACAACGGCGGGGCTGAGGCTGGCCCACCAAAAAGCTGAGATCATGCTAGTAAGTAACTGCAGAAAAACCGAACGAATCATTTTGAACATTGACGGGGAAGAAATCACATCCACTCGCCAATTAAAATACCTTGGAGTTGTGCTGGACGACCGCAGAAATTTTAATAGCCATGTGAACTACACGTGCGAAAAGGCAATGAAAGCCACCGCAGCATTGGCCAGACTAATGCCAAACGGCTTTGGACCGCGCAGCAGCAAAAGGAGGCTCCTTGCAAGTGTCACCCTATCGATATTGCGCTACGGGGCACCAGCGTGGATACAGGCGCTAGATACGAAGAGGAATCGGAGAAGGCTTAATAGAGCCCAGAGAACAATATCCTTAGAAGCGGTATGTGTTATAGCCGGGACGATGCCCATATGCATAACGCTGACAGAAGACAGTGAATGTCATAGAAAGAAGAGAATGGAGGGTCAAACTACCAAAACATTTAGGACGAAATTAAGAGCCGAATCACTGAGACAGTGGCAGCAAGAGTGGGACTCCTCGGACAAGGGAAGGTGGACCCATAGACTCATACCAAAAATAACGACATGGGTACAGAGAAAACATGGAGAGGTTAATTTCCACCTGAAACAGTTTCTGTCTGGTCACGGATGCTTCAGGAAGTACCTGCACAGGTTTGGATTCACGGAGTCACCTTTCTGCACGACATGCGATAGGCAGGAAGAGACTGCGGAGCACGTGTTATTCGTCTGCCCCCGCTTCGAACAAGAACGGGGAGAGCTGTTGACTGTGAGTAGGCCAGATGTAAGTGCCGAAAACATAATATCGGAGATGTGCCGCGATGAGGAGGTGTGGATAGTGGCGGATAATGTAGTTGCGAAAATAATGACGAAGTTGCAAATT
>CM055406.1:92890811-92908997 GCA_029228625.1 Pseudolycoriella hygida
GTTGTAAAAGGGGCCCACCTCTGCGGCCTAATTATGCTTAAGTTTTATTATACAAATGTATTGTTTAACTTAAAACCAATAAACGAATCTAAACGTTTTCTTTGGATCTAACTTGCTATAATATAATTATTAATATTTCACGTATTTCGCGTAAATTTCGGTAAACATGCTTCTGCACGACTTTCGCTTGTTAGATCCGCACGAAGAACAAAGTTCTTAGAAAAAGGGTCTATTGCGTTTACCACGGAGTTTGTAACCAGTCGAATTTCCACCCGGGTGTTGGTTACTTTTTCGTTTCATGGTCCTTATATGCCGAATCTGCAAAAAAAAATTTTGTCCGTCTGTCAACACGATAACTCGAGTAAAACTTGACCGCTTTTCAAAATCTTTTTTTTTCCTGAAAGGTAATGAAAAAAGCTTTTATGGGATTAAATCTGGGCACTGTCTGTCGGCCCAAGGGCCGCCGAGCTAGGGGGTTTAACTGGTTTTTAGTTTTCATACATAACTTGAGTAAGTTTTTTCCGATTTTTTTGTTTGAAAGGTCTGGACATGGCTGACAATTTATGGAAGAAACTTTTTTGATCTTGAGCCCTTGGACATAGCTAGGGCACTGAAAACGAGTCTCTGCTAGGTCTAAACGTGTTTTTTGTACATTACTCGAGTAAATCTTTTCCGATTTTTTAAAAAACTTTTTAATCGAAAGATAAAGCGATTCCCTACAATTTATGGAAGAAAAAATTTTTTACTTTGGGTCGCTGGACCTAGCTAGAGGCAGACAGACTACTTTACTTGCTTTTTTTGTATATAAATCGAGTAAATTCCATCCGATTTTCGTGATTCTGTTTCTTTTCGATAGGAAATCAATGCCTTAAGAGCATCCAAGAAAAAATGTGGGTCTGGGCCGATTCTAAGATGGGTCGATCGATCTCAACGAAATATTTTGGAAAAATTCAAATATTTTGAAAACTATTAGAGATAGAAGATTGGTGTCAAGGCAAAGTTTATGGTTTCGGTGAGGTGCATGATGTCATGATGCCTCCCAATATGGCCGCTAATGTAAAGGTCGATCGATATAGACCATATATTTTCGAAAAATTTAAACATCGTAAGAATGATAAGAGATAGAAGATCGGTGTCAAAGGTAACGTTGTTGGTTTAGGTGTGGCGCATGTCGTGATGCCTGCCAATATGGCCGCTTTTAGGGTGGATCGATCTAGGCAATTTATTTTGAAAACTATCGGTGTCAATGGCAAACATTTTTGTCTATGGAAGTATGAGTCAGAGGCCTGTTGTAAGTGCTGTTGGTCGGTTTGAAAATATGTCTGAAAAACATGTTTTTGCATTTTTTTTAAACTATTTTGAATTTTTTTAGACCCGTACGAAGAACGAAGTTCTTCGAAAAGTATTCTTATGCGTTTATCACGACGTTTGTAACCACCCCAATTTCGACCCGGGAGTAGGTGGGGAGCATCGATCATGGTCCTTAGATGACGAATCATCAATAAAAAAATGTCCGTCCGTCCGTCCGTCACCGCGATAACTTGAGTAAATCTCAACCGATTTTCAAAAATTTTTTTTCATTGAACGGTAATTAAAAAACCTTTTTTGGGATTGAATCTGGGCTTTGTCGGCCTAAGGGCCAATGAGCTAGGGTCGTTTCAGTGGTTTTTGGTCTTTTGTACATAAGTCGAGTAAATCTATTCCGATTTTTATAATTTTTTTTGCTTGAAAGGCCTCGGCATGCCGGACATTTTATAGAAGAAACTTTTTTGAATTTTGAACTTTTGGTCTCTGAATCTCTACAAGGGCCCAACGTGTTTTTTCTACATAAATCATGTGAATCGTATCCAATTTTCAAAAACTTTTTTTTCCTGAAAGGTAATCACTAAATTGATCACGGGATTAAATTTGAGCAAGTTCGGTTGAAAACTTTCGAAGAGCTAATTCCGATCTTTCAGAGTGACGATGAAGTGGGGATCACATCGAAAAATGCATCTCCGGAAAATCAATTGTTAATCACAGATCAAATCTTGCCAAACGATTCTAAAAAATACCGACTCAAACCTGCAAAACTTGTGGAAAGTACTTTGTTGCAAGCGTCAACATTCACGTGTCAACACATGAAACACTTTATATAACCAAAACTACAACTGTTCCAAAAGTAAGGCCGCGACGAATCACTGCACAAAGGGAAAATAAAATAATAGCGATTGTTACGAATTACGAAAACTAAGATAATGCCGAATGGATTGACGAAAGCTTTTCGGACATATCCCCACACATGCTTGAAAGACATAAATAGGTGAACTTTCCAGCATTTTATAGCAGATCATTTCGGTCTTGCTTGGGAAGAAAAAGTGTATACTTCATCAGTTACAGTTTAAGTTTGATTCATATAGAAAAAACGAAAAAATATGTGCATAAAAACTCGGAATTTTAATATTTTTGTTATTTTAGGGGGAAGAAGGGCCGTGAATTGGACGTCAGTTTTTAGTGAAATAGGACGAAATTGGGCTAGTGGGGAGGAGGGGGTTAAAAACTCGTCAAAAGTATAGGACGTCATTTATGGCCTTAGTAAGATTTCCACCTAGATGTTGAAAAGGTCCAAACGGAGCGAAGCCCAAAAACCGCGAATATTTAAGCCACATATGTCATTGTCATATGTTGCTCATTGCTGTGATATTTACCATTATTAACTATTTTAAATTGATCCATAACCGCATCGATTCCCAACTGCGCCATCACCTTACTTTTTACCAACGAAATAAGCACACCCGGCAACGAAACGTGTACTACCTGCCTAACTTCAAAACCAACATCCAGAGGAATCGTCCTATTTTTCGGCTGCAAGAACATCGTGACGAGTTTTTCTCCGAATTGATTTGGAGTTTCCAAGGCGCGCGTTAAACATCACTTTGTATATTGAGTCGATTGTTTACTATAAATGCTTCTACAATTTTTGATTGCACTTCGGATTATGACTTTCAATGTAATATAATATGCTTCCGATTGACATGTTACTGGGTTTCGGCCTGTTTGTTGATCGTTAACCCTTAGGCTACTAGTGTGTCCATTTCTGAGAAAAATCTCAAATTATCCAAAACGCTCTAGATTGTGACAGGAACATGCAAAAGAGTCATGTGGGGGTTCTTTGGAAAGCTGTAGACACTGGCTTTCTAAAACAACAACGACAAAAATCTGTAGGAGTTACAGTTTTTGAGATAAATTGCTTACTTTCACGCTATTGCTCACTGAGAAATGCAAATTTCCCAAAATATAACACGCAAAAAATTTAGTACCCAAAGGGTTAAACTAAAAAAAATAAAATTATCTCTGCGATGATGCATTAGGAATGACAATAAACACTTGCTATTGTGTGTGTCGCTGACTCATCGCAGATTACAAAATTTCGTTCTCCCAACTCTGTTAGTCTAAGATTTTTGCTAACTTTCCGCATATATTCGCATTTTCAATTTCTAATTGCGACCTAACTGCGGTTGTGTCTCGATTTTCTATTTTTTTCTGAAAACATCGCGACAACGTGGGTGGTTCGTTTTATGGTTTTTTATGGTAACATCAAATTTTGCAATTCTGTCCGTTATTTGCGGGTAAATTTGGTGAGCACGTTCCAATACTTTTTATAACCTTTTTCGTTTCAATTTTAATTTTGGTTCGATGTTAAAACATGAACTCGTGGCATAGCCACAACGTAACATTTTTCATATAATTGTTTTTCCTCTCAAATGATTCAGAGTTGGTTTATGTTTTGTTTTCGAATTTTAATGATCGCTTTTATAATTTCGGTCTATGATATTGCTATTTAAATGACGCTTACTTGTGAATCATCATCAATGTTTGTTTGTCCTTTCGGAGCGGCTTAATATGACAAGAGAATTCATAGAAACAAGGTAAGAAGAGCAATAGGATTAAAAACGAAGACATCAGAACAACTTTGCTGTTTACTGATTACTTATTATAAGAAGCGTCACAGGTTAATACACGTACAGAAGACCTGATGCTCTAGAGGCTTCAATGCGCACAAGCGAGGGGCAAACTGTGATGGTAAATGGTGGGACAGTGTTACCTGTAAATGGGCCAGAAATGATCCTTCATTTACACGTAAATTGCCATAAATGACTCATAATTGTAAATGTGTGGGACATGGATTGCCATTGTCGTTTACCCCTCGGACCCAGGTCTATAGGGGTAAGCCGAGAAGGATAGATTCAATTAAATCGGATCTAGACCATAGAAAACGTCCTCTAAACGCTGCTGTAACCATCTCTTTAGTAGAAGTGCAATCAGACATGAGCGTCGCCGTTCAGGTCGCCGCCGACATATTTTAGTACAGCTCAGCCGATAGGCGCCAGTCATAAGGGATCTTAGCAGGTGGCTGGAAATTTGTAATATTTTCAACACAAAAAAATACGTATTTTTTCAAATACTACAGGTATGGCAAAATAAATATGAGTTTTATACTTATACGCAGGTTTTTAACACCGCAAAAACTTGCGCAGAAATACAAAACTCATATTTATTTTGTCATAATATGACATTAAAATTTTGTCAAATAAACGTTTTAATAATACCGTCTTACATCGTATTGCTCATGATTAGGAATTCGAACAACATACATGTCAATAGATCAAGAATAAATGTTGGTAAAAGCAAAATAACGTACATTGGCCCTGATTTATTTAATAATTTACCGACTGAATTGAGGGACGATAACTTGCCTAACATCATCATCATCATCATCATCAAACTGTGGCGTCACGCCATCTTAGGGAATATCGCCAAGTCATCACGATTGGACGCATTCAACGTAAATCATCGAACGCATTCATTTTTATCAACCGATAACATTGTCAATTCTTGTTTTGTTATCAATATTTGTATTGTTACCAATTTGTATTTAATCGAAGAAAATTACGAATAAAATTTATTACAACTTGTGGCTTCAACAAACTATCTTGTTTAGTTCCCACAAAACTTTATAGACCATTAAGTACCTTTCGGTGTGAGGTCTTTATGACACAACCCTAGGAAGGTGTACCACCCCCCTCCATGCCCTCCTATCGCCCGCCAAGGAGATGGTTTGTTCGCCCAGAGAAAGTCACCTAACTTCTAAATCCGATTTAACAGAGTCTATAAACCTTCTCCTTGGTCTACCCCTTGTCCTAACCCCCGGGACCTGTGCACCTATGATCCTTTTTGGTAGCCTGTTATTACCCATCCTTTGAACGTGCCCGAACCAGCGCAGACGACTAGCCCTTGCCTCCTCTTCCACTGACGAAACCCCCAAGTTTTCCCGAATGTCGTCGTTCCTAATGTGATTATCCCACTGCTCCCTCCGACTGACTTTCGCTATACTCCTAAGAATCCTCATATCAGAAACCTCCAGGTCATGCATATCCGCAGTCCACCCAGCTCTCACTACCATACAAAATTGTCGGTCTGAAAATAGACCTGTGGATAGCTAACTTTGTTTCGCTACTCAATTCCTTTTTGTTAAACACGTGCGACCTCAATTGACTGGCTACCGCGTTGCCCATTTTCCTTCGTTCCCCAAATTCCCTAACTAACTTGCCATCCTCTGAAAAAATGGTTTCTAAGTACTTGAATTCAGAAACCTGCTCTAGCTCCTCCCCATCCAAACTGCAAGCAATACCCTTCCGAGATTTGCCGACATGCATAACCTTAGTTTTTCCCACACTCATCTTCATCCTGTACTCCTCACATGCGGCATTCAGGCAGTCCACCCCACCTTGTAAATCCCTGGAATTAATATTAATTATAGGCCAGTATTTTCATTATTACCTCACCCACCTCAACCTTTCCCTGCAAGTTGGCTTGCTTGATAATTTTGTCCATGAAAATTATGAACAGAAGCGGGGAGAGACAACAACCCTGACGGACGCCCTCGTTAACATCGAAAGACTCGCTAATTTCACCATCTATTCTTACCGCCGCCCTGCTCCCTGAGTATATACTCTTAATGACACGCAGTAAACTCCCATTGATACTGTACTCGCTAAGAACCCCGAACAGCTTCTGTCTTGGTACCCGGTCGAATGCCTTCTCCAAGTCGATGAAGCATAGGTATAAGTCCCTATTCTTTTCATAAAGCTTTTCGATAGTCTGCCTGAGACAGAAAATCTGATCCTGACACCCCCTCAGAGGCCTGAAACCACACTGAACTTCATCCAATACACCTTCCACCATGTTCCTAACCTGGTCCACAAGCACACTCGCGTACGCCTTACCAACCACACTCAAGACCGATATCCCCCTGTAGTTACTGCAAACCTTACGGTTGCCCTTCTTAAAAATCGGAGCAATAACACCGAAGCTCCAGTCAGCAGGCACGGTAGAAGATTTCATGGCCAAATTAAAAATCCTACAAAGCCATTGGATCCCACCTGATCCGCTGTACTTAATAAATTCTGTCCTGATTTCATCCACCCCTGCGGATTTCCCTGCCTTCAATCTGCTGATCTTGCGTGAAACCTCCTCCAATGCAATTTCCTCGCCCACCTCCGAGCTAGGACCCGCCTCCCTATCAAGTTCTCCTACCTGATTGACCGATGTAAACAGATTCTGAAAGTAACCCCGCCAAGTCTTCAAGATTTCATCCTTATCTGTAATTAACTCGCGATCATTGTCTAAAATGCTACTACAGTCCTCTTTCACACCACCGCGCCTGATGCCTTTAATCGTCGACCAAAATTTTTTGCCCCTTCCTTGACCTGCCTCTTCCAATTCCTCCCCGAACTTCTTCCACTCCCGGTCCTTCGCCTCCTCCTGTAGCCAGACTAAATACAGCTTTCTTTTCTCCAATACAGCTTGCTTGATATCTGCGTTCCACCAACCCGTCTTTTTATTTCCACCCCCGCTAGCTACACTACCCAGACATTCCTCAGCTACAACCAAGACAAATTCCTTAAAATTCGCCCCTGTCTAACCTGTCTAACAATTCTTTTAAAAAGGAGTTAAAGACTTGGTTTTTACTGAGCTCACAATTATCTAAAAGTACTAAGCTGGAATCTTTTTATACTTCACCATATCTATCATAACTAAACAAATTACACAACAAGAACAACTCAACAACAATAACCTTAACTAAAAACTAGCACTAAAATAATTAAGTTTGAATTATTACATTAATATGAATTGAATTTATTTATTTCAAAATTAAAATTATTTTTAACTATGTCAAATTCCTTAAGAGAATTATTCACTGGAATTGACATGTATTTTAATTCTACTCTTGTTTTTCATTTTCATATTGCTTCTTTCTCTTTTTTCTTTGATTTTTCCCTATAAATTAGGATTATAGAATTACACAGATAGGTATCATGTAATAATGATAATAACAATAAAATTTGTTTTTTTCGAAATCCAAGTCAAAATTACGGTTCTACAGCCACCGTTTTCAGCTGGTTTGAGCCGGCGTTTTGGCAGCTGCAGACATTATCTTTTCGGCTAGCCGCTGCTGAAATTTTTCATTCAGCTTTCATGTCTGAGTATAATGATGTAAGTGATGAATGTGTTGAAAAAGTAAGAAGAGAAATTCAAAAGTTTGGAAAATAGATAGTTCCATTATAAGTGGCTTTGCATTGATCTGCGACTACGAAACAGGAATAAGGTATGTGAGGGCGTGATACGCCGAAATTAGCATGTTTTGTTTTGTTTCGTTAGATTGTCTTTCCTTAAACGAGGAATAAGGTGTTTTATGATGCGTGCCATCAAACTTTTACATCGAAAGTACTTTACCACTACACGGTAAAGCTGGCGTTCTGAAATTGTGTACAATTTTTTTTCGTAATATGACTTTTAAGCGAGCCAAAAAAAAATTGGAAAGTTTAAATTGAAATCAATAAATTTAATTAATAAAGGATTATCTGGATAGAATGATAAACCGAGTGTTATATTAATCGAATATCATCGCTTTCATAGTATTTGAAAAGCATTACGTCATAACATGATAAGTACATGAGGATGAGGAATGTCTTTCAAATGAGATTAAATATTTCTAATTCATGCAGAGTTTAGTGTGGCACTTGATATTGGATATTAAATGAATTTTTAGTCGAAGCGCAGAATTCGGCACAATTACAATAAATGAAAATTCAAAACGAGTTTAAACGCTTCAATTTTAAATCATGCCTTTTTATTTTTTTAAACTTATCCTACCTAGGTTTCGAGAACGGTGTTCTCATCATCAGGAGTAGGTTTAAACTGAGAACAATTTTCAACATACATACATCAAAAACCCTAATCATATTCATCATGGCTAGAAGTGCACATAAAAGACTAAGCTACGTGAAAACATATCTCTATACTGATATATGACGCTTGTCGCATACATTGAGCTTTGGTAACATTACTTAACATACATACAAATCGTCAAAGAGCATATTTTAGAGCTTTACAACGTCGTCAATATTCGTCAACATTCGTCAACACATTGAGGTGTGTTTACTCACAATCAAAGAATTCATCTTCGTCATCATAGGATATTTGTGTAGAGTCGTCCAATATTATTATGTCATTATCTATCGTTCTCTTTTTTGCGAATAGATTCAAGATGGGAGACACAATATTGCCACTATCTTCATTCAACAAATTTGCATGCGCATTCTTCTTAATATGGATAGATTCGTTATATTCAATGTTCCATGGGCGTCTCACTTGTTCTATCAATTTTAGAGTCGTTATATCAATGTAATGATTTGTGTCAAATAAAAATTTTCCGACTGCTGTCTTCTTTTTCCAATTTTTAGACTTAACATGTTGATTCAAACAAATAAATAATTGCCTGATCGTTAATCCAAAATAAAATAGTCCGCAAGTTCCACATTGTATCCGGTAAATTCCAGACTTTTGAATGTCAGGGGGTACGTCTTTTAAAGAACCTAATATGTTCCTCAGGTTGAAGTCGTTCCTGTGGACCACTTGCATTTGATACTATTGGTAAATTTTTCTCAACGGACCTGTGACCCGTGGGTAATATAAGAAGCTTGAATTTTCATTTATAGCAAGGAGGAGTAGCGTCAATAGTGGCGTTCAAGACAATGACTTCGCTTTTCTCTGGGTTTATCCTAACTTTCCACATATCATAATACTCCGCAAGGACTTTGAGATACTTCCTCTGAGACTTCGACGACTGATATGTTGATGTGACATATGGCGCGGCAGTAATGAAATTTTATACTTCATATAAATTTCAATTTGGCACCAGGCTGATGTACATATTTTTAGCACCAGGCTCAAGTAGGCAGCCTGGTGAGTATTTGGAACCTGCAAAGTAATGTACTCGTTTCACACTCCAAAAATGTCATAGAAACTTTTTTGGCACTAGGCTGCCCAGCTTGAAATACAGATGTTTGTTGCAATTTTTTTTCACGAAAATGCTCTACGCGACGATGACATAATGAGTTCATGCACTTGACAAAGGACCAATCCAATGCATGAGCTTCTTATTTCATCATCGTGTGGAACATTTTCACGGACTAAAATTGCAACAGAGGCCTCCTGAAGAAAATATGGCATAATGAGTGAATTGCATTATGCGTTGTGATTTAATGCTTAAGTAATGTTGTAAGAAAATTATTTAGTATTTAAAGAATTGAATTGCAGAATAAAATTCAGTTTATTACCGGAAGTTAAGTCGTGTGTTTGAATTCGTCTTCGACTTGAAACAGAGATCTTAAACTCAAAGTTTATGTGTCCTCCTGAGTTGAAATAGGGAATATCATTTTCTTCATTATGCACGCTGAAAAAATAGTTTTTTGGCTCCCCTCCCCTTTGCACGCATATTTCTTACATTAGGATGTATGACAGCACACATTTTTCGAACCCACCCTCCCCTCTTAGTAGAGTGTGTACTTTGTGAACGACTCCTCAGAAAAAATTAGAGAAAATATTATTGGCCATTGAAGTATGGGTCGGAGGCCTCTTGAAGGCTCTAGATTGATTTTAAGGTAAACCTTAACCCTGAGGGGAACATTTTTGCTAACGGAAGTATGGGTCCGAACCTTCTACTTAGAAGGATTATATAAAATAATTAACAGCATGAAAGTTGATGCCCCCTGAATCCGCGGAGATTTTGCTTAATTTCCATACCATACAACGACCGAGTGTGGTCCGAATCAATATATAAAGAGAAGTTAACGCAATGCAGAGTTTATCGCGGCATATGACTTTGAGGAGAATAGATCACCGTTGTGTAACATACATGGCGAATTAGTTTTATCAAGATGCAACTCATGACAGAATTGTATATAAACAAGGCAGTTGCAACAACATTATCATACTAAAATATTACCGATCATAAGCGCGCGGTAGCATTCGCCCGTGACGCAAGTCCCCATACGATCAAAAAAATCAGAATTTTTTTTTCGTAAACTGCGGTGTGGAACCATATACACAGCTAAGTTTTGACTTTTTTCCCTTGCGTCGCACCCCCCAACCAACCAACCAACCAACAGAAAAACTATAACACTGGTGTGTCCGGCATTTGTGACGCACTTTTTTAATCAAATGTTAAAATATTTTGAAAGATTTTTTGCGTTTCGAAGCGTTAAGCGTCACCCAAATTGATATCAGTTGTTTTGGAAGAAGGAACAAGGACTTGCGTCACATTTCCCTTTTAAAAGGATTTTTGTTGTGATACAACTATATATTTACCTCAAACTGGTGTGCCGTAAAAACTCTGATCCGCTGACGATTTGCGTTACCTTCTCCGTTTATATACTTTGGTCCGAATACATTTCGCTGTATGCGGACTATGTCAAATTGTTTAGTTTAAACAAATGTAAATAAGCCTTCCAAAGTATCTATAAATAAATAATTTTATTCTAAAAAATGAATAATAAATTTTTTAAATGAGATGCATGCAAGGTTTCGAAGAAAGAATACATCAACATACTGCATTAAAAACTACTACTGATGTATTTTTTCTTTGAAACCCTGCAGGCGTCTCATTTAAAAGAGCGATATCAGTTGGTTCCAAACTCAACCGCAGACAGATTTGTACCGATTGTTAGATTTGTAAACAAAACAAAACTGATTGAATCGTTCAAGTCAAGTGAAGTTGAGTGTAGTGCCATCGTACGGCTTACCGGATAAGGCATTGTTGGGAGAACCGGTATTCTACTCCTACTAGTTTCGCTCCTAGTTACATCTCATAGATGGCACTGGGCTTGTCGCACAGCTTACCGCTGGCACAGTAAAACTTTCCGGTAATGAAAGGATCTCAAAAAAGGAGAACCACAAACAGCGAAACTAGTAAATAATGATCTAGCCTCTAATCCTTCATGGGTTGTAAGGCAGATTATTATTATTATTATTATTATCAGTAGAGATGGATAAAATCCATCGAGACTGGAATTACGCTATTCATTAACAAGTTAAATATGCGAATTTATAGCAAATTTTATTACAAAGGCCCGTTGCGGCACAAAACGGATCTTTTTCATTGACATGTGACATGGCATGTAAAGCTCTACTACAACATTCTGATGAGTCTTCAACATAAAATTGTAGTGAATTTTGCTTAAAGCAAACCTTATAAGACCCGTAAAAAGTACAAAGGTCCGATACGTTTACTACAAACAATTTTATTGTAAAACATATGCAAGGTACCCGTACGTATCAGAATATATGTGGCAAATAGAGTTGATGTTACGAAAAGACTTAAACGTATTTAAGTAAATATTGCCTTAACTCTTAATTTTATTGGAAATTGCCGAGAGTGCAATATTGAAAAACCCGTTCGAAGAAGCGGTGTAAAAGAGGCCTTCCGAAAGTACAAAATTGACCACCAAATAGACAAAAGTGTTCATCTCAATTTTTTCTATCCTTAGTAGAGGCCTCGGAGAAATACTTGCATAGACGAAGATATTTCCCTCCATTTTCTCTACAACATAGTGAAAATCCATTTTTATGTCTAGTCCAGGGCAGACCTTAGAACCGACCCAGGGTTATAAGGAAATGCCTCGGACACATACTTCCATAGACAAAAATGTTTCCCTCAATTTGTTTTGCAACATAGCAAAAGCATTTTTTTTTGGTAAGGGCCGACCTTAGAACAGGCACCGGGTCCAAATTTGTTTAAGAATATAATTCGGTACCCGATTACCTCTCAAATAAAAAAAGAATCAACAAAATCGGTTAGGATTTACACGATTTATGTAAGCAAACACGTTGGACCCTGGTAGAAATTCAGTTTTAGGGTCCTGACTGAGTCCAGGGTTTCTAATCAAAACATTTTCTGCCATAAAAAGGGAGACAGTCCTAAAGCTTTCGAACAAACAAAATTGCAAAATCCGAAGAGATTTACTCGAGTTGTGTACAAAAGAGCAAAAACCGCTTAAACGGCCTTAGCTCGGCGGCCCTTGGGCTGACAGTTCCTAGATTCAATGTAAGGCGCTAGCAGAAACTCGTTTTTAGTGCCCTAGCTAAGTCCAAGGACTCAAATCCAAAAAAGTTCTTCCATAAATTGTCGACCATGCCCAGGTCTCTAATTATGAAAATCGGAAAAGATTTACTCGAGTTATGTACAAAAGACCAAAAACCACTTAAAATGCCTTAAAAGATTTTTCGATTACTTTTCAGAGAAAAAAAGTTTTAGAAAATCGGTTGAATTTTACTAAAGTTATCGCGGTGACGGACGGACGAACGGACGGACATTTTTTTTTATTGCTGATTGTTCATCTAAGGACCATGATCGATGCTCCCCCTACTCCCCGGTCGAAATTGGTGTGGTTACAAACGGTGTGGTAAACGCATAAGACCCCTTTTCGGGTCTAAACATGGAGTAGATCGAGACGGGAGTTAGGGGTATGCATTTATTATCATCTAGAGACGACGAATCAGAAGAAAAATGTTTGGTCGTCCGTCTCGTCGATTCTAGAGTATAGAATTATAGCAGTTAGAAATTTATTTCTAAAGGCATAGTTGGATGAGAATTAAATTTTACAGAAAGTAGTTTTAGGATTTTTTGTAGAAACGTTTTTATTTCTGTTTGTGATGTGGTGGAGAGTAGAATATTTCGGTCAACGAAATCAATGGCCTCAGATATCATAAGACGTACTTCGGTAGGGTCTTTGAGGCGTCGACTTCATTTTTTCCAATCGGGGCGAATGAACACCCCCCTTGTTGTTGGTTTTACTGGTTTCAGGTATCCATTTAAAGACCGGAGTTAAAAAGACTATGTCTTTATTCAAAGAACTTCTGATTGGGAATGCCCTTACGACAAACTAGATTCAACAAAATCCTTTTGCCTCACATCACACTAAAACAACATTTTGAACTCAAGGCGCATTTGGATTGCACATTCAACACTTGTGACGTCAATCCCAATATGCACCCAAATTTCACGAATTAGCATTAAAACTTACAATGTGAAGTCCGTAAGTGGCACTTTAAGCTTGCGCTTAGCTCAATCCGAACAAGGCTATCTGGCAGAGCCTATTATTTGGGAATTTTTTTATACCTTTTTGGGAAATTTTGATTTCAATCACTCACAACGCTCATAACCGGTTTAAAACAATGCCATTGTGTTACATTATACGATGCGAAAAACATTTGTTCTACCCCTTTCTTGTTGAGCGCTAGGAGGGTAGCCCTTGTGCATATCTCAGCCATCACACTTCGCAGAAAATACAAATTAGTGCCAAAATGAAGCAATTGGAAGATTGAAATTTTAAAATAAAAATTTCGCTGAAGAGACAATCAAAAATTTCGAATTTGCAACTTGTCTGGAAAGAGATGCCCTTTGAGAAATTTCGGGAAAGTTTAGTGAATTTTGGAAATTTGTTCCCAAATAATAGGCTTTGCTATCTAGGCTTATGCTGAACTGTTGAATTTCATATTATTGAAGTTCGCGTGACCTTACACAGCGGTCAATTCCCCTCACACTCTGTCACGCATGTCCCCAAAATTATTAGTCATTTCACAAAGCTATGAGAAAAAGTATAAAAAAGTCGAGAGCGGAGTGGGCGAAAATTTTTTTTGAAACTTTCTATAAAATTTATCTTTTTCGTTTCCCACGATAATTCAAAACAGTACTGAAGTTAGAGTTGGAGTTAGTTAGAGTTAGAGGTTTTTGACCACGTTTTCGACCGGTTTTGCCCAAATTCAATCCCGTTATCGATTTTTTGTTTATAAAAATAACATTTTGAAAATCGGTCAAGTTTTAGTCGAGTTATCGCGGTGACGGACGGACAAATTTTTTTTTTGCGTTTTTCTCTTATTTAGACCCCGAAACGAAAAAGTAACCAACTCCTGGGTCGAAATTCGACTGGTTACAAACGTCGTAAGACACCTTTTCACACTCGTACTCATCAGAATAGATGTAGCAAACAGAATAGATGTTTCAAGAAGACTCGGACGTAAAATATTTAGTAACTCTTACGTCCACATTAAATTGGATTGGAAGTTGCTGAAAAAAGGTGATGAACAGTTGCTCCTAACGTTTGAGCCCAAGGTACTCCGCACAAGGACGGGTTGGCACAGTGGTTAGCGTACTGGCCTTCCACCAAAACGATCCGGGTTCAAATCCCGTGTCGGAAAAATTCTACATGGAATTTTTCTAGCAAGTGTAGCGCATTAATAACGTCCTAAAGTTTACTCAAGCTTCAAAAATTGGGTAGTTGTGATGTGTTTGGTGCCCATAACGACGTACACACTGAATGAATCGTATGACGTAACCCATAAACGACGAATTTGTGCACGAAATATCTAAGCCTACATTTAGGCGAGATAATAGTCAATCGCCTAACAATTTTTGGAGTAATTGCATAATAACAAAGACGCTACATTCGCAATACTCTGAAACGTGGTTCGGAAGTCACGTTAAGCCGGTGGTCCAGACAACACTTGTTATTGGCTGTAAAAAGCTGTTAGTGGAATCTCTAAAATACAAATACAAAATACAAATACAAATACAAACAAACATGTAACGATCAAGAAGAGCGAAGAGGAGTTGGTCGCAAAAAACTTCGATGGATTGATGGCGTCGAACAAGATCTTTACACGCTCGGAATAAGAAACTGGCAATACGCGGCGCATGACAGGCAGCGTTGGATCGAAATTCTCCAGTAGGTCAAGGCCCACAAGTGGCTGTCGCGCCAAAAAAGTGAGTAAGGAAGTTGCCGAAATGGCATGGGAAATTTCATGGATCCCAGTGCCCTAACCAGTCAACCAATTTACACACAAATTTTTTCAATATTTTTTTAGATCAAATAAATTACCAAAGGGGAAATAAAAAATTCAAAAAAGCCGATAAAATTTCGTGAAAGGAAAATACATTTTGATATCTGCGTTTTTGAATTAAAGATCCGCAATTTTTATTTTTTTATATTCCTTTTTGAAATTTGTATCGCAACGTTTATTGCAATTCCTTTCACCGACCCTCAAAAAATCATGTTTTTGGACACTATTTCGACCATATCTCCGAAACTTTTACTCACTTTTTTGACCACCTTTTAGGAAAAGAATAGTTCGTGAAAACTGAACTTTGAGTTCTCTCTCTAATCAGAAGCTGATTAGTCAACTCGGGTCTCACGACTCTCAAATGTAACTCTAAGTCACGTCGACTTGCAAAAGCAGCTAGTCTTGTCGACTAGTTTCCGCTAATCATTTTTGTTTCAGGTGGACCATTGGCTGCACGAGACGTTGGTGCTTGATGTAACGTCGGGCTACTTTCTATTTCAGTTTCTATTTTCGTCAAATAATTGATTCCTGTTTTGAGTATGATAACTTCAACTTAGAATTGTATAATTGTTAATAATGACGATGAGCAGAGGTGGCTACTGACTCCGACGGGTCGACTGGGTCGGCAGTTCACTTCCGGTTATGCTCGTAATTTATGTTTATTGTCATACTTATTTGTATTTAGTCAGGGGGCTTCAGCCATTGATGGAATAAATAAATAAATAAAATGGATAACATTTTATGATCTTTTATGATTCTTCTTCTTTCTTCTTCTTCCTTAGCCTTTTATATCCACTGCTGGATGTAGGCCTCCCCCATAGATCGCCACTTTTTTCGGTCCATTGCCACTTGCTGCCACGTCGTGCCTGCCGTTCTTTTGATATCGTTGGTCCATCTTTCCGGTGGACGTCCCATCGGTCGTTTCGTTGGTGGCCGCCCTTGCATTATAGTTTTCGTCCATCGATCGTCGGTCATTCTGGCAATATGACCAGCCCAATTCCACTTGAGCGACGCTATTCGTGTCATGACATCGATGACTCTTGTTTGTCGCCGGATCCACTCATTTGTCATTTTGTCCCTGAGTGTGATTCCTAGCATTGCCCTTTCCATTGCCCTCTGTGCAACTCTCAATTTGTTCGCTGATGCTTTGGTGATCGTGAGAGTCTCGGCTCCGTAGGTCAGGACCGGCAGCACACACATATCGAACACTTTCCTCTTCAGACTGTTGCTCATGTTGCTCTTGAAGATGTACCGTAACTTGCCGAACGCCGCCCAACCGAGACCGATCCTTCTCTTTATTTCAGCCGTTTGGTTGTCGAGACCGAGCTTCATGACGTGGCCGAGATACTTGTACGAATTCACGATTTCAATCTCCTCGTCTCCGATCTTGATTGGTGTAGCACCATCGATGTTTGTCATCACTTTCGTTTTCGACATGTTCATCTTCAAACCGATTTTTTGGGCTTCCTCGTTGAGCTGCAACAGCATCGCTTCAATCTGTTCCAGAGTCGTTGATGTCAGGGCAATGTCGTCGGCGAATCGAAGGTTGTTCAGAAACTTCCCATTTAGGTTGATTCCCAGTTCACTCCAATCAAGCTTTTTAAAAACCGTTTCCAGAGCTGACGTGAACAATTTCGGTGAAATGGTATCTCCTTGACGGACTCCTCTTCCAATTCGAAATTTATCGGTGGTTTTATGCAGTTTGACGCACGACGTTGCGTGCTCGTAGATATGTTTTATCATCCGGGTATATCTCGAGTCAATCCGACAATCGTCCAAGGAGTCTAAAATCGACCATAATTCGACCGAATCGAACGCTTTTTCGAAGTCTATGAAGCAGATCGCGATGATGATTTTGTATTCGTTGCATTTTTCTATTAGACTTCTCATCACTTGCAAGTGGTCATTTGTGCTGAATCCGGAACGAAACCCTGCTTGTTCGATCGGCTGGTAGAAGTCTAGCTTCTTTGTGATCCGTTTCGTTATCACCTTCATAAACAGTTTGTAGAGGTGCGAGATCAAACTGTTGGGCCTGTAGTTTTCCAGTTTCGTGATGTCTCCTTTCTTGTGCAGCGAAGTGATGACTGCGTTTTCCCATGATTCTGGTATTTTCTCTTGTTCGAGACACTTGTTGAACAGATCCGTTGTCATTTTGAGCAGTGTGGGTCCGCCTTCTTTGATTGCTTCGATCGGAATGTCGTCGTCACCTGGAGCTTTTCTGTTCTTCATTTCGGCTAACGAAGCCTGTACTTCGTTAATCGTTATGTCCGGCAAATCTTCGGAACCAACGTTCATTATCACCGGTCTCGCTTTTGCTCTTTCTGCCGGTAGTTTGGCTCGAACCGACGTAAAAAGGTCCTCATAGAACTCTCGCGCGATGTCCAATACCTTGTCCTGATCTGTTTGTATGACGCCGCCTTATCGCGCAATTTAAAAATTTGTCTGTACCCGTTCGCCCGTTTCGCTCGTAATACTTTCATATTCCCATTTGCTTCGATAGCGTTCATGGCCAGTTTCACGTTGTATTGTCGCAGATCGGTTTTCATTTTCTTGTTGATGGCTTTCGTTTTGTCTCTGTATTCAACAGTGTCTCGCGTTCCACCTTTCACCAAATCCAGTCTTTCTGCTATTAGGTCTAGCGTTTCCTTGCTGAGCTTCGACTCTTTAGTGCATGTAGATCGGCATCTGGTTTCCAGGAAGCTTCTCACTGAGGTCACTATTCTTTCTGTCAGCTCATCAATCGTTGCAGTTTGTGAATTCGTTCCGTTCAGTTCGTTGTCCATAGCTTCCTTAAATGCGTCGCGTTGTTCTTTCAGGCGTTCCATGTCTAAAACGACTTTTTTCTTGACCAACTTTTCTCTCTCTGTCCGTGTGTTCAAGACGACTTTGGCTCGCACCATTCGATGATCGCTGCCTGTTGTGAAACGGTTAAGCCCAGTAACATCCTTGACAATCGATTTGCGG
>CM055406.1:92909497-92924967 GCA_029228625.1 Pseudolycoriella hygida
AGGTGTCACCACGGGTAGGATAGGATGTAGGAGTAGGTGGATAGAGGCTAAGGTACATAAGGAGTACTATATTACGCATACCACACCATTTGAGACCCTTTTTGATTCACAACCTATGAATTCCATGTTCAAAGAAATAACTTCACTTTCAAGACAATCCAGTAACATTTACTGCTAACTTGCGTACGTTTGCATAAAATACAACACATGACGTATGCCTACAATACCTGCTTTCCGCATAAGTCTGATTGAAATTTAAATTAAATACGTTTCGGAATCTGACTGTGATTTTATTAAAATTGAGCGCTTCTACATGCATAGGTCGTCCTTCCGTACTTGAATAAAGGTTTTACCGAGGGTTTTACGAATGAATCAAATACTTGGAATAAAAAGTCAATTGAAAAAATAGATACGTACACATATTGAGTATCGAATGTTAGTAGCATTTCCAAATGATTTCCCAAACCGTAATTTACTTTACAACTGGACCGAAGAATTCCCGAATTAACATATTTACAAAAGGATTTACATAAATTTTGTACATTCTAAATTATTGGCATTCTCATTCCAAATGCGATGTTAGAAATTTAAAAATATTTTATAGTCCGAAATGTAAAGTTTTTTGTGTGCCGTTTTCCGGGACATCAAATCCAAAAGCTTTTTTGATATCCGTCACACATACCATTGCGGTATACAGTTTTACATAAAAAACAACAACAACAATATCCAAATATATCAAACAGTTTGAACCCAAAATGTAAATTTTCTTGACCCATTTATTATTCATGTTTTTGAATAATCCAAAACTGACCTACATAGTTCTGTAATTTATATTGCGGTGATTGTCTTAGGCTTTCATTTAATAATAGAATTTCAAACTTTTATATAAAACACAAAGTTTGTACCTCAAAAACACATTCATACTTCTTACGGTAAAATATTTTCACAAATAACATGTCCGTACGACATAAATATCCGTATAAGAGTCTAATTCTCGACGCATTGACAACTCATTAATTAACGTTTCAAACGTCAACATCAACGAATAGTGCCTATTAGCTTCTTTCCTGGTGCAAACACTGCTTAGAGAGTTTTGGCAGCCTGCGAAAAAGACTAGTTAACTATTGTTAACTCTTCCATGTACGAAAGTTCTCGTATTAAAAGGGCAGACGCAGCATATCCTCGGACGAAATATCCCAAACTATATCCCCGGACGAAAAAACCTGTACAGAATACCCCTCATTTTTAATTGAATATAATTTTGCATTAGATCATCATTCAAAAACAGTTTATGAGTTGAAAAAAGAGGGATGCGGAAAAAAGGCAGGAGCTTCCGATCTGGGTGCCTAGGATAAATTGCACCTGATGGTATCAAAAGACTAAACACCCTAGCGAAGTTAGAGGCAGTGTCCCATGCATATAACGCTGCCTGCAGAGTTCGATGAAGCCCACGGCAAGAGTAGGTAGTAGTGGTTGAGGGGTAGAAACTTCTTAGATACGATTCATTTCATTCAATTTCATGCTGGAACGCATTTCATCCACGAAATACAATAATACAAACTCAAAAAATTTCCTTCCATAAAATGCTGAGCATTTATTGATTACAAAGCGAAAACCGCTAAAACAGCCCTTGCACCAGAAATGCCCATATGCAACACTCGTTTTGGGATTACCTTTCAGACGGAACAAAATTTTGAAAACTCCGGAGAAAAACCTGCGCGTATTTTAGAATTTCAAAAAAATTCATTAGTCATTATAAATATTCTTGCTGGCACGGCACATAATGTCGAACATTGTAAACACATTATAGATATGGAAAAAAGTGATGAAGCTGCGCCGCAGACCGTGAGTAAAATGGGAAAATAAAAAAGTGTGTTCTAGGGGAGGCAGGATTCGCATTGAGGGAATAAAAGACCCAAAACTACTTAGACGGCCCTAGCTCTGCGGCCCTTCGTCCAAAAATGCCCATATACAATCCCAATCTCTCTTTACAGATATGCACAATAATAATGACCCGCTATTTGTAATATCACAGTGTTTTTTATTGATTCTCCGACTTCTCTAATTTCGCCATTTGAAATACACGCGAAATGAATGAGGTCGAAGAATCATAGAAATAGAGAACACGGTGATTTATTTATTTTTTATTTATTTATTATTACCGCCACCGGAGTAAACTCCTACCGGCGTACACTTACAAAAAAAACTAAGAGAAGTACAATTCTTCTTCAAATTTCTCATCAGCAAAATTCAGAAAGACAATAAGGCGAGATTTCAACTATTAACAAACAAATTCAAAAATTACATAAGAATATTCAATCCGGAGTACTAAACTATTCACATAGGAACTTTTCAAGTTGATATCAATTTATCATTATCGTACAATTGCAACTAAAATTTTCTTTCGGAATAACAAATAGTTTTTTCCGTTTATTAACGAAATCACGTATTCCAACTCCGCAAGGCCAAAATTCAGACAACATTATCGCACTATATTTGATTTCTAGAACCGAAATTTCGTTTTGCAAAAAGTGGATGTGTTCAATGGATCTTCCAGTGGGCAAAAGTAGCGTAATATTAACGTCTCCTTTATCAATGTCCAGTTTATTGGAAGTCTAGTCTTTCAAACCACATTCGGTAACGAATATTCGAAACAACAACACTTTTCATATTGCGAATAATATGTTTCGCTTTGCTCTTGGCAGTATTTTTTTCAGTGGGTTTTGCACTTTCATTCAAAATTTCACTAATAGCCGCTATAGCGGAACAAGCGGAGCTTCTGTGTTGCTGACACACGTCTACAACGATTCTACTGGATTCAGCAGGACTGTGACAAAGATTCGTTTCATCCATTTTCACAACAAAGTTCTAGATCACCAATTCAGATCACCGTTCAGAAATTTAGATAGGTCGCCAGCAATAGTTACACCCATTTGGTTTACAACATCAACAACTAGTTTCAAAGATTCTGAAATGTTTCCATTGTTACCATTGCATGACTGGCAATACCAGTGGATGTTGGGACAGCTATTTACTGAACTGAGCATAGCCTTTGTCAAGGCGGCACATTTAAGATGAAAGTTTTCACGACAACCACCAGCACAAGTAATAAAATCCGAATTGCTTGCAATAGAGCCACAGCATACGTTGCATTTGGACGACATCATGTAAACCTTTGTTCAAACGGTTCGAATACAAAGGAAAAAAAAAAAACAAAATCACTCTTTATTGTTTACGGCTAGATGGATTCACAAATGTTTACTTCAGTTTTCTTTAACTAAAATCAATTTTCACAACTTCAGTACAAAATGAATAGAAAAATGTTTATTTACAATATGTTCATAAATTAAATTATCAAGCCGAACGATTTATCACAATAAAAGTGCAGTTCCAAGGAGAAAATCTCAAACAACAACAAATTTGTGCTTTGTGAGTTAAGGCAAATAGCGGGTCATTCTGATTGTACACAGCTATAAGTACTATTTTTCATGGAAAAAAATTGTAAAAATCTCTCTGTCAATATAATATATCGTTTTTACAGACGGACGGACGAACAACATTTTTTTTGCAGACTCGGCATCTTGGGTACATGATCGATGCTCCACCTTACTCCACCCTTAAGGCCCGTAACTTGTATGCTAAAATATAGTCTACCTTTAGGCGCTCAAATATTATATTTTCGCTGATATCAGTGGACAAAGACGCAGTTTCAAAATAGTAAGTCAGCATTTCCCTTCCTAAAAATGTTGCCTTTTAATAGCAACTAAACTTATTTTTTGGGATCCTACCTACTCTGAGAACGGCGAAAAAATCGTAAAAATTTGCACAAAAACTCGTCGTTCTGAGACAAGGTTCAATCCCAAAAAATAAGTTTAGTTGCTTTTAAAAGGCAACATATTTAGGAAGGGAAATGCTGACTTACTTTTTTGAAACTGCATCTTTGTCCACGGATATCAGCGAAAATATAATATTTGAGCGCCTAAATGTAGACTATATTTTAGCACACAAGTTATGGGCCTTAAGTCCACTGAAAACAGGCCTTAGCCCAAAAAATGGTTTTTCCTATGTTGTTGTAGACAAAAATAGAGAAAGATTTTTGTCGAAGGGCCTTAGGTCCACCAGGGCCTCTCTTATGAGGAACCTTGAATCCCATGTCGTTCTGTTACTTCTGTAGGGCTATTCAATCTTGACGACTCGGCGATTTCCAATGTAATTTAGTGAATAGGTTAATTTAATAAAACGTGGCATTTTTCTATATTTTCGGGATTGACTTTGAGCTGTTACGGGATAGTACGGTCAGCCCTTTGTTTTTAGTGTCTTTCGGCGAAAATATTTTTTCATCTACGTCTCCTCTCATTGGGGCTCAGTTCCCACTTTAGATTCATCGGGTGCTCGTGCCTCGTGGCACCCATGGCTTCGGCACCTCTGCCAGTTAATAAAGACTAAAAGAAATGGCCAGCAGGGAAAATGGAATCAAAATTAGCGGATAAGGTTCAACAAATTTGTTGACGTAAACAAATTCCAAGAAATTTGTGTAACAAATTTCTGGTTAGAAAATATTATTTCAAGTCTTACAGTTGAACCGGTTTGTGGAGGCTTACTTTCGAAAAAACAATTCGGAAACTTTTTGCTTTATTCGAAAAAAAGTAGTCACGCCCAATAAAAAGAATAATGTGTGAAGAATTTAACCACAGAGTGGTTTGGTTATACCACTGTTTATATTTTTCCCCGGCGATATGGAGGAACTATATTTTGTTGAATGAAAAGTACATAGTACGGAAGTTTTTGTGCACATAAATCTCATAGAAAGTCGCATAAATATATAATGCTCAAATAGGCTGGCTTGACATGCAGTTTATATGCACCCACCACATGTGGGACATGTAATATTATCTTTTGATATTCGCTTTGCTTATTCTTAAGCAATACTACAAAAATATCTACCATTTAGTCCGAGTATGTAAAAAGAAAGCACATGCAATGAACCATTTTAACTTAGTCAGTCAAAAATACACGCACGACCATTTGAAGTGGCATCATTTTCAACACGATCGTTTATCTATCGTGCAGAAAACGCTGCATTGCGTCTACACTATTGCAGAGATTCTTATGTAAAGCAAATTAATTTTGAAGATCATTTTTCTGGAAAGTCTTTTTGCTAAAACACAAAAAAATATTTCTGAATTTTTTAGGAACGAGATTTTTGTGTGAAAATAGAGTGTTGTGAATGGACTCAAAAACTAATTTTGATAGCAATTTTACATGATTGAAAACACCAAAAAGTTTTCATTTCAAATCGTTTATTGTATAACGTAGCGCTTCAAATTCTAAAATAAAATAAAAAAAATTTATGTAATTCAAATTATAAAAATATAAGCTTCATAATAATTTTGTCATGTACGCGCTCGATACGTTGAGTTTGCTTAGTCGTTTTTGGTTTCGAAAGTTTGTCATTGCTGATGCACATTGCAGTAGCAGTCCGGGAAAGTGTACTTTGCAAGACACTGTCCGGGAATATACGCATTAAAGCGAAATTCCTTAACATAAAAAATTCGATTGGCACAACCGAGATTCGGACCCACCGACCTCCTGGTTACAAGACCGAGACGATACCACTACGCTAAATCGTTCATACATTTAGGCCACATAAACGTTAACAGTATGCTATGCATGGATGTATGTGTGTATTCATAAAGTCACCAATTTCACCATCATAAATGAAAGAAATGTTTTCATTCATAACCAAATTCCTCACTTCTAGTTTACTTCAACAAAAACTTCGGCACGAAACAAATTGTCACAATAAAAACAAATCTTTTAGGAATTATTTTAACAAATTAAATTCAGCGATGATATGAATTTAATAAAGATACAAAAATAATGTGTGTTGAAACAAGTAAGTGATGCTTCCGCAAAAACTGTTAAAAATGTTCAAATCAGGTAATTTATCTAATCAGGCAATTAATCGATGTTATCAGTGTTGCCGGACACTCTGTCCCCCGTTAACTGATTCAGAGAATTCAGCTTAACTTGTCTCGATTCCGAAACATCAAGCAAAGCCAATTGAGACACAGGTCGTCGATATATTGTTCCAGTTGCGGTCCGAACTTTAGCATCACGTACTTGTCCTGATTTGTCCATAAATGTTTCAACAACAATGCCTTTCGGCCAAGTATTACGTTGGAAACTGGAATCGGTCAAAAGAACTACATTTCCAACGTTCAATGGCTCGACTTTATTGAACCACTTCGTACGTTGGACCAAAGTTGGCAAATATTCGGCAACAAATTTTTTCCAAAATTTTTCAGTCATTGCTTGAACGGCTTTCCAATTATTTCGTAATAAATGCGCGTCAGTAAATCTGCCTGGTGGTTTACTTCCATTGGATGATCCAAGAAGAAAATGATTAGGTGTCAAAACCTCGTCAAAAGGTGATTCCAACGAAACATAAGTCAACGGCCTTGAGTTTACTATATTTTCGATCTCAATAAAAAGACTTGTCAGCATTTCATCAGTTGGATACCGAACTGTAAGAACCTCATCTAAACATCTTTTGACTATACCAACCATACGCTCCCATATTCCGCCCATATGAGCACCAGTAGGAGGATTGAAAGACCACTCAATTGCTTCTATTGAAAATTCGTCTTGAATTTTTGTGTAATCCAATTGAGCTATTTCTTCTCGTAAAGTGTTGTTGGCACCATGGAAGTTAGTGCCATTATCCGTAAAAATCTTTTGAGGAGTACCACAACGCCCAATGAAATTTCGAATCGATAAAATACAAGAACTTGTATTCATTGATGTTTCCGCAAAAAATGTTAAAAATGATCAAATCAGGTAATTTATCTAATCAGGCAATTAATCGATGTTATCAGTGTTGCCGGACATAGAGAATGTTATTCTAATGACTAACGGTTTTGTGCCATGAATATTTTCCAACGTTCGTTTAATAAAGGATTGTGTACATTTATTCCAATCCGAAAAATTAGAATTAGTAAAGTACTAGTCGCAAGACAAAAATAATAGCAGATAAAAGTGTATGCTTGAACTGGTGCTTTCAAAATAGACTGTTCTAATTGAAAGAGATACCTCCCTACATAGTATTTAAAGAAAAGACGTTTTTAGATCATTTCATTGAAGAACTCGTCTCCGGCTAATGTTCTTATCTTAAATCGTATTTCGATTGACTGTTCAAAAAGCGGCATATTTTTGCTCATAAATGCACTGTTAGCTGTTTGAATAAAACAAATTGTTTATGTATTTAGTATTTCTAAAACATTCACGAGACATTGCGCTTATTGAACAGCATGTACAGTGACATCTTAATAGCATCGAAATCGGTCTATTGTTATTCATTTAAAATTGAACACGAAATGACCTCATTAAAAGATAGGAAAATTAGATGCCTCTGCTTACACCTGAGATGCATAGGAGAATAATATAAAAACTGTGTTGTTTGCAATAACTAATTGCCAGTCCGTGAGAATTTCATGTACATGTTTTTAATGAATATGAAAAATCTTTGTACCGCAATTAGTAATTGCTTCGCTTGCAATAACATTGCAAATGATCTTTATGTGTGCATTATAAAGAAACGTTTTTCGTTTGGAGTTTGGATTACATCTCAAAGATGACTGTATATTCAAGATTTAGGGATTGAATATTATCAGCACCATTCATAATGGAAACACGTACATCATTAATTGATACATCCAGAAACCATTATGTGCAAATAGAAACGAACGCTTCAGGTATACCTAAAATATAGTACCTAGAGGATTATTTTCGAGCAGAAATCGATAAAACGTTTTACGTTGGTTTGCATCGTTTGCGAAATAATAAAAAAAAATTATTAAATTTACATTTTGGCTGGTGAAGCTGTTAAGATTGCCTGACTTAATCTCCGGATGGATTCTTTTGAAAGAAAACGAAAAAATATGAGAGTTTTGGTTAAAGTAATGATGTATAACGGAGACAAAGCGACAAAAGTAACGCAATAACTTAATAACAAGCCCAAAACAGAATCTTTGACGGTTTTCAGCTCGCTACCATTCTCAATGACCTGGAGAATTCATTTTTGAAAAACAAGAGATGTAAAAAAAGCGACGCCTCAAAAAATCGGAAATTCGAAAAAACTGATGTAGGATTCTTGACTTTTCAAAAAGACATTTTTTAGGTTCCTAACTGATAGTGAGCTCAACAGGCCAGAACAATTAACATCATCTCTGCCACCAATAGGTTTTGTTTTCATGTCACGTATTCTTTTATTGTGCGTGTGATTGCCACTTTTCAAGTGGGTCTTTCGTACATAACTTGAGTGAATCTCTTCCGATTGTCAAAAATATTTTTTTTGTTCGAAAGAACATTGGAATGGAAGAATTTTGTTTGATTTTCGGCCCGAATCACTCAACCAATTTTCACTAATTTTTTTTCATGTTTTCTGGAAGTCCGTCCGTCTTTCATTCAAAACTTTGAAAAGCGATATTTCCGTGCAAAAAGTGTCACCGAACTTCAAAAAACCACGTTTTTAACCACTTTTCGACCGTAAATTAGAAAGTTTTCAACCGATTTTGTCTAAATTCAAGCCAATAATAATTTTTTAATTGCCTTTTAGGAAAAAAAGCTTTTGAAAATCGGATGAGACTTACCCGATTTATGCAAAAAAAAAAACACGCTGGGCCCTGGTAGAGACTCAGTTTTAGGGCCCTGGCTGAGTCCAAAGACATTGAGACACTGCAACGAAAAAGTAAACAATGCGGGTCGAAACTCGGCTGTTACAAACGTCGTCGTAAACGCAATAGACTCCTTTTCGAAGATCTTCGTATCTTCGTACGGGACTAAAAATGTACTCGAAATCAAGAAGTCGTTATATTGGGAGTGAATTTTCGCTTTCTATCGCATTCATTCCAAAAGAGAAAATGACCTACGTTTCCATAGGAACACTATTTTAGTTCCATTTTCCCCCTATTACTTTCTTGCAGAAGTGGAACTACATCTCTTCAAGCTTTAAATGTTAAACGACGGAAGCGCTACAAAATTGCTTGTTTACCACTGTACTAAACAGTGAATAGTTCAAAGATTTCGCACTTCCAATTTGTATGAATACGCCATACGCCATGACCTGCGCTACCATTTTTGTATGGAAATCTCATGACCACCCAGCGCCCACCAATGTGATCGTTGATTAAACACAAAGTATGACCTAGATAGAGGTGAGAAAAGAAGTGAAAAGAGGACAAAAGACAATTTTCTGCGTATCGCTTTCGACTGTATTTCATTTTCTTTTTACTTATTTGCTTTGATCGAGTTAATGCAATAGTTTAGAAAATATATACTCTCAATATAACGACGTCTTTAACTGACCTGACTGTATTTTGATATGTTTGATATCTTTCTCATATTCCGAGAAATCAACTATCGTATTTATGTAATATTTTCATAAATACTGTATATTTTTGGCATAGTGTATAATGTTGAAAAAGTTATCTGTTAACCTCCTTTTGTATCAAGAGGATTATTTTGTTTATATCTACGCAATGTTAAGCCTCCGTCAATACCACAATAAATATCGTTAAGAACATTACAAAGCAAATCTAAATCTATTTCCTTTCGATCCTATTGTAAATTGTATATTCAAAGAATACATATTTATCATGTATGCTTCATATCAAACTTTATAAATAATTGATTAGATATTGAGGTAAAGGAAACACGTCAAGTCGAAAGCACTCGCAAGACAAAAATTGCCCGAAGTCCCTCGAGCTTTACGAAAACGGTTAAAAAAACACTGATGAAAATTCTTTACAGAAAAAAAAGACGAAATGTTTAAGAGATTTTCCAAATAGAGCTCAACATTTGAAAGAAAATTTAAATTATCTAGAAAACCAAGAGTGCAATTAGGCAGGGTTGGGTTCGCTAGCGGAAATTTTTAGCAACGCTAACGCTAAAACTGAACCGAGCGCTTTTTGAAAGTAACGAGAATTAACGATCGCTAAAACTCGCTAGTTTTGAGAGGAAGAGCTTTCGGCTGGTTTTTTGACTCAAGAGTTGTCATGAAACAAAGAAATAAATGTTGTAGGACATAACTAACTTTGTCGATCATATCTGAAAAAAAAATTTCTAACACTTACGGTCGTTCGTAAATTATGTCATGCTAGAAGAAGAGAGAGACTCTGAGACTTGCATTTCGGAGTGTGACGAGGCGGAAGGGCTAGAAAATGTTACGTCGCGCTAGGTTTTTGTAAACATTTGCAATAATTTTTTTATTTTTCTTCAGTTTTCTAAGACGAATAGCAGCTGGAAGATTCTGATCACATTGTATCGGCATATAATTATTTATAATTTTGTTTTTGCTTAAAATTTCTCAGAATAGTCCTTTTTAAGCGGTTTACTTGACCGTGGAAAATAAAATTTGATAAGATTTTTCTCGATTTTTCGGTCCAAACATAATAAATTAAATAATTTCTTTATTGACGTTTCGCATCTTTATTGATGCATCTTCAGAATATCTGTACAAACAACAAACCGTTTGACAATAATTGAGCTTAATAAAAATTTGGATTGATTAGTAACACTATCACTGAATGATCACACTGGATGGAGCTTTTACTTCTTTTATTAAGCTTTTATACACCGAACTTATGTTCTGCGTGTCTTTTCTAAAGTTCATAGTGGAACTATTCAGGATATGTAAAAACTCAAGAACTTTTCTTTTCGCGTAGCTGTGCTCTACCTCCAAGACAGAGATCTTGTCGATATTAGGTACATGGCCCGCTTCATAATAATGGTGGACTACCGCCGTTGTGCCTTCTAAGTCGTCAGTTTGGTTAAAAACTTTGATATCCGTCACATGTTCTTCCTTTCTGGTTTTTATTTTTCTTCCCGTCTGACCCACGTAATCCAAATCACATTTTGCTCTTCTGCCGTCACCCAAACATGGCATATTATTTACAACATCATACATCTCACTCACCGGAGTTTTCTGCTTTAGCCTAGAGAAAATGGTTCGATTCTTGACCATCGGTTTATATCCCAATTTTACGTTATCGATTCCTCTACACAGAATTTTCCCGATGTTCTGAGCGCATGATTCCCTGTATTGCATCCCTTTGTAATTAATTTTCGTCGGAGGGATCTTGTTATTTTGGGAAGTCAGGCTATTAGATGTTGCAATTCGATTCACATTGACGCTATTATTAGGAGAAGCTGGTCTGTTTTTTAAATTGCGGAACCTTTTCAACCTTTTGTTTATCAAGTGAGTCGGGTAACCATTGTCCATAAGAAGCTCTTTGGCCAGGTTGGTATTCTTCCAATGGAATTTCTTTGAGCTTAACTTCATTAGTCGTTTTATTAAATTGTCCATAACGTTCAGCTTATGGGTCAATGTGTGGTTAGAGTAGAAATTTAATATTCTGCCAGATGACGTCGGTTTTGCATACCAATCAAATTCGATGTTATGATTTTTCCCATGGATTAGCTCCACATCCAAGAACGGTAAAACGCCGTTCATTTCTTCAGCTACGGTGAATTGAATTTTACTATGGATGGAGTTGAAAACGTCTAGCGTGTATCTTATCGTTGTCGACGGAATGATCAGAAACAAATCGTCAACATATTCTATACATTCTTTCAGTTGGAAATTCAATTTTGTTGTAGCTTCGTCTAACACATGTTCCATGACTAAATCTGCTAAAATAGGACTTAATGGGAGGCCCATTGGCAATCCATCGATCTGTTTGTACATTGTGTGGTTATACGATTACACGATTACAGTCTCTCGTGACGAAGTTTAGCAGCTGGATAAATTCTGGTTTGGGGATGGATGTAAATTGCTGAATTTCATTCCATCTGTCGTTGATAATGCGTTCTACCAAATCCAAGGGAATCTTTGTAAACAAGGAAACCACGTCAAACGATACCATTTTGCAAGATGTGCTCAGCTTTGTATTCTGAAGTCTGTTAAGTACATTTGAAGCATTTCGTATGTTATATTTACTATTCGATGTCAGGTTGTTCAGAATTTTGGTCAAGAACAATGCAGCTTTGTAGGCTGGAGACTCATAACTCGCTACTATCAATCTTAGAGGGTTGCCTCTTTTGTGGACTTTAGGTTGGCCATATATCTTCGGAACAGAGGAGTTATGCATGACCAATTCATCATGTTCTTCATCATTAACGTATCCTTGCTTTTTTAGATTGTGCGCGAGGTGAATTATTCTTTGGTATAGAAAATCCGTTGTGTCATACTTAGGTTTACAGTATACTGATGAATCAGAAAGAATTTCCAACATTTTACGGTCGTATTCCGATTTTGAAATAATGACTGTTCTGTTACCTTTGTCGGCTGACATCACTATCAAGTCATTGTTACGTTTCAAAAAGTTTTGCGATCGTTTGTAGATGCTAATAACTTCGGCTTTTATAGGATCATCAATGGGATTGTTGTATTTCTCTTTGTATAAAATGTGTACTACTTTTGAAAGTTTTTCCTCTCTCACGTCATCGTCCGATTCCTCCCATAGGACATTCTCAATGTCAGCTATGAATATAAAAATCGGAAAATCTTTCTGTTCTATAGGGAGAGAGAATTTTGGCCCCAATGAGAATAACCAATTGATGTCCTCTGGAATGTTGGTGTCCGTTAAGTTGATAAGCCAATTATTGTTAAGTCTAGTGGTAAAACCTAGTTTTTGTAATGTGCGTTGTTTTAGTTCATTGAATTTCTTAGTATTGGTATTTTTATAGTGACTAATCATTGTTTGTTTGAAAAGTTTTTGCTCCTCCATAAATTTGTCCACCCACCAGTTTTGACTATAGCTTTTGATCCTATTTTCCAACTTTTCCATTTTAGACTCTAGGTACTTGATGTCGCTATCTTTGTCTGCTATCAATACGTTGAGAATTTTACGGTGGAAGTTGTTAATGATATGTTTCAACTTTTTTGTTTGTGACTGGTTGTTTGGCAGGAGTTTGTAAAAATGCCGCGAAAAATTGTCCAAAAATGCCGGAGTGAGTTTGGCCTTCCGACATCTTATGAGGAAAATTCTTTGTGGTATTTTCTTGGCTAATTTTCGGTTGCAATTGGCGTAGTCTTTGAAAATTCGGTTAACATCGAACCCGAAGGTTGCTTTTATGTACGCAAAGAAAACGAAGTTTTCCATGCTGAAGGCTTAGTTGCTTCATAGTTCCACTATGAACTTTAGAAAAGACACGCAGAACATAAGCTCGGTGTATAAAAGCTTAATAAAAGAAGTAAAAGCTCCATCCAGATGAGTTGTGATCATTTAGTGATAGTGTTACTAATCAATCCAAATTTTTATTAAGCTCAATATTTTATACGAATTTAATAAAAAAAAAATAACTATTCTTCAAGCTCAATTATTGTAAACGGTTTGTTGTTTGTACAGATATTCTGAAGATGCATCAATAAAGATGCGAAACGTCAATAAAGAAATTATTTAATTTATTATGTTTGGACCGAAAAATCGAGAAAAATCATATCAAATATTATTTATAATAATTACAATTTGGCAGCCGATATGACGACATAAAGATACAACTGACATTTTGTTACGTTTTTGTTAAACACATTGTCTACTATGATTTTCACATTCAATACAACTAACGAAACGTCAGACTTTCTTTATTTCGTTATATTGGATGATTTAATTATTGGCTCATATACCGATGTAACAAGAAAATAACAGGGTTAGAAAACGTTAGCAACAAACGAAAATTAAGACAACGATCTTTGTTGCTACATCTCAATTCTAATTTTCAATGTTTTTATAACGATTAATAATTCGTAAGAACAACTGGCCATTTTTGAGGTGGGAGTAAGAGATGTCAGATGTTACATTCTATAATGTAGACGCACATCTTAAGAAACTAGACCATGCCTTAATATTACGTCATACAGTAATATATATTTAATGTAACATTAAATTTCAAATTTATATTACACACTACGCGAAAGCGAATGCGGGCAAGTATGTGCATAACATACACGGTAACGTTATGTGAGATTTTCTAGTCGATGACAGTATAATATTTTATTGTAACAGTGTTGATATGACGCATCTCACATCACACGAACATTGTACTGAGACGAACGTTTTAGGAGTTGTTTAGCCTGATTTATCCGTCTAGCGACTGGAATTTATCCCTCTAGCCGGATAAGTGCGGACGGTAAACATATGCAGGGGACCCGCACGCATTATAATAGATGTAGCAAACAGAATAGATCTTGTAAAAAGATTAGAACGTATCTAAGCAAATGTTTCCTTCATTCTTAAGTGTATGAAATTACGTCGACATGAAATTGAATTGAAAATTGCAGAACGGGCAGCATTGAAAAGCACGTCCGAAGAAACGGCGCAAAAACATCTTGATTCCTTAAAAAAGCCCTACATTAAAAAAACTTTGAAAAATTCGAAAAAAAATTGCACTAGGCCCGATCTTAGAACCGACCTAGAGCACTTAGGAGATGTCTCTGATCCATACTTCGTTGAACAAAAAAGTTCGCCTCTTTTTTGTCTGCAACACTGCTCAATGATGAGGTTATTGAAGAAATATTCACAAAAAAACACCAAATATCGTGAAGGTGGTGAAGGATCGCGTAGTGTGAGTTGGGCCCACACTGAGGATTCTACGGCTGAACCATTCAAGATTTTCCGACTAATTTAATTTTTGGTGATTTTCTGATGTCCATATCTTTTATTTTACAATCTTTCCAATCTCGAAAGTATACAATTATGTCTTTTGAGAGTTTTGTGGGTTTAAAACACAATGAATAAATTCCAATTCGGTGTTGCCGCTTTTGGAAGAATGGATGTCTGTAAACAAATTGGCCATGTGATGTCATTTGTCAACGAAAACACAGATTCCCGTGATGATCACAAATTAAATTACATTTTTTGATTACAAAGTTTCCACTTCACAAAATTTTACAACTTTTTCTAAATATGTAAACGTTTCTAATAAAAACAAAATTCTCAAAAATCCACTAGAAGAAAGCGAAATAATGCTTGCAGAAGCTGGATGTTTTAAAACACTTTTCACACGGTAGAAATTAGCGATTTTTTGATGGATACAGCAAATTATTTATGAAAAAAAGGTTCAAAACTCAACAATTAAAAACAGCACAACAAATGATCAAAATGTAATTACATTTGAAATTTATTTAATGGAAGTAAAACTATAATTTGTGAGATACTTCCGATACTTCACTAGACAATCTAAAATTTAAAAAAATTAACTGAAGGCCTGTCAAAGCCGTCAATCAAAACAATGGATGATAATGTCGATAAAGATGATGAAAATCAAGATACGGTTGACCCGTACGGTTATTTCAAAAATAAATTGAGTTTTCAGAAAATGAAAGTTTTTTTTTCGAAAAAATTGAATTTTCAAGAAATTTAAAGTGAAAATTGAAAATTATCAAGAAAATCTAAATTTTTGAAGAATTC
>CM055406.1:92968920-92980255 GCA_029228625.1 Pseudolycoriella hygida
TTGTCCCTTCTTCCAAAACAACTGATATCAATTGGGGTGACGTTTACAGCTTTGAAACGCAAAAAATTTTTTTAGAATGTTTTCATTTTTGATTAAAAAAATGCGTCACAAATGCCCGACTTACCAATGTAATAATTTTTCTACGCTTTCAGCTTTCATACGCAAAACTTTCATTTCCTGTACAAAATACGTCATACATCTCATAAAGTGAAATTTTTTGCATTGTGAAAGCTGAAAGAACAGAAAAACTATAACACTGGGGGTCCGGCATTTGTGACGCATTTTTTTAAATCAAAAATGATAACATTCTAAAAAAATTTTTTGCGTTTCAAAGCTGTAAGCGTCACCCCAATTGATATCAGTTGTTTTGGAAGAAGGGACGAGGACTTGCGTCAAGTTTCCCTTTTAAAGAGGGTTTTTGTTGTGATTTATGTTTCTCTGCCCAAAATAAATTTTAGAAGTCTATAAAGAAATACGTGTCCAATTTTTTTTGCCTGCCGAACATGGGTTGTTCCAAAGTGAATCTTTCAGATTTCAGACCCCTTTTGCATTTCGCATGAGTCTTAAAACTTGAACGTTCATTTGCACGAGTATTTTCATTGTTAAGCTAATAAAACGAGATTACTCATTCATGTTTACGACACATGCCTTTGTCACAACAGGTTTTAATCATTTATTGTAATTTCTAACAGAAAATTTCTTGCAAATTTACAACGGAATAGATAATTTAAATTGACACGATGAGAAGCTAAAATTAGAATCGATTAATGTGTCTATCAGCAACAAAAGTTGTAACTTATTAACAAAGGAGACAAAATAGCAATTTTTCCATTTTGTTATCAAAACGTATGCTAAAGGTCAAAATGTGACAAGCAGAAATCGTTGGACAATGAGTACACTTTCCCATCGGAGACGTGAACAATTTATTTACTGTTCATTTCCATTCCAATTATAAATTTACATTAGCATCTTAATATTTGAATTTTCGTTCTAGTTCGCTAAAACCGTTCAATTTGTCTGACACATCAAATCAGCAAGAAATGAGCCAACTTTCCCATTGATTTTTAATTTATTGCTTTCATTATATTGATTGGTTTTATTAATGTTGTTTTATTGCAACATCTTTCGTAATTTATTGTTTTGTATCACAGACTTTGTAAGTGGCTCAATATTTTTCATCATTGCCATGTGAAACATCCATTTTTCATGAATCGAAGCATGCCTGAAAGTGTTCGAATGCAGTAGTCTGTTAAGTGTGTTTGGATAGGTGTTCCTTCTCCCATGGCTAGGTCGTAAAAAAAATTTCAATAAATTTTGAAACAAAATTTAAAAAAAATGGGCACAATTGTCTCAGCACTTACGTTTGCTAAGTCAAGTAAGGGCGAAAAACCTCTCCATATCCATAAAAAAGCTCAAAGTTTAAAAAAAATATAAAAAACTTTTTTCTTGTACTAGGGCCGATTTTCGAATCGACCTAGAGCACTTAGTAGAGACCTCTGACCCCGACTTCCATGGAGAATAATGTTCGCTACTTTTTAGACCCGTACGAAGAACGAAGTTCTTCGTAAAAGGATCTTATGCGTTTACCACGAGTTTGTAACCACCCCAATTTCGACCGGGGAGTTGGAGGATAGCATCGATCATGGTCCTTAGATGACGAATCCGTCCGTCCGTCACCGCGATAACTTGAGTAAAACTGAACCGATTTTCAAAAACTTTTTTTCCCTGAAAGGTAATCGAAATATCTTTTATGGGATTGAATCTGGGCACTATCGACCTAAGAGCCGCTGAGCTAGGGCAGTTTAAGTGGTTTTTGGTCTTTTGTACATAACTCGAGTAAATCTTTTCCGATTTTTATAAATTCTTTTATGTTTGAAAGATCTGGGCATGGCCGACTATTTATTGAAGACACTTTTTTAAATTTGAGTCCTTGGACTTAGCTAGGGCACTAAAACCGAGTCTATGCTAGGGCCATACGTGTTTTATGTACATAACTCGAGTAAATCTTTTCCGATTTTCATAATTGTTTTTTTAATCGACAGGTCTATGAAAGCCCTACTATTTGAAGAAGAAATTTGTTTGAGATTGGACCCAAGGATATAGCTAGGGCACTAACATCAAGTCTCTGCTAGGGCCATACGTGTTTTTTGTACATAACTCGAGTAAATTTTTTATGCTATGTTGCAGAGCAAATTGAGGGAAACATTTTTGTCTATGAAAGTATGTGTTTGAGGCAATTCCTTATGGCCCTGGGTCGGTCCTAAGTTCTGCCCAAGACAAAAAAAATGGTTTTTCACTATGTTGTAGAGAAAATGGAGGGAAATATTTTTGTCTATGTACGTATTTGCCCAAGGCCTCTCCTGAAGACCCTAGATCGGTTCTAAGGCCGGTCCTAGACAAAAAATGGTTTTTTGCTATAAAAAATTGAGATGAACATTTTTGTCTATTTGGGGGTCAATTTTGTTCTTTGTCATGACCGAACCGAAATTTTCGGTTTTTCGGGTAACCGACTCATGTCTGAGAGACTCAGTTTTAGGGCCGTAGTCCAACGACTCGAAGTCAAAAAATGTTGTTTCATAAACTGTCAGGCATGCCTAGACCCAAACACATGACGAACGTGACGTGTTATCAATGTGTCTGACAAAGAAATCGAACAAAAATACAAGTCAATTAAAGCTTTCATTGAGTTATCTCGAGTTTTTGATCCGCGCAGGGAGAACAGGCAGCGCGTCGCATAGTAGGATGAGATCTTTAGCGTCTTCAACACATAGGAGTACCTGGTCCTGTATCGGTTAGCACTGTCAATGAAAGTGATGTTTGACTTTATTCACACAAGAGAAAACATATTTACAGACAGTTACGTCACGGTCAGATCCAGATTCAGATATAAAACGTAGTTCAGTGGGGAAGATTAGCGTCAACATATGTTGTTAAATTACTGATCATGTCCTTGTAAAATTGTATTTTGAAATTACCCGTAAGGTATTTTTAAAAAACGTGTCCAAAGTAACGACGCAAGAAAAACCCTTCCTACTAGAACTAATTTCGTAGATCCTCCCTGAGCAAAAATGTTGTTCTCAATTTTCTGGGGCAGTAAGGAGTGGTGTCGGCACCAAATTTTTTTTTTAGTACTGCGGAGATAAGATTACCTCTGAAATAGAAAATAATCAAGAAAATCTGATATAAATTTGCTGAGCAGCCACCTGCCAAACCCTTACTTAATCCTCATTCTAGGTCCCACCCGATTCCCCTCACAGGTCTTCACCTGATCCTCAACCTAGTTCGAGTCCTCATCCAGCACCTAATGCCCCTCCCAATCTCCCACCTAGTCCACATCCAAATTTTCCATCGACCTCATACCACACCATATTTCGCTGACAAATAGTCAGTCTCACCGACCCTAAAAAACAACTTTTCAACGTGAAACCCACAACATCGGGGTTCAAATTCGAATGGTTAAACTCATAAGCCCCGTATACTTTGTTTAAAAAAAATCATTTTTGTGGAAATCTTCATACAAAGATGACGGAGAGAAAACCGATCCAAAAAGCGAAGCCTTAGACTACTCTGAGAAGTACATTTTTCAATGGTTCTCAGAGGTTCTAGAAGCGCTGCGACGTAGGTCTGTCTTATGGTCGTCAATTGTACCATGTATACATTCGAAATTACCAATCAAAAGGTCTTTCAGACGATGCGAATGACATAAAACTGCAAGATTTACAAATAATGTTTGAATAGGTAAGAATGTTTTACGCTACATTTAATTTACCTTGATGTTATGCCTACATTACCAGGAAAGTGAAGATTCCTGAAATAGCAAGAAAAAAGAAGTGAGTTTAAGAAAAGTTGTAAAATTGTTGAAAATTTTCTGTAGTGACTCCAGTGGCCCCGAGCATTTCATGCGTAGGAACGATGTAGAGTTGCAGAAAGCTGAAAACCAGCATATCAAGATAAAATTGTGCTTGATGTGCTAGTTTTCGTTTTTCTGTCTCTGTAGTTCGTTGAATTGCCCATTAATCAATTTATGTAAGTAAAGATAAGGAATTAATTTAAGAAAGTAGCTGACAGCCTGAGGAGTCTAAATTAATAGTGGATAACCGCCCGATGAAGACTTTATGAGCAGAAATGCCAAGTACTAGATTTAGGTTAGGTTTAGGTTTAGATTTATTTTAATTTCTTGAAAATACATTTACATCGAGAATTGTTTTAAGTTTCAGTGTGCTTAGGCACTTTAAAGAAACATTAGAGATATTCTTAACATAATTATTTTAGATTTGTTGAGTTTTGTTGTTTACATTCTATTACCATTTTATTAAATTACGTTTATTTATATTTATATTTTGTTTTAATGTTATTATTATTATAATTTATTTTTAATTTTTCTTATTGTTTTTGATTTCATTTTCTGCATTTGTGTTCACGTGTTTGTTGTTTTAATATTTATGTTACTTAATTAATTATAAAGCCTTTAACTATGAATTTGATTAAATAGGAGGTGACGACGTTATGACAGGAGAGTTTCAAAATCAGTAGGACAACTAACTAAGCGCCTGGAGGATACCGACAACGAGATTACACGAATAGTGAGAGCACAATCATATCATATCATATCAGATCTCAATTTACCCACTTGAATATTTGTTATGTAATATTAAAAGAATGGACACCATGAATCATTTTAGAGAAACGCTTATAGCTCATAAGACGAGGAATTGTTTACATTTATATTTAGCCAGGGTATTGTTGTTCTGACAACCACTCTTTGATCTTCCTCTTAAAGAAGTTAAGGTTCATTGTTGCGAACTCAGCCGGTAAGGAATTGTATAAGTCGCTTCCAGCAATTGATAGTGCGCCTTGTCCTAATTTCGTACGCGTACCAGCATGAAACAGTGGCTTGCGATGTCTGGTGTAGTATCTATGTGAGGTTTTGTTCAGCTTAATCGTGTTATGAGATTGTCCTAATACCGCATCTTGCACATAAGTACAGACGTTCATTTTGTAGAGACTGTTAATGTTCAAGACACCAGGGCAATGAGTTTTAAATAAATCAACCGTACTATGACGTTAGCGTAGTTTACACGCGTGCTTAGGGCATCTCTTTTGTAATGTCTGCAGCTGTTTTATACTTTTATTACTAGCTTTACCCCAGGTGCCAGTAAGATATACGAGGCGCGAATGCGCTAGTGAAAAGTACACTTTCATTAGAACAGATTTAGGCAGGATGTACTTAAGTTTATTCATCACCCCACTCACCGATGATAACTTTTTGCACAACATCGTAATATGAGCCACCCATTTTAAATTTTCGTCAATCAAAAGGCCAAGATATTTGTAGGTTGTAACCACTTCCACAACTTCACCGTTGAGAGTAACAGGTTGAATCGCAGAATGACCTTTAACAGTTCTACGGAAATGCATAATTTTCGTTTTCGCCAAACTACTACAAACTGAAGGTAGCTCATTTGGTGGAAAAATGATGAAAATATGAATTTTTTCACAGACATCGATACTTTATCACATGAAAAGTTGTCTTTTTATCTCTTGTCGATCTTGTTATAAAGCAATACATTCGATACATAGACGAAAAAAGGCGAAAATGCTGGTAAATTCGAAAGAAAAACACAACAAAATTCTGATTCCATTTGATTTTAATTGATACCTTCATATACACACCTGTACTGAATAAATAATCAATAAATTCGCCTTTGACGGTGTTTTTAGCTGTGCACAAGGATAATCTATACATATACCGGTCTCGATGTACGCCCGTTGTATGTTGTAAATTAGATATTTTAATCAATATACACCGTGTCTTGCGTTGGATTTTAAATTTGATGTAGTTTTCAGATACATACCATTATACCCATCGAATCGTTTTTCATTTGCGAAAATGTTCAAACATAATTTATTAGATTTAAAGAGAGAACTTCGCTTCGCAGAAAACACAACGTCGTGTATACGAATTTATTTTCTAAGTTACACATTTCGTTCACACTGATGCATTCTCTGAGTTTGGCGCTTAGAATTTTACAATTACAATTTTGTTTGAATTTCTTTGCTTTGTTTAAATAATCAAAAGAATATTAAGTGATTTTGTTGGTTGTCGTTTCGTTTGAATGATTTATCGAGTCCAACGTCAGACGAAATTTAAATTTGTTCAACAAATCAGAAAACTGAATAGTAGATATACATGATGCGCGTCAGGGCCAAAAATAAGTTGTACAATACTTTCGGACGGTTGACTTCGCATGAATATGAATTTTTTCATAACTAGAGGAGAAAGTAGCCAATTTTTCTTAACAACGAGATCTAAATTTGTGGAAATAGTAGGGTAGCTGTGGAGCATGTGATGTTTTCCTTTCGGATTTCTCCACGGACATTTGAAATAATCTTTTAGTGAATGTACTCTCAGACTGTATGATTTACTTCTATTTCGAATCGTTACTATGCACTATAGGGCTAATTCCATCGGTACAGTCACCTGGGAAACGAATTTCTTCTCTTTCACTCTTTCAATGTGATTTATATTAGCGCTAGCGTGGAGTGTTTCGAATGCTATTGAAAATTGAATTAGATTCACAAAATCTTTGTCGGAAAAAATTGGCACCTATAATGGCAAATTACTGTATGAATGTTTATGAAGACTTTATCAGTTTATGACGATCGATTTCTCGATCTGGAACACAGATCTCTTGACCCTTTGTTCCCAATCCCAACCTAGAATCTTCATTTTCGTTAAGTGCTTGTTGAGTGGAGTGTTTTTGGACTTGTTTTTAATTTTTCATCTCCCAACCCGGAAATAAGATTTTCAGGCTGCCAAGACTCCGAAAATACCTTTGAAAAATTTTAAAACTCAAATTTGGACGCCCCACCATCGCTCTGAAGAGTTTCGTCTGGTTCGTGTCATATATGGCCACTTTTCACCCAATCTATGAACGACCTACTGTTGAGTGACCACTCAAAATTTTCTTAAGGACTGAGGCAACAACCTGGAATAACTTTTAGGTTTCAAAAATAACGATTTACCTAAAATTAAAATCAAAAAGTGTTCCCAACTATGGGTTTTGCAACAAAAAATGCGATGAAATTTGACTAAAGCATCATAAAAATCAGTTTTTTGTCATTGTCTTTTGTTCTGAAATAAAATTCAGTTTCTATTCTCTTTGGCAATAATATTTTCAAATCGATTTTGCCTTGAGTCAAATGTTTTCCATAGTCAAGTAATAGTCGTTTTTTTGTGTTTGGAAATCGACGAATTTCAAAGGTTGTATTCCGTTTTTGTATAGAATTTGGCACGTTCCTCGCGACTGCTGCAGTTGATGACTCCGTAAACATTTTTACAAAGCGTTCCGTCGCTTGTGAATGGCAAGGAAATGGTTCCATTTTTTTTTGTCATGGATCAAAAGCTCCGCGAGATCGAATTTGGTCGTGATCGGAGGTTCGCTGATCGCAACGGCATTCCATTTGATGAGTTCGGTATAATCGGCAGCATTAAGTTCAGGAATATCGAAGCGTAGTACGCCAATAGATTGTATCTGTCGAGCTTCACGTATCCGTGACACCGCAAGAGTTCTCACTTGAACTCGGTCATCAGTTAACATTCGAATTCGAATACCTTTCAGGATTACCTCTGCAGGATGCTGAAAAGCTATTTCCGGCTCTAGTATTTATTTATCCCGGACAAAATAACCTGGACTGAATTACCCCGGGCAAAATTACACCGGACAAAATATCCCTGTAACTAAACGAACAAAATAACCCGCTTTTTATTTTTCCATCATTTTCAAGGCCTACGGCGCAGCTTTCTGTACAAATTTTGGATAATCAAGAATGGGGTTATTTTGTCCTGGTAAAAATTTATGTCCGGGGTAATTTTGTCCAAGGGGTTATTTTGTCCTGGGTATTTTGTCCGTGGTAAATAAATCCGAACGCCTAGCTTCCAACTGACACAGTTTCTGTCGGGCCACATGTGCTTCAGGAAAGGAAATACCTGCATTGGTTTGGGTTCGCGGACGACCTTGATCCAGGAGGACCGGGTGTCCATGAAGATTTCCTTACCCTTATAAAAAAAAGGTGAAATTATAATATAGATGAGACAAAACACATTCGTTCCTCAGGTGGCGTGGTAGCGAGAATGTATGGGTTACCATAGGCGCAATGTTCTCCTTCCATTCGACGCCAAGGTCGTGGTTCTCGCTTAGCGCAATTACGGCAGTAAATTTTTTGGCGCGTTGACCGGAAATGCGGATTGGCCTCATATAGAACAAACTTTTTAAAACCACACCCTGCCGTCTATGTGGGCGTAATTATTGAACGGCCCCAAAGTACCAATACCATGGCAACGTAATTTTCTTAGAAATGTGTATTTCGTTGAAGACTTCAATTTTGTCGAATCAGAAAAAATCCAACAAGGGACCGTCCGTAAAGTATGTACTATTTCCAGACTCCTCATCCCCCTTTCCTCGTACTCAAGAATGTATGGAAAAAAATGACGAAATGTATGGAACGTACGCTTTCATCATAATCCCCACCCCCTAAGGTTGTACGTACTTTATGGATGGCCTCTTTATCAGATCCGAACAGATCTGCCCAACTAATTTTAGCAAACCCTCAGACCTCAAAACGAAATTTTGTAAACATTTCACCATGTTTCATTTCTTTGTGCCACATTTTTATATGCAAATGCATGACAGAGAATGGTCCTTAATTATTTTACTCAACTGATTTATGTTTATCCCCTTTCTCCTTCGCGTGCCCCTAACTGGTATCTGCTACAAAATTAAGATTTCTTATACAAATTTTCTTTGTCACAGCATTTAGTTACGCAACGAGAACAATAAGTACACTTTTCAAGAATAGTGGCGTGTAGTCACTCTACAAGGCCTATTTCGTAGAAATCGCTACTATATTTTTGATTTGACAAACGCGACAATCACTTTGTCAAAACAATAATAAGAAACGAACTGAAAAAAACAACAAAAAATATATCATTTAACCTTTCAGCTATGAATTTTGTTGTGTCTTGCATGGAACTCGATAAATGTAATTTTGATGATATAATAGTCCCCGCAGCAGTTACAAACGAGGTTCGGTTTAAATAATAATATTTGGAAAATAATATATACGAGAACCAACTGCGCCCAACATTATTGAAATTTATTGCGATTTGCAATATAGTAGCTGCTTGGAAAACTTTGTCTAGGGATTGTATTTAATATTAAAAATATTAAATGCTTCGTAACGCGACAGCAAAAGATTAAAATTTATGGGCTAGCTAATCGATACCATTGACCATTTTGAGTTGTGGATTGGTTGGTAAAAGTGTGCAGCAATAAATCGTTGTATTGATGGTAGCACGCCATCCATTGATTAAGAGAAATTCAATAGTGTTGCCTGATGAAAATCAACTTGGTGCGAAGTCTTCGACATACTAATACCTAAAATGGGAAGGTGGGTTTTGTAATACAAATTCGACACCCAAAAAGTTGACGCTGTTGCGGCTAAAAGTATTGTTGAGATAACCGATCAAGTGCTGATTTGTTTTGCAGTACATCGGGAACTGTCAAAGTATATTTCTTTTGTCGTTTGCTTCTTGAATTCGAGCCACTAACCAGGCAATTCTTACTTCGGAAACAACATTTATGACACTTTCGATTATAAATAACGTTATTTTTGCGTTACGCTACAAAAATGATATATTTGTAGCGTTACTTCAATGCATCCGCTTTCGGTGATTAGTATTTATCGTGTATAAGTGACCATCATAAAGTCATATGAATTCTAAGTTTGGAAATATGAACATCTCCCTCTCTTTTTTTATATGAACATTCGAATAAATAATGAGAGAGCTTGGATGACAAAGCCAACACACCTAAAAACGTGAACGGCTAAACTAACATACCTACACTCATGCACTTATACACTGAATAAAAGTCGGTTATTCTAACACTCGTGCGCGTCCGCAGCTGATATACACGTCTACGCTGTCAATGCTGGTATGCAATAATATACTGTAATAAAATGGCTTAGACACACACCGACGACATAAGTATTAGTACTTTACATATATGGATTTCTAGTCGAGGCGGCCAACTGACCTTGAAACACAGATACTATGATCCTTTGTTCCTTTGTTCTTCCCCGTTACTCTTCTATCATTCCACCTAGTCATGTATTCTGTCTTAGGTAGATTCGCACATTAAATGTTCCCATTTCTTAACGCATAGTTGTAACCGGTACGCCGAATGAGCCTCGTCGTCTGAGCACACACACTACGATACATATTCTAGCCTCCTGCACAAGCCGTACACGCCAAATGAATCTCGCTGTTTGGGCGCGGACATTACAATGTATCTTCTAGCCTCCGTCGAAACTATGCTTATTCTAAACGAGCCCATAAATGTAGTGTATCACACAACTGAAATACCACTTTCAAGGGGATTTGTGTGAGTAACCATTAATCTCTTTGTTGGAACACATGCTTAACGTGAATTCTGAACCACGCCTATATATTGTAGCTACAGATATAGGATTTCATCTAGTGTTCATTATATCTCCACCTTAAGATAGACTCAGATCAGAATTCTTCGTGTATGGCTGCCGTCATACATGTCGTTCTTCTGTGTACGGTTCATTGTGAACACCAAACACCACAAATATCCATTTTTAGAAGCTTGGGTATGCTTAGTAACGTTACTTTCATGCTACAAATTGAAGAAAAATCCTATAAGTTACCATTGAGCTAACCCTTTCCTTAAGTAATACTACATTACATATTAAGGCATATAATCGTGTAATGGTAATCGAAGTTGGTAAAATTTCAAGCGGCTTCAGCTCCAAGGAATTTACTTACACAGACAATTATTACGCGATCATATGCCTTAATATATAAACTATATATATATATGTATATATATGTATATATATAATATACTATATGTACATGGAAATCGTTGCAAAGATAACCGTTTCAATTTAATATGCAGTTGACATAGCAAAATGGTCGGTTATTCAAAGTAATTTTTTTCAAAGAAAACGTAAGCAAGAATTCAATTTGATTGAAACTTAAATTGAATTACAACAAAATGTGTTGAGATGAGTTGAGGGTGTTCGAGAAAAGGCGTAACATGTGAGTTTGCAATGTTTCTCCCAGGCATAGAAAACATTTGCACTCACTATAAATAATAATAGTATATTATAATACAAGGGGTATAATCAAGTAATTATAGTCGAGGTCGGTTAAAGTTCGAGGGGCGTCAGCCCCGAGAATTTTTACCCACCGAGCTATAATTACGCGATTGTTCCCTTGTGTTATACGATAGTTTATCACATTTTG
>CM055406.1:92980755-92993022 GCA_029228625.1 Pseudolycoriella hygida
ATTATAGCCCCATTATTAGGGTAATAATTGGCTCATTATAGGCTCGATAGCTGATAAATATATATAATACATTATAACATAATCTATATCTCTATCTATCAATAAAAATATAAATAATATCACATATATAATCGCGTGATTATAATCGAGTTGAGTGAATCATCTTACGCCGGCCGTCGGTCATTAACTTCATCTCGGTGCGTGAATAGACCTAGAGCACTTCGCCCGGAGGTCACTTCAGGTATCGAGACTATGAACAAGAGATTTAGTAGTGTTATACGATAGTTTATTGCTGGTGCCTATAATGGTCAATTTTACACGAAACTGTGGATTTAACAACAAAAAAATAGGGTAAATGCACCAGTTATCAGCCAAACCATAGTTTTGCTAGTTACCGGCCACATTTCGCATTGAAATATGGCTGATTACTGGTGCTGGCCGGAGACTACTGCCGATAAAACTGTCATTCATTACCAAGGAAAATAAGTCAAAGGTAAATAGATAAATCTGTAATTGTATCAAACAGGTATAAATTCTGATTTATGACTTGATATCTCGACTGTTCGTTTTACAATGATTTTTATTATATGAAAATTAAACAAGGAGAATCAGTGAGAATACTCGATCCAAAATGTAATTCGAATACTTTGATCGATAACTCGTCCATGCTTTTCACTCATTAACATCCTCCAACCCTTCCGGCGTGATAACGATTTTTGCAATTTTCGTGATTGGACGTTTGTAAATGTGTTTCGAGTTTGCATGCATTGTTGCTATGTCAGCTGAACGGACAATTCCTTTTCGATCTTAACAATTATACCTTTCGGGAATCGTCCACGAATTTCGTTTTCGTCCACAATTCGAACCAAATCGCCTTCTTTTAGTTGTGGATCTTCACGGTTGTCTGGCCACTTTGCTCTTTTGATAAGAAGAGGTCGATATTCCTTCAACCATCGATGCCAAAATTCATCTGCCATTTTGTGCGCCATTTTCCAAGTTGGGTTAAAATTATATTCCATTTTTACATCATATTGGGAATAATTTGGACGTAGCAAAATGATGTCGTTCGGTGTTATGGCTCTGATATGAAAGTTATCGGTATCGGATGAAATGTATGTTAACGGACGATTGTTTACGGTACTGACCACTTCCGATAGTGCAGTCGACAAAATTTCGATGTTCGGGAATTCAGTTTCTACCAATACCTTCAATCCATCCTTGACTGATCTTACCATTCGTTCCCAGGCTCCACCACGATTCGGTGCTGCTGGACAATTGAACACCCATTCGACACCTCTGATTGAGAGTTTCTTTTCGATTTCATCGTTGTCCAAATATTTTATGAAATCAGTTAAATCGTGGTCCGCTCCTACAAAGTTTGAACCATTATCTGAAAAGATTTTTCTTGGTACGCCACGTAAGTTCATGAATCGAGTCAGTGCCATTATTGCAGACGTTGTTGTTAACGATGATGCCAATTCAACGTGAATGCCTCTAGTAGTTAGGCAGGTGAAAATTGCTCCCCATACTTTTTCATATCGACGTCCATACTTCACCATGATCGGCCCAAAATAATCCAAACCAGTGTAAGTGAATGGAAAATCGCACTTCTCAGATCGTTCTCTTGGAATGTCGCCCATCTCGACCAATTTAATTCGTGGCTTCTTCACTCGACACATCATGCATGACCGAAACGCTTGTCGTACCACCGTTCGACAGGTCGAAATCCAAAATTTTTCACGTAAATGATTAGTGACTGTATCAATGCCTTGATGAATATTGATTTCATGGTACCAACCAACCAACAATTTTGTGAATCGATGTCCTTGATGAAGAACGACAGGATTTTCTCCGGGGATTCGGCTTCGCATGCAAATTATACCATCGCTGTTAATCATCGGGCTTAACTGATAGAGGCAACTATTCTTCTTTACGTAGCCTCTGGTCTTCAAATCATGTAGTTCTTGTGGGTAGCTTTCTTGTTGCACTTTTTTGTACCACAAATTCTCGGCTTCGTGCAGGTCATGTACGTTGATCGATAATGAATTTGGTCGATTCTTCTTGGATAGTTTCAAATTCTTTACCATCCTTAAAATATATGCAGTCGAACGGATCAAACGGTTGTATTTTGAGAAGCGATTGATATCTGGCAAACAGTTTTCTTTTTCTTCGTACCGTATCGTTGCAATCATTTCTTCCTTTGGTTCCAACTCGTGGATGAATAGTAGGATTTCATTTTCGTTTGGTACAGGCGGGCTGAATTCCGGCCATTGTGTTTCCGGTAATTTCAGAAACTCCGGGCCGTTGAACCAAGTTGACGTTGCGGATAGATCGACTGGATTAGATGTCTTTGTAGCAAGATCGGCAGTGTTCAAATGCGTTGGTATCCAAAACCATTCTTCTCGATTCGAACAATCAAGAATTTTCGTTATTCGGCTGCCAATGACCGGACCCAATTTCTCTTTTGTATTGATCCACCCTAACACGATCGTCGAATCAGTCCAGAAAAATCTACTAGCGCCACATACGCTTGAACATTCATTTCGATTCGGATAAATGTCATTGCACAGTACCCCTTTTCACCAGCATCCGAAAATGTGTGCAGTTGAACATCAATGTATTGTGGAACCATTGGGAAATAACAACGAGGTATTTTTACTTGTCGGATCGATTTTGCTTCCACCAACCAGCACTTCCACTTGTAGAATATGCCATCTGTTGCTTGGTCGTCCCATTTAATGTCGAGTCGCCACAGCTCCTGAAACAGTATTTTTAATTTTATTACCAATGGGGACAGAACTCCAAGTGGGTCGTAGATGCTCATCAGGAATTGCAACATCTACCGTTTCGTTGGGATAATTTCGCCGTTCAATAATGGTTGCTTGAACTTCTCGAAATTCAAATTGAACACCAATTCGTCATTCCTGAAATTCCATACGATGCCATCCATACTTCTTCCATTTGATCGTAATTGGGCAATCTCATGTCTTCGGGAATGCTTTGCATAAATTCTTATGCACCTCTGATACCTTAGACACCAATGTGATTGCTTCATCGACGTAATTTGTGGAATCGACGTAATCATCGACGTAATGCTGCTTAACTATTGCACGTCGTACGCCAGGAAATTGCTTTTCGAATGATTTCGCATTTTCGTTCTTGACAAATTGTGCAACTGATGGTGACGACACAGCTCCAAATATCATCGCTTTCATTCTGTAGACATCGGGTGCTCTATTTCTGTCCTTGCCTCTGAATAGGAACCGTTGACAATCCTGATCTTCGCTTCAAATGTGTACTTGGTGGAACATTTCGACAATGTCGGAATTAATACCAATTGGTCTCATACGTGCACGCCACAACACTGCCAGCAATGGTGGTACGAAATCTGGACCTTGAAGCAATAAATCGTTTAATGAATAATTACCAGCTTTAGCCTTTGCGTCCATAACCCAACGAAACTTCCCGGGCTTATTGGAGTTGTGTGCATCAAAATGAGGTAAATAGAACGGTTTGGGTGTGTCTTTTGCAGCGTCTCCGACTAACTTTTCTGCATATCCTTTTTCCAAGTAATCGTCTACCCTCTTGATGTATTCGTCGGCAAATTTCTGATCACGATCCATTTTTCGTTCCACTGAATATAAACGCTTCAACGCCAGTTGTTTGCTTTCTTCGGTTGGAAACTTCATTCCTGGATATTTGTACAGGTGGCCAACCTCAAATCTGTCGCCTATGTTCTTCATCGTACTACTCATGATCTTTAGTGCTAATTCATCAGCTGCAGACAATTTTTCCGATTCAATACTAACACCAAAATTTTCGATTTTGTATGTTTCCTTAATCAAATCGCTTAGTTCCATTTCGCGATCCATTTCGGTGCATAAATGGATGGAGATGCTTGATGATGGCGACGTGGAGTTTTGGTATATTGGTACATGTACTGTCCAACCAAGCCGTAATTTGCATTCGATTGGTCCATTCAATTTGTATTGATTTGTTTTGAGCGGGACAGTTAGACTAGCATTGTTGCATCCAATCAACAGTAACGGTTTATTAGTTCATAAACTTTAGCATTCTTGTAAGTCGATGATATTTGGACGTTAACAAGCTTCGATTCGTTGTCGGTACGAATTATATCGTTAGTCCAGCGGTAAGTAATCGGACTGATTTTTCCATCCAGACCCAATTCATTTGCCAAGTCTTCATCCATCATTGTTCTTGTTGAACCATCGTCAAGGAATGCAGGAACAGTCATTATTTTTAATGGACCTTTTACGACGACCATTACAATCTTCAATAAAACGTCGCGTCGCATGTTTTGAAGCAACGAACATCTTCAACCGTACCGCTTTCCATGTGCAGTATATCGGCGTGGCCCTTGTTGCATTTTGAACATTTCGGTAACGTCTTCTTCTTTCGACAAACCCTTGATTGATGTCCCTTGATCAAACATAAAAAGCAAATATTGTTTTTCTTCACAAATGCTCGCCTTTCTCCGACATCCATTTTCTTAAATTCATTGCAATATTGTAGGTAATGACCAACTGCTCCTTCACATTTGTGGCACCACTTTTCTTTTTTCGACAATTCCGATGAACTGATGGCAAGGATGTTCGCTTTAGTCGGTTTTTTGAGGACATCCTTCGTTGATAAGCCTGCATATTGCGCATCAAGTTCGTACTTGAACCACTTCCCCAAATCCCCAAATGGTAACATTCACATTCTTTCTGCGTAAGTCTGCCTTGTAATGAATCCAATAATTTCTAGTCGTAGGTGGGAGCTTCTCTTCTAAAATGCCAACAATTCCGGGTTTTGCATATAACAGTCAGCTCTCATATTGCGGATCGTAGTGATTGTTCCGAACAATTTGTTGTAGAACAACTTAAAATGATGGATGTTCTCTTCCTTCATCACCTGGCTCACGAAGTTCAGTAATCAAGTGCTGTATGATCCATTCTGGTCGACCGAAACTCATTTCGAGGTGTGATATGATTTCTTTGATATTGTCTGGAGACGTTAATAATGTTTGGACGCTCCTTCGTGCATTCCCTTCCAGTGCTTTATTCAACCGACGCAAATTTTTATTCGGACTGATGTTGAATTCTTCAGTTGATCGACGGTACTCACTGATGAAGTTTGGCCATTCCAGAACGTTATTTCCATTGAACGTTGGTAAGTCTTTCAAATCATGTGTTTGCAGTGCTTTAAATGCAGCGATTAGGACAGCGTTTTGACCAGAATTATCGATGTAATTTTGACGAGTACTTTCAAAGATAGGTTCGTGAAGAAAGTTATTGGTACGCGTTACTTGAGGTTCGAACTCATTTTCGATTTGATCAGGAACGTTTTTCACCCATTCCATTGTATCTTTATTGCGTTGAATGGGGTCTGTTTCCCCGATTACTTCTTCTTCTTCTTCGAAATCGTCGGATAATTCATCCTCTCTGATTTTTAGTTCAAGGTCAGTTTTCTTTGCTTGTAAAAGGAATTGCTTTTGCTTCTGTAGTTCCAACATTTCTATTCTATGAATTTCTGCATCGCGCTCGATATTTTTTTTCAATAATTTAATTTCTCGAACGCTTTTTCGACTTGATTTACTTACGACCGATTCGTTTTTCGATCTTTCATGGACATCTGCACGCACGAGTGTTTCGGATAAAGATTGGCTCACGCCTCTACACGCTCCATTCGATGACTGGGTTTGCTTGACAAAATTTTCTTTTATGCCACAATTTTCAAAACCAAATCTCTGTGGTGATACTCCCTTATTCGAACGTTCGCTCTTACGTGTATCTTTAAATCCATCCATGGCTTTCACTTAGACTCGAAGGACCTTGTAATTGTATCAAACAGGGATAAATTCTGATTTATGACTTCATATCTCGACTGTTCGTTTTACAATGATTTTTATTATAAGAAAATTATACAAGGAGAATACAGTGAGAATACTCGATCAAAAATTTAATTCAAATACTTTGATCGATAACTCGTCCATGCTTTTTACTCATTAACAAAATCCTTGAATTTCAACATAACAATATCGACAACCAGTTTTTATACGAAACGCAACGCAACTGCGAAAAAATATAACTGTATGAAACACCGTCACGCTTAATGCAATTTCGATCGCAATCATGCTGAATGAACTTTAACTGACGTTTTTCTAGAATTTTGTATCACTGGACGTACAATCAGCAATGATGTTTATTGTACATTTCGCGAAAATCAGTGACAAAAATGATTTAATTCGGCATTGATTTATTCAATTCTACCATAATTATGCTGATTATAGTCGAGTCTACCATAATAACGCTATTATGGTAATGTGTCGATGTATGGAACTCGACTATAACCCGCATATTATAGTCTTATTTACAGTGGTTTTTAGTGCTAGAATTGGTATAATGTAGGCACCAATGCAAAAAACGTTGTTTGTGAGTGTGACGATTTGTAAAAACTAAACACATCACCGTAGACATGTTATTTTCGTTATTTTCATATTTTATATTTTATATTTTTCATATTTTTATTTGTAACGTTTCTACGATAAAAATGTGATTGTAACATTACGAGTTTTTAGGAAACAATAAAATGTCCCAAATAGAAACGTTACTTCGTACAACTCCTAGAATAGTTATAACGTTGTGGAATTCATTAGATTAGGGGCTGTGGAATTCATAACAGGCGATGTCTGAAAAAGACGAAAAGTGTCATCGAATACTCGGTTGAGTACGTCCATCGTCCCAGCTAATTGCATCTGATGTAACAACGAAATGTGTTAATGTAGAAAATCAGTGTTAGATATTAAGAAATGATGTGTAATATAAGAACTACAAAGATTGTTACCATACGCTGAATAAATAAATAAAGGCGAAGAATGGCCTTTGTGAACTGGCGGCGGCGCTAGAACTTTTTGTTTTACATCGGCGGCCGCACAGTGGTCCAAAATCCGGAAAAATCGGCACTAACAGAATAAATCGGTTGGGTAATACGATATTTGTGATTTAAGTTTTGTTGAATAGCTTATACATGGGCCCATCAGAATCACGAACAAAACTTTCGAAGTCTTGGGGGTCTCGGTCATGATCAAAGTTGAAAATTTTTTACGAAAATTGAAAAAATGTCCTGAGGCCCATAATGATAATAAATCAGTCAATGTTTCAAGTCAATCGAAAGAGGGCATCAATAGCTTTCCAACGATACCGATAGCGAGAGGTAGGAGGTCTTAAATGAAAACACGTTTTTGCCTATATCCCTGGAACCAAAACGAATAAGGTATCGTTTAAAAGGCCTTTCTAATACCTTTCAAATGATACCAATATCAGCAATGTCCGACGCATCTTCGAGGAGATAGAGGTACAAAATCGATTAAGTTAAAATTCCACTAGAAATATCGACATTTCCACCTAGTCTGAGTGCTCATTATCGTCATGGAAGCTAGCTCATTTACAGCAGGTGAAACTAGTTATGATTAACGAATACATTACTTGTTTTAATCACTGCAAATGAGCTATCGCAATGAGCAATAGCATATGCGCAAATTACATGGCTTTCCCAAACATAGTGAATTGTTATGCTAGAGCCCGAAAAAATATTGTGGTAAACATGAAAACCCTGCTATTCGCTGCACTATAAGTACTACAGAATTTTAATGTTTTCTTCTACATTACCTTTTCAATTTTATACTTATACACAATATGACACAAAATGACGATTTAAATTCTTATTCATTCCACTTCATTCAGTACATTTTATCCATATGGATTTCATTTAATTGAAAAACAAATCCAGTAAAATTTGATTTATTTTGCTTTATTGATTCAATTGTGTAAGATCCTTTTGTTCGCAAAACATTGGAGCTCTATGAAATATTTATTACGTTCCTTACTTATCTCTCAAACATCGTAAATATTGAGAAAATGGTAAGCTCTTTGATTGGTCGAATTTTAAACAGTAATTTAAATAATATACCGTTGAAAGCAGTGTTATAATTAGCGGATCGTAGTCGACTACCTATTTCTAGTATCGAAACATGTAATGTAATCAATTGTACATGACAAGTCTATTGTAATTGACAAATTCATAAACAAATAACCTTAGAATAGAACTAGGATCCATATTTTTATATTATTAGTGCAGTTTCCAAACGCCGCTTTAAGTCGGCTTGAGCCATATTTTTAGCCGTCGCCGACATTATTTTTGATGCCGGCCGGACGCAATAATAATCCCAGACAACACAGATCACTCTTTTTAATGTGGTTGCCCACTGAATGTACATTAAATGTGTGAAATTCAATGTTGTTGAGAATATGTACATAAAATGTACAAAAAAAGTGCTGTAAAGTGGTACATATTTCGATATGCATAAAAAGCACATTTTTTGTGCTATTAAAACTCGAAATTTTTGCACTATATCACAAGTACATTTTTCGCACATTTTATGTGCTTGATAAGGTGCACACTATTCCTATCGAATTTAATGTACCAAAAATGTGCTTGTGATATAGTACATTTTTCGATGTAAATAAAAGGCATATTTTTGTGCCATTAAAGCTTGAAATTATTGCACTAAATTACAAGTACATTTTTAGATTATTTGCTTCGAATCTTATTTTTTCAAAAATGTATATTTTTAGTCCGAGAATGGATACCACGGCTGCTTTTGGTTGGGTAACATTAAAAAAAAGCATCGAATTTTAAAAGAAAAATGTGTTCAAAGAAAAAAGCTAACGGGGAATAGATTTTTTATTGTTTCGCATAAAATCAATTTAAAATAACAATTAAACAATGAAGATGATACAATAATTTGAATGCAGCATCAACGTGTGCAGGGATAACCTTTTTGTAAATGTACAACCGCTACAGTGTGTTCGATCAAATAAATTTAAATAACACTCTGTGGAGCTTGTTTCATTTTCATTTACTCCATCTTCCAAACTTTTTTCTCTCAGTACAAAAAAGTACATTTAATGTACTTTCTATAATTTAACACTTTATACAAATTTAACACACCAACACATAAGTATCCGGTGGCACAATTGGTAAGGCAGTCGACTAATAATCCCGAGCGTCTTAGGTTCAAGCCCAGCAAATGGCAGAAACTTTTCTAATAAAAAAATTAAAGCTTGGTATAAAAAAATGTAGATGGAGGACGTAGCGATCATCAGAATAAAAAAAAACGAAATAGAAAAAGTCGGAAAACTAAATTAAATTTTCCTTTCTTTTCTTACATAACATTATGTGTAAATGAAATGTGCTAGTAATTCACACTAAAAAGTACATTAAAGATACATTTGCTGTGTATTCAAAGTGTTTTAAATGTACATTAGATGTACATGTAATTCACATTTAATGTACATTAAATGCACTTCACGTTCCAAAGAAAAGATGTAACGGTAAGGGCGCTTTTTAATATACATTAAATGTCCTGGAACTGGAGCACATTAAATGGGATCAGCACATTTTCCGATGGCACTTTATGTACATTTCGTGGGGTCAATTGTTATCTGGGAATCGCACCTCATGACTTAAGATGTGAACATTCTTGTGCCGACAATGATCAAATGTTTGCAAAGGAAAAGAAACGATAAAATTATTTCTATTTGAGCCTTCTCTTTCAATTCTTTTATATTACGCTTAAAATAACAATTCAAAACAATCAATATAAAAGAAAACATAACCAAAGAGTCGTACGCATCAGAATAGATGTGGCAAACAGAATAGATATTGCAAAAAGACTCGAAGGTATCTTAATATGGAAATGAGCAAACAATCCAATGAATGTTTGTGCTCTTTTATAACTATAAGAATTTCAAAGATCCATCGAAATTACCCAAGGTAACGTCAAATGCCCTACCGAAGTACGTCTGAGACCCCTGATTTTGATGGCCTAAATGATGGCCCTGCACCATATCAAAAAGAGGACCAACGTAGTTTCTCCAAGAAATCCGGAAACTTTTTTTTCTAAAATGTAATTCTCACCATTTTGTTTTAAGAAGCAAACTTCAAACTGCCGTAATTTTATAGATATGTGTCATGCCTCACAATTCTAGAAGTTGCTTTATCCCGGGATTTGATTTTTTTCCCCAAAAATCTGAAGTAAGGGTTTTCTAAAATTTTATTCTCCTCAACTTTAACTTTGGAAGCAACTTGCTAGCTGCCATAGCTCTAGAGGTATGGATCATCCCGTCCGATTCTAGAAGTGGCAATATTCTCTACAACTTTGTAAATCTACATATTGCATAGTTAAGCAAATATAGACGAAAAGCCATCTGCTTTCGTATGTGGCCAAGAAACTCAATTTTTTTCCATTCCATTGGTCCCAGTGCCCAGACCACTGACCCGATTTCCCAAAAAAAAATCCTAGTTTTGTGACATCAAATGCTTTCATCTGACACCAAAATGAACAATTTCTGTGCTATACTTGCTGAGATATTTGCGAAAAAGTTTCACCAACCCTCGAAAATCCATTTCTGACCTCCACTTCTACGACCATCTCCGGAACTACTTCGCCGATTTTGCTCATCTTTTAAGTTGAATCATGGGAAGCATGTTCCTTTTAGGGAAAAAAGGTTTGGAGTGATCGGTTGAGAAAAAGTGGAGACGGACAGACGGACATTTTTTTTGCTGATTCGTCATCACTAGAAAATAATAACTGTATCCCCTTACCTCCCAGCTCGATCTACCCCATGGTACAATAAAGTTGTTTGTAGTAAACTTATACGACCCTTTCGTACTTCGTACGGATCTAATAAACCATTCAAATGGATATAGTAAAATAGCGATAGAATGAAGTCAAAGAAGTTGATACAGCTAGGTGTAGTGCACAGACAGGAAGAGTGAAAACATAAAGTAGCTACCGCTACTTAATAAAGACGAAACTTCCTTTTCTCCAGATTTTGTTGCTGTTATGCGGTGGAATGAACGAAAATTGTTACAACGATATGTATCTTCAACAAAAGAGTTAGACTTTCCTAGAGGAACACAAGAAAGAAATAATTAACACTAAAAAAGAAGAGGGGGCAAATACACCCACATAAAGTTTACTTACATCTTGTTCATGCGAATTATTCTCTCTGTCAATTCGGGTTAAATGAGGATTGCGTGGATGTTTATTTACAAAGTTATTGAATCTTTTTTGTCAGTGCGTTCATAAATGACGTCTGCATTTGGGAGGCCCAAGAAAACAGACACTTCATACGAAAAAATCTCTATTTGAAGGGGAGAGGGGGTCCAAAAAATAGAGACGTCACATATGAACGCTACCTAAGAGGAAAAAGTGGGATTTCACCTTTCGTATTGTAAAATGTTACTACAGTAATTTTGGGTGCGGTACTGTTTGGTAAGATGAAAATGTGAGTAAGTAAACATAAACACTTTAATGATTTTCCCTTAATAAATGAATAAAACATCAGTAGGGTAGAGTGGTTACCAAACACGTATTGTTCTTTGCGTACTTATAACGACGTATTGACTTGCAGTGGAAGCTATTATGCACATAATACATAAAGCATTTTAATTACATTCAACCGTTCAAACTTTCAACAAGCCTTATAATAAAGCTTGATAAAGTGACAATTAATTTGAAACATTTTTCTCCTATGAACCATTTGCCGGGGATATGGTCTTGAAAAATACCTTTTTCTTTGTAATGGGTTCTCCAGGAATCTGTTCTGCACAGCATAGATATAATATTACACTTAATCAAAGTTTAATTAAATTTAAGTTTCACTAAAACTTCCCTACCGAAATTTATTGCAAATTTCTTCATTCATGCATTGTAATAGCATTTCTCCTTTATAAACGATCTTATAAAATATAATCAAATTGAAGTAACGATATATACTTACTTGTTGACTTTTTTAAATCAATACCGTCGTAAAGCGTTCGCTCTTATAGTTATCTGGTGCACATATAAAGATGCAATATATGTTCTTATACATAAATGCGAAAATTAATGTGTTTCCTGCTCATTGATAATGTACATTAAATTATTTATATTTATGAAACTGCTCTCGACATGAGATTTTCTAACAATCGTTGCTGTAGAAGACAGCAAAGAACGGTCAGTTGCTTCATTTCATCTTTCTATTGAAGAAAGAAAGGTTTCGTTTCGTTTCTTTCTGTTGATGAAATGAAGATCCTATTTTTCATTTTATCAAAACATTAGATTCGTTTAAAAGAGAATTATTTATTAACTCCTGTTGCTTTCGAAACTCTAGGTTGTATGGGCCCAGAAACGAAGAAATTTATAGGCAAATTAGGGTC
>CM055406.1:92993522-93047647 GCA_029228625.1 Pseudolycoriella hygida
ATGCGGCATGCATCCTGGCAACATTAGGGAAAAGTAGAGTAGATGAAATTTATTTATTGTAATTTGTTGTTGAAAAGATCGTTTTTTTACTGGCTGCGCCATTGTGAGCAGTCTTTTTTTTCGCTTAAATAAAAACATTGAAAAGTTTTGTTTTAATTGTAATTCGCATGTAATTCGTAGCGATTCTCTCCCAAAAATTACTTTTTTTGCTATATATATGCTACTTCATAAAAAGCGCAAAATTGGAAAATGTACCGAAAAGAGACTTTTGAAACTAAATTATATCAACAATCAGCCTTAAGTTTTTGAGGCACGTCGTCAAACAACTTTTTGTTCTGAATCATGCCCGAATAGAGACAAATCGATGATTTCTTCTTCGGCAAAAATGAATTACGAATACATATTGGATGAGTAAGTGACAACCTATTGTTTAGACCCCGGAGATAATATATTGATAAAATAGCGTTGAAATGTTGTGGGAAAGAATTAATTAATGTTTTGTCACACAACATGTAAAACATTAAAAATATAATTTATCACATTCGAGTCTATAATAGGCCAATTATTGCACTAATAATGGGGCTATAATTGGCCTATTATAGACGACTTTCTAGTTGAAAGCTGGGTTGTAATGACGCTATTATAACCCGGTTCTTTAATGATGACGTAGGCTACACTGAAACAATACGAATGAATGAGAATGAAACGTGTGTTGTTATGACAACCGCATACTAAATCGAAAAATCAATCTAGACGACATTTTTTGCAACAAATTCGATGAGTTTTGATTTTTGATTTATGTTAATTTTGTTGTCATGCTTTGTGCATAATTGGCAATTATAATGTGATAAACTATCGTATAATACAAGGGGAACAATAGCGCAATTATGGTCTCGGTGGGTGAAAATTCTCGGGGCTAACGCACCTTGAAATTTCACCCCACGTCGACTATAATTACGTAATTAGCACACTGCAGTAGTTCACAAGGAATATTATCAGTCATAACCTCAGTTGACAGGGGGAAATGTGACACGAACCCTTTCCTTTACATCCAAAATAATTATTTCAGTGTAAGTGAATTTTTTTGCGTGTCATGGCACAAAACGTCACCCCAAAGCAGGGGCTAATTTTGGGAATTTAATTCCCTAAATTTCCTTAAAATTTCCGAAAGAATTTTTTGGAATTTTCGGTAATTTTAATTCTCAAAAATTCCTTAAAACACCAGAAAATCAAAAAAAAAATTAATTTTGGAAATTTTTGTGATTTTTCGGGAATTAAAATTCCCAAAAGTAGGCCCTGTCCCAAAGTGATATCAGTTCTTTTGAACTTGCGTCACACTTTCCACCAGCGACTCCACGTTAGTGAGTAATAATGTTAAGAAAATGTTTAAAAGTCTTCGACGCAAATTGCCTCATTCTCTTAACTGCTCTACTCGAAATGTCACGATCCTGAGTGATGCCTCTTAGAAATTCTTCATTTGGCCTAAAGCTCTTGTGGTTCTTAAAAACCCCAAAAGTAAAAATGTTGATTTCGTCATTTCGACTCTTAACGTGCTTTTGGCAGTCAGCCAAAGTTGCGTAATATTTAAGAGAATAACGACATGTGAGCGAATTCAAAATATAGAATCGGTTCCGTCCAGACCTTATTTAAGAATGTTCATCGACGCACCGATCTGTTTGTTCTACATAGTGTTTAATAACATCTCGTAGACGTTATGACGAAGGTACGACACTATGACAAGCACTATATTAAGACTAAGTGAAATAAAATTTTATAATATTTGAAGCAATTTTCACATAAGTTGGCGGAGTTTGAATTTTATTTTTTCGCCTTCAATTCAAAAATAAGCTAATCTTGTGAGATTAAAATCAAAAATTTTTTTTTCTCACATTAGCTAATGATAAATTGACATATTTCTCGTTCCTTGAAAATGTCAGTGTTAAATCTAAAAAAAAATATTTAATCGACCCAATTTATTTCAGTTGTTGTTCCACATCAACATCAAAGATTTTATATATTTTTGTGCAACACTACACACATTGTAAGCAAATAAACGACGATGTGAAACATATAAGTTACTAAGCATTAAGACATCGTTGACAAAAAATAATCTTGCGAAAACATTTTGCATATTTTATACAAGAAAAATATCAAATTATTAATATCGAAGCTTATAATAGGGTGGGAAGCAATGAAAGTCTGAGATAGATAGAGTGGGTACTCACTTTTTATCGATCTCGACTAAATATGACCAAAAAGAGTAATATCTGATGTTTACTGGCTCTTCAAATTATGGCGATGCATATGTCAAAACATTTGTAGCTACAACACTAAATGCGAAATTATTCTGATATGACAACCCCGAATTTCATTCATAAAAACGACATACGCTGACCAGTTGTTCGACTCGACTAATATGGATTTATTAGTCGATGCTATTGCGGATAAAGAAATTATAAGTCCTGTGCCACAGTGATTGAAATCACTATGAAACATGAACGAAAGTCATTCGAAATTATTTGTTTTGTACTAGAGTTTTATTAGCTTCAATTTATGATTCTGCATTATACCCATAAAACAGCCGACAGCACGCATCCGTGATACGAATTAAGCCCAAGTCGTCTCGATAGAGGTGCTTGAATCCCTTACTTGTCATCTAACTCGACGTTCAATATTGATTCAATACAAGTTTTCAAGTCGATTTTTGTAACCATGTTTGGAAGAAACAATCTTCAAGATATCGGTCGCTTTCTATTGTTATGATTAAACCTAAATTGGTAATGTTTTTAGTTCCTGGAACTATTTCATTGATGTCCTTCCATGCGCGGATCCACCTATGAGCGATCGTCCGGAAAAGTTTGACGGATCATTTTTAGTCCTTAAATGAAAGCTTTTTGTCAAACTTTTTAGCTAAGACGATTTAATGTTAGCAAAGTTCTAAATATCCAAAGTCAAAAGTTAGTTTAAAAGCAGAAATTGAAAGTTGGCAAAGTGGAAAGTTATAAAACATATGCAAGGGACCCGCACGCATCAGAATATATGTGGCAAAGAGAAGATATGTTACAAAAAGACTCGCACTAAATCTATATACATATTGTCTTGCCTCTTAGGTATATGAAATTACGTCGACATCAAATAGACGCTTTCAGCGTGGCTCAATTTTGAATATTTGTCTGCGTTGCAATCGAATTTCGTCCGATATATGCGTAATAACGTACGTTATATGCGTAAAATCAGCACACAAACAATAGATTTTTTTTGTGCCATCTTGCGTCAAATTATTCAAGTTTCAATTAAAATTCAAATGTCGAGCGGACTAAAAGGGTCTTTTTTCAAATTATTTTTTTGTAGCTATTCACCATCAGACATCGTTAAAATTTGCACTATAGCGAAAAATACTTCATTGAAGCGTCTGCTGAAAAAAAATCCTGTTTTGAAATGAGTTACTATTGGAAATGCAGACAACAACGAGTCCTATAGTCCTCTAGATGTGTTAATGTCTGAGTGTCATGTCAATGGCAAAATATTTCAAATAAGAGCTTGCACGTTCATAGTAAAAATAATACGTAATGAGTTGTATCCTATGATTGATTCCAAGTTTGCGGGCTTCAAACCGTAGAGATTTGAAAAGTGTCGAATGATTGGGTTAGTTGGGTTTACTCAACAACAAATTCTCTGAATTTATTACGAGTTTGTGTGCTCCCTCACATAGCCGGAAATTGTTCTCCGTAACGGCCGCCCATGATTTAACCGATTTGCTATCATTAGATAGAACGGTAAATCGATATGTGTGCAACAGTTTAAATCGAACTAAGCCATCACATTACATAGTTACAATATGTTGGCATTTGCCCCTACAATATCGCATAGGCTTTCATGAACGTAATAAGCTCTTGGGGTAACTTTGGATACAATACATTCATGGTTAGAGCAAGAAATGTTTCATACAAAACTTCAACAGATGGCACACAGGTGGAGACAAATAGATACGTCAGCACTTTGTCCACCACGTCCATCAGCATATCAAGGTGCATGACTTGACTGAAGATTGGCACTAGATGCCCAATTGTTGATCTCTTCTAATTATCTCCATAACGCAACTGTTCTAGATGTGTTAATGTCTGAGCGTCATGTCAATGACAAAACAATTCAAATAAGAGCTTACAGGTTCATAATAAAAGTATAATACGTAATGAGTTGTATCGTATGATTGAGTCCTGTGAATGTTGCACCACAATACTCCAATTCGATGGTATTCTTAAAGCTGTTGCGCAAATACGACCTTCAGTCCACCAAAACGAAGTGATTGAATTAGAAAAGTTTGTTGAAGAAAGTGGAGAAGGGTATATCCAAGAAATTAGAGAGCCGCCAAAACCAAAAACGTTTTTTGGATCTTTTATTGATTCAGGGCGCCCACTCTAAATTCGGCCTCCACATTATGGAATACAGGAGAGTTTTACTTTAAAATATGGAGAAATTCAGGAATTTAAAAAAAAAAAAATAAGGAGAATTCAGGACATTTTAGAACGAAAATTAACTTTATTAATCGTGAAAGTTACAAAAACGTCATTTCTTCAAAATGTTTTTCATTTTTAGCTTTAAATTTTTAATATTTGAATTTATTGTCTTAGACTTTTCGACTCCAGCACTAATTAACATTTGCGCTTTCATCACCGAAGATTTCTTTAGTGCACCATTAGTTAGAAGTAAAGACTACAAGCTTCCAGTTCCCTCCTCAATCAAATTGTCAGCCACAGCCAACTTCAGTGTATCTTCCTGAATTTGGTTTTCCAGTGACTGCACCTCAGATAGTTTTTCCTTTATTTGCTTTTGAGCCGCTGCGTTCTCTATTTCCTTCTGTTTTTGTCGTTCGGAAAATTCGCGTTGCTGTTTCTCGACTTCCAAATGAAGAAAATATTTTTGACGTGAAGATGCGCAGAGGTCCAATAGTCGACGAGTTATTGGGAAATCTTCTACTTTACCGTAATGTAATATTGCATCCTTTACTATTCGAATGGCTATTATTGTTTCTTCCTTCGTTTCTTCCCGATTTTGCAACATTGTACCATTGAAACTGAATCCTCTTTCTGGTGCTGCACTACCATGACATAAGGTTAAGCATGTTCGTGCTAATTTTGAAAGGTCATCAAATTTCAGGTGATTTTGTTGGTCTTTCATACCACCAATCATCCGCCAGAAGCTATAACTGTCCAATTCCTCATCGAGATTAATGTCTTCAGTTTGATACAATTTAAATTGTTGGACGATTTCATCTGCATATCTGAAAGGAACAAAATAGATAGCAAGATACAGTTGATCTTTTCGCACATAAATTCAGGTGGGTTACCTGTCTTTGTTTAGATCTGTTAAATTTGTACCGTGCAACACTTCAGCAACTTTCGTAGCCACACGGCGAACAGCAAGCACTGACACCTCTTTCAAACGATTTGTTTTGTGAAAGCATTGCAGATCTTTCAATATGCTGAGCTTGTACGGCAAATTTTTCTGCAAGTAAAGGGTTACATCCTGGTAACATAATTTGATCTCAGTTTTCACAGCGTCCAAGTTGGTTTTCGACTCCAAACTTCCAATTTCACGAAGAGCAGCTTTCCCGTAGTCAATTTTGTGGATCGATAACAAGTTTTGAGTCTCTTCGACATTTACAGCTCCCAACGCTTGCGCATCCTTTCGAACTTTCCTAGTGTCGGTGGTCAGACACGTTAATTTCACGAAACTGGACATAATACTGAACAGCAAATCTCCAATGGCGGAATATATGATGTGAATCACAGGCTTCGACGATTGGAGCAATATTAAGTATCCTTCAAACAAATCCGCAAGGTGAATGGCAAAATTCATGTACAGCAGACTTAAGTTCGACGACAAATATTTTCGGATATTCTGGTAACGCTTCGTTCCTTCTACGTCTTTGGCAAAGTTTTTTTGTTTTGGCAAAAAAACCAAAAAGTAATTTTTCAGATTTGGCCATTGGTCAACGATTCGTATGAGAGCTTTCTTTAAGCTTAGCCATCGTGACGATACGTGCTTAATAAGAAATTGTGTTTCCACTTCAGTAACACACCATTTTGAAATCTTCTCTTCTGGCACTGCTCCGCTTGAAGAAAAAAACAAGATCACAGATAAAGCCATCGAAATCAAAATTTAATTTTCTCAATCCTCGTTCGAAAGCGTTGTGAACAGTGTGCAGGGAACAAGTGTCAGCATCAATGAGACTTGTATTGTATTCGTCGTGTAAAACCTTCTTTAACAACTTCTCAAACAGTTTGTTCGTGTTAGGGCCATCCATCATTACCTGCAGTAGATAGCTGACATTTAACGACATTTTCTTTCTGAATTCGAAGACATTTTTTATGAGCTGCTCTGCATCGCAATGGCCGTGAAATGTGCTTCCACAATACCGAGTTACCATCTTGTCGAACTTGCTGGAATCATATTGAAAGTATGCATCGTACTGCTTCTTGATTTGAGCAGTTGTCGTTTCGTCGAATGAAAAGGAAAACGGTTTTCCTTTTAGGTCCTTTATCATCTCTTCCATTATCCACTCACATATACCGAATTGGACGATGTATTAACATTTAGTGTATGACATTTTGTACGATGCAGCTACAGCCGAATCGGGAAACATGGTACGAAATATGCTACCATTATCTTCGTTACTGTTAAACGAAAAATTTGATTTCACACATTTGAGTGCCCAAATGATTTCAGCTTTTAAAATTTTGTCCTCATCCGAAATCGGACGACCTGAAATTTAAAAATAAATAATTAAGAAGGAAACATTTTGGTTGAAATGTTTTGTTTACCAATTGCTTCCACGAGCATGGAATTCAATGTGACTTGAGACGACGTGTCTAATTTGATGCCTTCAGCATGACGATGTTTTTGAGTTTTTGAATGTGCTCGACAATCACTTATTCCTCCATTTGAAACCTTGAATGTGCACTTACATATCGTGCACTTCGCCATGGATGCATTTTTTGGGCACTCATCAACCCAATTGTATGTTTTCACCCAATCAATTGAAAATTTGGTGCTATATTTGCCCATTTTAAAACGACTAGGAACAAAAAAATTTTTTTACTGATTTGTCTCACTCGTGGTTAACTAAATATCAACATTTCTTATTGTTTGCACTAAAACAGCTTACATATCAAAGATCATTCGAGAGCTATGCCACGTAGACACGTGTGGTCATTTAGAATTTTAATTTCTTAGGAAAAATGCTACGAGAAAATTAAATTGATAAAACAATTCCCTTTGAATATGTAGACACAGACTACATATATTTATCAACGTACTCCTCGTCACTTTCGTCTAGATATTTTAGATTTGGAATTTTTTCCAATTTTTTTTGAAGAAACATCACTCTGGCGCTTAAATCTTTTTTCCATTTATTACACAATGTCAGCACGTCTTTGTCTTCTTTAGTTAAAATTATTTCGTCAACAATTTCAATATCCCGTAAGTATTCATTTATTGCTTGGGAAATATATTTGTAAGGGATAATGTTATCACTGAACGCGTTCTTGTATTTATTATTAATTTCTAGAATTTTTTCCATTTGAAGATTTCGACTTTACACAGCACACGAACGACGAATAAATGATAAATTTCCCTTGAAAACGCTTGAAACAATACAAAAAATTAACAATAGAACAACTAGATTTACTTTCACCCAGCATGTGTTGGATCTATGGTGATATTTTAAATTTGTGTGTTCAATTGTAGTGTCAATTTTTTTGATGAAAATAGAAATTTGATGATTTTGGTTGTTTATTACTTAGAAAAAGGAATTCAAAATCAGGAGGTTCAGGAGCTTCAGGAGAAATATGGAGAATTTTTTTTAATCAGGAGAAATTCAGGAAATCAGGAGTAGTGGGCGCCCTGTTGATTTCTTCGCAAACACTTTTTTTATGAAAACAATTTCTCAGTCACTATCAAATGTCGAAATAGTAAAATAAATCAAATATACCTACCTAACATTTTTATTTTGGCTTATTATTCGTCTGGGACGGGCAGTATGGAGCAGGTAGCTTTCTAACTAGTGAATGAAATTTCCCGTTACTTGTTACTCAATAGCGGGAAATTTAATGCAGATTTTTTCCCCGATTTCAAAATCAAATTTCCAGGTGTTTGAGTAATTTTAAAAGGTTCGCGTGCTCGTACAATATTTCTCAGCGCAAGCCACAGTGCCCCGTAATAGCTCCTACTATCCTAGTTATGCTGTTACGGTCCATGCCGACCAGCTCCTTGGCACCGGGAAAAAGAGCTTCGTATTTGCTCCTCCATCGTATGCGCTCCAACGTTTCGCGGATTCCGTTCGTACCAAGTCTCTTATATCTCTAACACACAGGGGATGTGGTATTGGGATGAAGGGCTCTAGGCCGACGGTAACAGTTGCTGAGCCTTGTCTGACCAGCTCATCTGCCCTATCTATTTATTTATTTATTTATTTACGAGCCAATGGCATAAATGCTGGCTGGCTCACGTCAATAAAACGATCATACAATTGAAAGTTATTAATTCCAAACTGAAAAGCAGAAACCGGAGGCAATATGTCGGCCCAGTCGACCCGTCGAAGCTTCCACATGCCCTCTGCTACGATCAATGTGTGTCATTTACAAATTCGGACCAGCGATGTGTTTACGAGAAAGGAGCTTTTCCTCGGGTATGGCTCAATGGTACCATCGGTTCGTTCGTCAAAATGTAAATAGAAAAGAGATAAATGTTATTTGAGAATGTGACAGTGAATAATAGCTTAAAGTACGAAATCGTATCTATGTCAGGTTAGCTATCTGAGCCCATGGCTTCTCAGTACTCCTCTCGTCAAATTCATCGACTTCACCGCTGCGCGGAACGCACACCGCGTATTGGTATCGTCTAACAAGTGCGCGAACACATTGAAAACCATTGTCATAAAGTTAACCGGCTCGAAGAACCCATAATCAGTCCGATGCCTTTCTACAATCATATAGTGAACGTTGCGCAGCAGCCTTACTGGCTGACTCACTCTAAACCTCATCCGTAAGGAAGGAGAATCTAGGCGGCCGCTAAGGACGTCATATACGAACATCGCTGACAGATTCAGCCTTCTACGTGACAACGACTCGATCTGAATGGATTCGCATCTGGTAGCATACGAGGGAAGACGATAGCTATCGTCGCGACGCACAGACCTCCTCAGCGCATAGATCAAGAACTTCTTCTGAATGGACTCAATCTTCTTGCTGTAACTCCGGTAGTGAGGCGCCCACACTGTCGATATACATATTCTAGGTAACGTGTGCATAATATATACTCTTGAGAGCAGCCATATTGCGGAAATCCTTACATATTCGCTTTACAAACCCCAACATCGAATATGCCTTGGCTATTATGGTTTCCATGTGTTTGTTAAACGATAAATTTACTGTCAAAGTCACTCCCAAATCACGCACTTCGGTCACCCTTCTTAAAACACGGTCACCGAGACAGTAACCAAAGCGCCACGGATCACGCTTCCTAAAGAAGGATATAGTAACACATTTTCCGACATTCAACTCCATCGCATTCTCTATGCACCAACGATTCAGGGCGAGCAAGTCGCTCTGCAACGCGACGCAGTCTCTGATCGACTTCACTTCACGATAGAGCTTGAGGTCGTCAGCGAAGAATGAGCACTTCGACGATTTGATAACCCTCGTGACATCATTAATGTAGATAAGAAATAACAGTGGGCCGAGATGGCTACCTTGTGGCACCCCTGACGTCGCCGGAAAAGGCTGAGACTTACAACCCATCAATTTCACGTACTGAGCTCGACCAGACAAATATGACTGTATCCAGACGAGAAGCGCCAAGTGTACGCCCAACTCCTTCAATTTGATAATGAGAAGATCATGTTTGACCCTGTCAAACGCCTTACGGACGTCAGTGTACACAACGTCAAATTGGTTGCCTCTCTCCACTGCTTGAATAGCTTCACTCACAAAGTCCACCAAATTAGTAGCTGTCGAGCGGCCCCTCATAAAACCATACTGTGAGACTGATATCACCCGCCTAAAGCTTTCGGTTAGAACTTCGCAGACAATGGATTCGAACAGTTTGCCGAAAGTAGGGAGGACAGCAACTCCTCTGTAGTTCTCAACGTCAGCTCTAGATCCGCTCTTGAAAATGGGAACAACATAGGACTCCTTCCAACGAACCGGGAAAGTGGTGCATAGTGACATATTGAAAATGATCGATAGCGGTAAATCAAGCGAACCGGAGCAGTTTTTTAACAAAAGTGGTGAGATGTTATCAGGTCCGTCACCTTTCGTAGTGCCCACCTTGACGAGGGCACATGGAGTTTGAAGCCTACCAATATCAGGTTGTAGAAACGATCAACACCATCAACGTTCGACTCTTTGCAAGCTCTTCCTCCCAGTCAACTGACGCCAGGTAATTGTCAAGATTGGCAAAGTCAGCTTTCTTAAAATTGAACTCATGGATATCACCGTCAAATTCAACAACTTCGTCGCCTTCAATCGTCATTATGACCTCCAAAGGGGGATGATAATCATCAACCTTCGACATCGGAGAACTAGATTTACATACCATAACGTTATTTGGGTCGCTACAAAAGATAAGGTCCAAAACGCGTCCCTGATAATTGGGAACACCGTTCACTTGACTTAGGCCTGCACCAAGCAGGTTGTAAAGAACGTCTGCAGTGGCGCCCGAACCAACACCACATGGGATCAGTGAATTCTGCGAAAATTGCGAATCAATCGAGAACCCGGTGAAGTCAGAATCATCGCTCTGAGGCATCCACTGAACATTGGACATATTGAAATCGCCTAAAACGTACAGCTTATCGTCAACACCAGGATCAATGTGATCGATGACCCTTTCCAGCGCGTTCGCGTATTTTTGGTAAACATGGACCTTAGAGTTCGATGGAATGTACAGGTTGCAAACGAAAACTATCTTCTTACCGATTCGAATCTTCGCATCTACCAACTCAACGTCCTCAATACGAGGAACTACTACCCTTTCACTAGGAATACTGGACTTGATGGCTATCAGAACACCACCAAGTCTCTCATGATCACTATTGACCTCAGACCTGTCACACCTATAAACGCAGAATCTGTTAGTATCAAACAACTCACCGTCATAAACAGTCGAATTTAGTCCTGTCTCAGTTAGCGCGATAATGTCGTAGATGCATCCAGTTGACGACAATATGAAGTTCTTGGTTTTTGACCGTCTATGCCGTCTATGCCGGTGTGCCCTCGGACCCAAGCCTCCGTGCTCCGATTACTCATTCCGAGTCGATTTAGAGTCGCCTTTAGCTCACCAACCAATCTAGACGTCGTGACAGGTGACGCGAATGCCTTGATCACCGACTCGCTATCCGAGCATATTAGGGCTCTATTAACCGTTGCTCCTTCCGAAGCTGATTTTCCTATATGGAAGCTATAAGCGTTCTCCGGGTCTTGCGTACAGACTCCGGCTCCCGTTCCCAACTCAGTCTTTGATCCATCAGTGAACCCTACCTGTGCCCCATCGGGAAGGTCAACCGGTCAGTTTCCCAGGCAGTTAGGTCTGTCCGGTACAGAGGCGCCGACTTCTATTTTTGCCATCCCGGGCAAAATTTTAATACTTCGGAAACTCAACCAAAAAAATCAAAACCTATATTTATATTTATTTATTTATTCGCTTCTTCCCCTTCACGACAAACATTCGAAACTAATTAATTAATAATTAACCAACTAATTGACAAATGTATGTAGAAAAAGAAGAAAAATATCAAACGAAAAATCATTAAGGTTCCATTATGTAGACAATTCAAAAGAACCTTAAATATCAAACAAATCATTGGCAAAATCAAGAAAAGGAAAAAAAATCAAATTCAGGAAAAACATAAATTCCATTTAATTAATGGACAAAACTATTAAGGAAATGAAATAAAAGAACAGCAAAAAATAAAATCAAAAAATCAAAACTGTCAATGTCAGGAAAAAAGAAGAAAGATGTCATGAGAGAAAAAAAAAAGAAAAAAAGTACTTTCTCAAGCATAGCCGAAAAGCAGTCATTAAAATCGACCACGGTCATCTTCATCCATCAATCTATTCTCTCTTCTTCCTCATTTCTTCCCCTTCTCCACTTCATTTAATTTCAGAACGAATGGGAGAGAAAGAAAAAGAAGAAAAAACAGTAAGAAAATTAATTTTAGGAACTCAACAAGTGTAACTTCAACGAACGACAAAATTGAGCCTGGGTAGATGACACTCTTATATTCAGTGGTAGCATATTAAACAATTTAGCTCTAGCAACAGTTATTCTGCGCTTACCCAAAACAGTGCTAGAGAACGGGACGTATAAGAGCTTTGACCCTCTGGTTGGATAATTATGCATTGGTCTACTGAAGGTCACTGTATGATGGCATAGACCTCTAATGGAGGCAAACACAAATTTACAAACTGAATGAACGTACAAATTACCAACAGTCATGACATCCGGACAATGGTCCGAATACAGCAATGCAGAAGAGAATCTATAAGGCAGCCTCAGAATAACTCTCAAAGCTACCCTTTGTTTGCTTTCCAACGCCTATTAGCACCCCCCCCAGGTTCCGATACAATATGACAAATGGGAGTGGATCAAAGAAAAATACAAGGACTTCAAAATTTTGGAAGGTAGAAACCAGCGCAGTCTTCGCAAAACGCCAATTTGCGCAGAGATCTTAGAGCACAGTTTAGTGATATGAAAGTTCCATCTCAAGTGTTTATCCAAAATCACTCCAAGGTATTTAACCGAGTCGACAGACTCAATCTCCTGTCCGCCAATCTCTATCTTCAAAGAAGTGTCAATTCCAACCCGCGAGGGTCTAAAATGAACAACACTGCTTTTACTTCGGTTTAGCGTAAGCCTGTTCGCGTCAAAGTATTCAGAAAGCAATTTCAGGTCACTGTTGATAACTTTAACATTATTGGCAAAACAGATAGAGGAAGTGAAAATGCTTGAATCATCGGCAAACAAATATGGCTGAGACTTCAATTGAAGACGGTGGAGATCATTGATAAAAATCAAAAAAAGGAGGGGTCCAAGCACACTTCCCTGAGGGACTCCCAAAGACACACCCACCCAAGAGCTTTCACAACCATTTACCACAACGCGTTGAAACCTGTTTGTCAAGTAAGCAGCTACAAGATCAATTGCCAACCCTCTAATGCCAGCAATCGATAATTTGTCCAGCAATAATTTATGATCGACCGTGCCAAAGGCCTTAGACAAATCTAAAAAGAGACTAGTGACCATTTTACCTTTGTCAATGTGATAGGAAAAATAATCAACGAGCTCAAATAACGCAATATTAGTTCCACTGAGCGATCTGAACCCGTACTGTTTACAGTAAAAAAAATTGGACGAATTAAGAAAGCTCGCAAAATTAGCAAAAATCAGCTTCTCAAAGATTTTATTAATTACTGGTAAAATCGATATCGGCCTATAATTGGTAACACTCGAAGAATTGCCTGACTTAAAGATTGGCGTGATATTGGCCTTCTTAAGAGAATCTGGATATTTACCAGTGGACACACACAAATTGTAAATTTCATCTAACAGCGGTGAAATTGCCAAAGCACAACATTTCACTGATAACACAGATATCTTGTCATAACCCGGCGATTTATTAACATTCAATGAATGAATCCAATCCAAAATTTCGCGGTGAGAGACACCATTCATAAAGATCGAGTTGCTGTTGACAGAAAGAGTACAAAACTTGTGAATAGCGCAATCAGTTTGAGGTGGTAAATTCGGGGCCAATTGGGTCCCGACACCAGCAAAATATTCATTTAAGGTAGAACTACACTCTCAGTCTCAACAGGAACATCATTCAGCTTGATATTAATCTTCGAGCTAACATTCTTGCTCTTTCCAATAAGTTTATTAACTGCACGCCAAGTCTGCTTTGGGCCTTCACACTTCCTAAAAAGTTCGCTATAATATTGCTCTTTATAATGATTTTGCAGTCGCTAAATTTCAAAATTAATTGCGTCAAGCTGAAGCTGCCATTTAACAACTGAATTACTGTTTCTCTTCCTACCAGATTTCAATTTATTGCACAGCAACCTCCTCTTGCAGATATAAAACTCCAAGTGTTCGTTCATGTACGGGCATCTTGCATAAGAACGTTTAACCCGACATTTCTTCACTTCACTACTTACTTCACTACTTACCAATCAAGTTCAACATACTTGCATGTTGGCATGTTCTTATTTTCGATTCTTCAACTTTACGCATCTTTACAGGAAACATAAACTGTCGCGGCTTATTTTCGAAATAAGATTTCTCGATTTTTAAAATATGATTTTCTTGTCATGGAGAAGGGAGGACATGGATGCACAGAAATTGAAAATTGGTTTTTGATATTGTAGATGTCGCGAGCGGAGCGAACGAAAATTTGTAAGAATATTTTTAACAAAGTCAACGAAATTGATCTTAATTTTCTGAAAACTTAACGAAGAAATCGCGAGCTAAGCGAGCGAATTTTTTTATGATATTTTGAAACATATCTAGTTCATGGAAATTTCTTTCTAGAATTTTACCAAATGAAATAAAAGAAAAAAACTTGCACTTTCGAAATGAAGGAGATTTCAAATTTATTACGAGTGTCCATTTTTGTAATGTCCTATGTTGGTCTCCTACTTGACATCCGACTTTTTCAATGTCGTGCGTTGCTTTGAGGAATTTCTTTCTGTTACATTCGCAGACGTATGAAATTTAACCAAATAAACAACTAATAATTATAATACGCTATGCCAAACGTCTTTCTTCCGAACCATAATTATTATGCGGTCAAGTAATAATTTATTAAGCACTGAAAACGAACACAGAGACTGATTGAATGTATATGAAGAAAGTGGATTAAAATAAAAAAATTTTGAAAATGAAGCATAACTCTAATTTTAAATTCGTAACAGATTTTTGTTTGAGCTTTTGGTCGAGAATAACCCCCAAATACTTTACATTTGGACTAAGATCTATGACTTTTCCAACGAGCCTAAAGTTCCCCACAAGGGCGTGTGCCGTGTTTCTTCTTCTGAAGAGCACGACATCCGTCTTTTTGGGATTAACCTTCAGACCCTTCTCTTGACACCACTTCTCCACTATCTTCAGTGAGCTTCTCAGGCGATCTCCTAGGGTACTCTCAAACTTGCCCCTAATTAAAACGGTCAAGTCATCAGAGCAACCATGAGCATGAAATCCCTCTTCATTAAGTTTCCATATGAGAGAATCGACAACGATGCACCAGAGCAGAGGAGAAAGTATTCCTCCTTGTGGACAGCCTTCTAATACCCAGAAGTCGGCTCTGTGTCTGCAAACATTTGCTTGCACAGCTGCACAATCCTATTCCTGAACATGCTGCTGATCCACCTCGTTACCATCGGTGCAACGTTTCTTTCTTCCAGCGCCTGCCGGATCACTTCGAGGTATTATCGAAAGCTCTTTCGATGTCCATAAAACATCCAAGAGCTATCTCTCCAAATTAAAAATATCGGAACATCGGAGACATACTGCAATGAACAAAAAAGTTCCCCTCAATTTGCTCCTCAACTTAGCAAAAGAAACTTTTTTGGGCTGGGGCCGACCTTAGCTTTAACCTAACTTTAACTTAACAAAAAAGTTTTGCTCTTTTTTCTCTGCAACAATGTACAAAAACCTCATCATTAGAGTAATATTCATGAAAAACCACCAACTATCGTGTAGTGTTCGCAGCGTGTTACACCTACACTAAGGACGCTACAACCCGAATCACTAAGCATTTAATCGTTTAAGGAAAGACAATCTAACGAAACAAAACAAAACATGCTGATTTCGGCGTATCACGCCCTCACATACCAAACAAAGTATGTGATTTCATCACATTACTAAGCATTTTTCATTAGATTTCCGGAAGTCCATATCTTTCATTCAAAACCTTAAAGAGCGATTTCCGTGCTAATTTCACAGAGGTATAAGTCAAAACGTTTCACTTATCTCCAAAAAAAACTACGTTTTCGACAGTAACTTCGAAAGTTGTTAACCGATAACTTTTTCAATTATTTTGAAGGAAAAAAAAGATTTTGTAAAGATTTACGCGATTTATGTAGAAAAACCACGTTGAGCCCTAGTAGAGACTCAGTTTTAGGGCCTTGGCTGACTCCAAAAGCTCAAAATCAAAAAAATTTCTTCCATAAATTCTTATGCATGCCCAGACCAAGCAAAAAAAAAACATGAAAATCGATAAAGATTTACTCAAGTTTTGTACAAGAGATCAAAAACCGCTTAAACGGCCCTTACTCGGCAGCCCGTGGGACGACAGTGCCCAGATTCGATCCTATAAAAGATATTCCGATTACCGTTTAGGGTTCGCAAGTACTTGCGTACTTAAATTAAAATTTTTCCAGTCTATTTTTCGCAGCGTTCTGCGCAATAACGGGACAACATTATTTATTTCAACAGCAACATTACATTGCCGAAACATTGGTATTTACTCCCAACATATTCACATATGCAACTTCCTCTATAAACTAACTGCACTTTTTTCACGATACTTCGCCATCTAAGCGTTTTGTTCCATTGCCTCGGATAATTCTTTTCACATTTCACGAGTCTCTCATAAATTTAAATTTTGCATCTGTAGATGTTTCTGGTTTTTAGAGTACCACAGTCGTTTGCATCAAAAGCTACTAGTTAGTGAAATAGTTATTGGCCCAGTTCTGAACATTATGTTAAAATTTATGGAAAAAGTGTATATAAAAATAGAATTTAAAGCAATTTAAATTTGGGACAGTAATAAATTTTCCTTCCGATTTTTGAGATTTTTTGTCTTTTTGTTGAAGAAAAAGTTGCAACAGAAGGGTAAACATTTTTTCTAATTGTTTTGCCGCGACTGATCACGAAATGTGAAAATAACATACAACCGAGCGATAATTTATTTAAGAAAAATTTCCACACGATGTCCAAAATTATAAATTATAAAATGCGACACCCTTTCTAAATTACTTTATTTATGATATGGATGGCGTAAATGGAACAATATAATTTAAAATCCCATGGAAAATGGATAATATAATGCTGTGTGCTTATCCGTTAAATAAACGAGAAAAGCAATCTTTACAAATTGTCTTTTATATTTTATTTTAATATATTTGTTAGGCTGGAAAACTCGCAGCGAGCAAAACGAATAGACGAAAATTAATATTTAATTAATTAACATAATCATTAGTCTAAAATATAAGCCCATGCTTGTTGTCCGTATTTGTTTCATTTCATTCTGAAACAACTAATTTACTAATTAAACCAAAGTAACAAAATTTGTATCGCGATATATTTTGGGAGATTATCACATGACTCCGGTATGTTAAGATTAGCTTTTTATTGCGTTGAATGTCATTGTCACAACGATTACAGTTGTTCGACAAACAATTTACGGTAAATTACACTTATATTCATATATATATATATTATATATATATATTTACAATTTTCATGTTATTTACGAATCTTCGAAAATCTATAACACAAAACACTCCGCACCGCGACAGTAAACTTGACGCACCCGACGCACCACGCTACATCTCAATGTACACAAATTTTGTCAGACTACACTGTAATACATTGATAAAGGCGAAAACAGACTACCATCTCGTTTCGTTGTATTCCCATTTTTTTGACTGTAGAATATAAAGGCGAAAACAGACTACCATCTCGTTTCGTTGTATTCCCATTTTTTTTGACTGTAGAATATAACGATACCTATCGATGGAATTGCTAAATGTGTTTTACTATTTTACGAAATATACAACTTATGTCACAACATTAAAATGTTTTTATAAAACTGAAAAGATCAGTTTCTAATATGCTTGTTAGAAATTGCCTATATGATAGCACAAGTTCCAAAAAAAGTTACTAAAGATAGAAAACATTGAAAAAATAGATTTTCACATGTCATCATAGCTTTGTACACTTGCACGAGAATGTTGACTTCAGATCAACGCAAAATTATAGCTGCAACAGCCATAATTATACTAATTACAACAATTTCTAAACGGTCTATCAACCGTACAATATGGGTAAATCCATGGCTATTAAAGTTTGGCACTGAGTCTAGTGGTTTGTGGTACGAGAAAGTATTTGATGAATGGAAAAAGACCGATAAAGAACGATACAGACGTACGTTAAGACTGACACCCTCTATATTCAATGAACTGTTAGCGATGGTTGAACCATTGATACGAAAACAAAATACTAAGTTAAGACAGTCAATTCCCCCGGAGAAACGACTCGCTATAACCTTAAAGTATTTGGCTTCTGGTAAGATCTGCGATTATGACGAACATGTAATGTACACAGTGTGAACCGTTTGCCTTTCAGGAGAAACGTTTTATTCACTAAGTTCTCAGTTCTGTGTAGGGGCGAGTACTATTGGTGACATCGTCCCTGAAACATGTAAGGCAATAGCTGTTGCATTGAAAGACTTCATGAAGGTTCCAGCGGAAGCAGATGAATGGCGAGTGAGTTGGCTTGAATATGTTTACAATGTTGTTCATTTTGCTAATAGAAGCATTTTTTTTAGAAAATTGCTGATGATTTTTACATTAAGTGGGACTATCCTAACTGCGTTGGGGCTCTGGATGGAAAGCATGTATTAGTGAGTCCACCACCGAACTCTGGAACGAAATTTTTCAACTACCAAAAAACATACAGCACAATTTTGCTGGCACTGGTCGACGCTCACTATCGGTAATTTTTGAAGTTGAGACTTTCATATTTTTTGTAAAAAAAACGAATTAAAATTATTACAGGTTCACATTTGTTGATATTGGAAGCGAGGGCAGTGTTGGAGATGCTAGCATTTGGAATAAAAGTAAGCTGAAAGCAAACATTAACTCTGGTGGCATTGGTTTTCCAGATCCCTGCGTCCTGCCGAGATCAAGTGGATCTAGTGACGCAGCTAAAGAGTGCCTTTTCACATTGTCGCCGATAGTGCTTTCCAGTTAGAAACTACTCTTATGAAACCATACAGCCAAGTAGCTGTGAACAGTGATTTTAAAAAGCGTATATTCAATTATCGCCTGTCTCGAGCGAGACGTTGCGTAGAGAACGCATTTGGTATTTTGGCTCATCGTTTTCAGATCTTAAGGGCTCAGATTCGAAGTAAAATCGAAATATCTGATTTCATCATCCTCGCCTGCCTTTCTTTACACAACTGGCTGATGACGGATCGTATGCGACGCTCAACGTACTGCGTGGCAGGCTTAGAAGATGAAGAAAATATAGATGGAACTTTCAAGCCAGGATCTTTCAGAAATGACCCGCCTTCTACTGGACTACTACCGTTACGTTCACAGGGCGGTCGTAAACCCACGACGTCTGCACAAAACATGCGGGACAATATTTGTAAATATTTTTCTGAAGAGGGCCAAAGATCGTGGCAAAATAAAATGTTAATTTGAAAACAATTAGAAATAAAACAAAAAAAAATGCGAAATCAAAAATTTTCATTTAATTTTCCATTCAGTTTTATCTATTTTAAATTCTTCATTTAATTTTCATTAAGATTTCCCTTAATTTTCAATCAGGTTTCACTTATTTTCATTTAATTTTCAATTTATTTTTCCCTTAATTTTCATTCAGCTCTCACTTAATTTCATTTGACTTATATTTCATTGAATTTTCACAAGTCCCCCTAGACTTCACTTCAATTTCATTGGTTCGGATTTCCGGTGTGGGGGTTATTCGGATCGAAATTCAATAGAACATTCGAAATAACGGCCATAGCTAAGGATTGATTCCAAAGACTCATAACCTTTAGAGAAGCAGCAACAAATTCCCCGTAGGAATCACATCGATCTTTCAATGTGGCATTTGCTGTGTCGTTTTTTCCCATATCTATCGATCGCAACACTTGCAGGCATTCATCTACCACCTCAACCTGTTTACTTTTAGCCATCTTCGGTTTTTGAAACCGCTGATTTTCCTTTATGTCTTCTTTTGATTGTGTGGCCATCAAATCAAAAACGTCAGTTGCGTGTGACAAGTCAAGAGCCTCTACTTCAATAGCATCTCCAACTGTGTACGAACAGATTGACGTGCGATTTGGAATAGAGTCTTCTAAGAACTTCATATTTTCGAAGTGGGGCCACGTTGGTACGTAAATATCGTCAGCGGACGCCCCAGTGCTCGTTGATTTTTTAACTTTCGCCACATTATTTTTGTAGGTCGTCCGCATTCCACTGAATCGATGATGAATTTCTTGAGCTGAGCAAAATCAAAACCTACGGTCTTGTAATTGATATAATAAAAAAAGGTATTTTTACCAGTGAATTTATTTCCGAGCTGCTGTACCAGTTCTTGTAGTGATGCACTCTTCACTGCAATTTTATAATTGACATCATTATGGTCCCACAGGAATCGATTTTTTGAATAGAACTCGATAATTGCATCTTCCTCGTATTCAGTAAAGTTTTTACGTGTTGGTACAGTTGGTTTCTTTTGCGAAGTTGAAGTTGAGGCTGACTCTTCCACTTTTGAAAAACCTTCTGTATCAACATTTACAACTTCTGGGTCCAAAGCAACAACGACGCATCGTTTTTTGTGGAAACACGTTTCGCGGGTTTCATTGTCTTGTCGCCCATCTGTTTTGAGGTTATAAATATGTTATTTCTTTGAAATCAACAACAACACCACAAATTATTTTGGCTATTTTATTTATACTATTATTATTTATACTATTTTACAATAAACAAATTACGATAAACAAATTAAACAAAAATTCTTTTATAATTTCACCTTTTTTATTGCACAATGTACACGCAAACATCCAGGCGTTCAATAATGATAAGACACAAGTGACAGTTGAATCGATGAAAATACTAAAAATTCAGTATTCTTCGATTTTGTCCACTTGTATGGAGAGAAAATAGACTCTATTTTCTCTTTCGTTAAATTTCGCAGAATATATATTCTGCGTTGACACTAGATGGTAGTCTGTTTTCGCCTTTAAGTAGCAGAACTTCACAGCTATAATCTGCCGTGTCACGAAATCCGCCGTGCTTCGAAGAAAATTGATGCGAGTATAGCATGTGGACCGGATGGCATTTCACCTCTAATTCTTAAGAAATGTGCTAACGAACTTACCACACCATTGCACCATTTATTCAATTTGTCACTCAGCATAAGTAAATTTCCTAAACGCTGGAAAATTTCAGAGCTCACACCAATCCATAAGAGCGGTTCTAGAAGCAATATCGGTAACTATCGAGGTGCAGCTATATAACCAACCATCGACAAGTTATTTGAATCGGTAATCTGTGTTCGTCTGACCGCTGATCTCAGTTGCGTATTATCTAGCGTATAACACGGATGCCTGAAGGGAAGGGAAGGGAATAACGCAATAAAATTGATAGAATCTAGTTCACAAATCGATGCCATTTACACCGACATCAGGAAAGCATTCGATCAAGTGAACCACCGTTTCCTTGTGCAAAAGCTTAATGATCTTGGAGTACGTGAGAGCTTACTTAATTGGATAAAGTCGTACTTGGTGAACCGTCGCCAAAATTCTTGGGTGGAAATCAGACTTGAGCCATTGTTCTTCGTCCTCTTCCCAAGCATATAACTGCGGCGGGATTGACGAATGCTTTACAACGCGCCAAGTTTCATCTTGACACGAGGCTACCTTCTTGAGATGTGTTCATTTCAAGGTAAATGGCAGCGGATGTCTGATGATGACGGACGGACAAATTTGTTTTTACATTTTTCTCTTATTTAGACCACGAAACGAAAAAGTAACCATCCCCGGCTCTAAATTTGATTGGTTACAAAGGGGTTCGCTGTACTTATTACTAAACCTAAACCTAAACATTTTTTTCGATTACTTTCGACTTGTAAAAGGTAGACACGAACGTTTTTATCTCTAAAGAAACAGTCCTGACAACAAGCCCTGTGACAGCAATTGAGCACATGTTCAATAACGCCGCTCAATAACACCCGAGACGAGCTTTTAAAGCATACACTTATATGTACCCGCTATACAAGGCGAGATCGCAATTCTTCTATCCCGAAAAAATAAGTTTTCACATAGGCCTTAGGTGGCTCTAACATTAGGTGGGGGAATAATTATTCTCCTCAGTTTCACATGGAGTTTTTGTAGCAGGTCTAGAGTACCTCTGGCTCGGTACATAACTTCCAAATCGTCAAAATAAACATTTTGGAAAGAGGTGCATAATCTACTAATCGCATTATTTGTTAAATTTAACACCACTAATGACAAAGCACGTCATGTTGGATTTGAACTTGAATTTGTAAATTCCACATTAAGTCGAATAATTAAAAAATAAAAAAGTTTTCAATCATTTTTTAAGTGTCTGGAATGTTAAGAGGGTGCTCAGCCCATGCTTTTTTTTCACAAATGAAAATTCCGCATTTCGTTTAACACTCAGGTGTTGTAATGTCAAATATTTTATACGTTCTGTTAAGCCGAAATGTAAAATTTAATAAATCGGTTTTACCATCTGCGACTTAATACATAAAGATAAAATTTCATGTTCTTCTTCTGTGGAAACATTTTTGATTCAATTATAATTGTTTGAGTTTACTAGCGCAAAATTGTACATGATAGACGATATTTATTTACAGCCAGACGTTTGAATTAGCTTTCATATTAGTCTTTTATTGAATGGAATTTTCGACAAATTTCCAGTTAATTATTTATATTATGTGTCACATATGTTGCATTGATAGAATTTCATTGATTTCACTTTTACCAAAACATTAGAGGGATGCAAAAAAGTGAATGCAACATGTCGATGAAAACACTGCAATAAAAATGCATCACATTTGGACCTTCCTCACACACAAACAGGTCTTTTTCATATTTAGGGGTGTATAATGAAAACAGACCTTCAACTTCAAAGGTGTACTGAAACAGTGCTGAAACATCCGTAAGAAAAAAAATGAAGTATTTACGAACTTCTTTAGGGGGAGGGGGTAAAATAAGAAAGCTGTGCGATGTAGTAAAAGTGGGAGGAGGTATCATTTGGAGAAGTACGTACATACACATCCCCGTATTAGGGGAAATGACTATGCAGGCATTGACGAGTTTCAAAGTTTGAGAAAATTTGTTTAATTGGATTGTTTCTAAGTAACAACGATCAATAACTAAACTTTATTTCAGTTTTATTGAACTTCCCAATTTATTCGTAACAGGGGAGGGGTGGTGGCTAAAAAATCGATTTTTTTTTAAGTTCGCACTTTATGGATGGTTCCTCACGAAAACTCCACATTTCGTACGCCATTTTGGTATCCTCCTGAGATAATTTTTCGTACTAGTGCGTTTCAATTTATAGTCGACAAGGGAAAATTAAAGCAAAAGGAAAATAGAAATTGCAAAACCAAACGATGTGTATGGGAGCACGGGCATAAACCTAACGGACAACGAGCAAATGTCTTCAAATTTCTTTAGAATAGTTGCTGTATGACAATAATACCTACCTTTTTATTTTGAAATTAGTAATTATAATTCTTATAATATAAAATTATTGCCATACGTGGATAACCCGAATTTTATTGTTCAAGTGGGTATTAAACGACAACGAGCGTCAGCGAGTTAGTTTAATACACAGGAGAACAATAACTGTGGATTTAGATAGCGACGTACGTACGTTTGACAGTTGCTGAATTGCAGCGCGAGATTGACAGGTTTTTGGATGAATTTTTTCTTAATTTACTTTTCTATGGCAAAATCACTTAAGAAACATTTTTTTGATATCAAAAAACGCACTAAATAGAAACATTATTTTCAAACAACACCAACCAAAGCATTTTTGTTTTGCTCTTGTTTCCATTTTGTGTGTGCTGAATTGCTGAATTGCAACGTTACGGATGCTAAAATTGAAAAAATTCAATTTTGCCGACGCGAGTTTGACAGTTGTTTATATTTTTTATGAATGAAATTCGGTGTTGTCATGTCAGACAAGTTTCGCATTTGGTGTTGTTTCGATGAATTTTTTGGCATACGTCGCTATCTAATTCAACAGTAAATGAGGGAATCCACGTATGGCAATACATTTTTTATTGCATAAGAGATAGTAAGTCGGACATTGAACGCACCCAATATTATGGTTATGATTTAGCACGCCTTTTGCTTTTCTAATATTGTGTTATTCATTGTTCATTCATCGCAGTTGTCGTCTCAGTCAATCTCATCAATCTATAAGAGAAAAATTTTCTATTTGTATCGTTTTACCTCAACAAACCAAGTTACTAATGAATGTGGGAAAACTTTACTTTTAGTCGTATCAGTAACAACGATCTCTTTTTGTTCTGTTCTGTGCCGTACTGTTCAAAGAACAATAAGCCATAATAAAAAATCTTGAAACTAACAGGAATAGAAGGGATTCAACTTACTTTGCTTTTTCCCCTGTACACTCTCTTTGGAATCGTATAAAGTAAAACTTCACTTCAAATTTCTTTCTCTCAAGTGGACAATAGTGGACTGGTAGTGCTTTCACAACGATTGAAACTTTATTGTACTTGGAAGTACACTAACAAACCTATCAGTCATTTCAACTAAAAATGAATGAAAGCAAGCGATAAATGTTAGCAGATCTCCATTTCTAATCCAGAATTCACCATCTATCCAAAGTAAGTTCGATTTAAATCATTTGCTGAGCGAATATTCTTACAGCGCGATTCAAACTTACTCCCGAGCATTCAACAGAGCTATTGAAATCAATTGTGACAGAGATCTCTATAAATTATAAAAGCTGTTTCAGTAACGAAATAGTGCATGTGAGGTGGCCCACATCAGTTTCTCCAGTGCAATTACTTACAAGATAGGAGTGCAGTATCGCTTTAAATAATGATAGGAGATTCGCTTACTAAAAATGTAAAAATAAAAAATGAAAACATAATCAGGTTTTATTTTCGAATCATTGAGAATTTAGCGACAAACGAAGTAATATTCATTCATTCAAATAAAATACAACAACTGTTTGTCGAAAGCTCAGCAAATAAAATTTTAAAATTCACTTAACCACGACTCCAATTAACTAAATATCACACAATATAAAATATTCAAAAATAGATAATAGTATATTACAATTGAGGTCAACAGCCGGTAACATAAGGGCGAAGTTTGCAAAATCGAGCCGAAGGCGAGATTGTGTAATCGTCCTTGTGTTACAGGCTGTTTACATGACCCCACTTGTACTATGCTTTAACGTAGTAGCACTCGGTCGTTGAAACAAACAATTAAACATTAAACATTTTGAAAACAATAAAAAATAACTTCTGAAATACAGCGTACACTATTTGAGTTCTTAGAGTAGGCTAAATATCGAATGAACTATCGTAGAACAATGTGCTGTGTTCATTTTGTTGTTTCTTTGTCGATTTGATAATAACGCAAGGCATCAACGGTCTATATAGCTCAGTGAGCAATGTTGAGGCGTTATAAAATCATTTTTTCCAGAATTTTCGGTTCAAGTCCTAGTTTTTTTTTACATTTTTTTTTTGTGTTGCGTGCATTCCATCAAATACGTCTATTAATTTTTATACAGAAACTCTTATTAAAATGTAGTAAATAGACTTTCAATCGACATGGACCTACAAATTTTACAAATTGATCACATCATGTTTTCAAAGCCTTATTTCTCGGGATTGAAATTATTAAATTCCGAGTTCATCTTGCTGCATAGATCTGTTTCTCAAGTAGTTTGTGTGAAATCAATTTCCTACGATCAGGTAAAATACAATTCCGTCAGTATTTCTCAAGCTATTGCATTTATATTGAAGACGAATTTGTAACCACGTTAGGGTAGTTTCACAAGCGCATTTTACTACGACAGGCAGGAAGGAAATACTAGTCGTAAGTGCTTTGTTTCATCTCAGGTTAAAACATAGTTTTAAGTTAATTTGTGTCTTATTCTAGAATTTAAAGGCTCTTCGCTATATGAAAATAAAAGTCAAAGGAAATCTATTCGCTTTGTTTTCATTCCTGCGGTGCTGTTTGAAACTAGTTCCAAATCCTCGAAAGTAACAAACGTCTGGTCGTAACACTTTTAAATTGACTAATTGGATCAGTTTCATTTTGCACTTGGGACAGCACGGAAAACGAATAGGATTTAGTCTACATCCGTCTACATCGTAATTCAACGTGTTGCCGTAAGTGAGGTTATAACGAAAGCGACATTAAATACGTTGCATCGTAAATGAAAAGCTTGCATCGTGTCATTAGTCAATGCCACATTGCTGAACTGAAAGTCGCGTAAAGTATGTTATGTTGCGTGAGATTTATTGCGTAAATTCATCGAACGTCAAAAACTTCAAAACACAATAATTTTTGACAACATTGGGAACAAGTGAATATTTTCCGTAAACGAAAAGTTTGGACACGAATACAAGATCTGGTGTTTCATCAACAAGAATTTATTCGAGCAAAATGTCACCGCAATGTACGCTAAGTGGCAATTATTGCCGTCATCGAAGTGGCAAAAGCGAAGTGGAGGGCAAACTAGTGAGTCAACGGTATCGAAAAAAGGTGCGATCGGAATCAGGATGCAACAGCAAAGAACATAAATGGCACAGACCGAGTTCAGGCGGTCATTCTGTAATTCTAGGACCAGTAGAGCCACGACAAACACAACATGCGAACCACACTGCAATAGCAGAGCACCGTCATTTTAACAGACAACGAATAAAATTTGGACAATTATGTCACAACAAAGTTGATGCAAATATACATCAATTCCCTACAAGAAAATGGGAATGGCTAGCAAATGTAAATAACTTCAAATGGCATGACGAAATGAAAGTTAGTCGATCATCAGAACCAAATCAGCATTTCAAAATAATCTACGGAAATAAACGAAGAACAACTTACCACCAATGTTTAGCATATCAAAATCAACCATTTTATTGGACATTCCGAATCGTTGGACAACTGCAAGGCAAATGTTTACTTCGACATCCAACTCTAACACAAGTTGCCCAATTGAATACTTCACAAAATCATCAAACGGTTCACACCAATCATGCACGAGCAAAAATTTGGTTTCAGTTTATGGAATCCATTGTGATGTGTAGGTTGGCTCGAGTGGCTGTCCTTCAAATATGGAGTTTAGCTGAAGTTCCTATCAGCGAAACTGGGAGGACTGTTACGAATGCCACCCACTCGACTGAATATATTTTAACGAAAGTTTCAGTGAACGCACGCCAAAGCCTAATTAAACTAATTCATCAATCGCGATATGTCAAATTGCCAAAGTTCATTGACATAGTTTGCCGGAAATTTAGATTCAGATCAAAGATCGTACAAGAAAGACGCAAAGTGATTAGCTCGCGAGTGAAATTATTAAATTCCGAGTTCATCTTGCTGCATAGATCTGTTTCTCAAGTAGTTTGTGTGAAATCAATTTCCTACGTTCAGGTAAAATACAGTTCCGTCAGTATTTCTCAAGCTATTGCATTTATATTGAAGACGAATTTGTAACCACGTTAGGGTAGTTTCACAAGCGCATTTTACTACGACAGGCAGGAAGGAGATACTAGTCGTAAGTGCTTTGTTTCATCTCAGGATAGAACATAGTTTTAAGTTAATTTGTGTCTTATTCTAGAATTTAAAAGCTCTTCGCTATATGAAAATAAAAGTCAAAGGAAATCTATTCGCTTTGTTTTCATTCCTGCGGTGCTGTTTGAAACTAGTTCCAAATCCTCGAAAGTAACAAACGTCTGGTCGTAACAGGATATATTAGTCCGATTGAGAAACTAAGTACTTTACAGGAATCCTATGATCACGAACGACAGACTGGCATTTTGTTTCACCAAAATCCTTTTGGGCAAAATTTAATTATTTTGTTTATGTTCTAAGCAAAATCAACGACATATGAACTTTTTGAATCGAGTAGCCTTGTTATCCCCTTGCAACTAATTTCTAATCTAATGATTTCTAATCGTTGTTTGTTACGTGAATCCGTGGGATAATGGTAAGCGTACAAGACGCAGGCTGTGAATGTGCCAGGTTCGAATCGCGGTATGGAGATAGTTTTTTTTTTCTTTATAAAAATAAGAAGAGTTCAATCTGGATGAACTGGACCATAATGGGTCATTACGTAGGTCGCATCATTACTGCCTAGCATGTTAAATTGCATCTACGTAGCAATGAACCTGCAGCGTATACTCAACGTACCGTGTGCGTACACGTTAGAAACTTTTAACTTTGATCACGTTTCTTGCATTCTTCCTGATTTGAAAAAATTGAAAAACACCGCGTTCTATTTTGACACTAAACGTTGCCATTGAAACTATTGTATGTCGTGCCTGTCAAATCGTAAAAGAGTAAATGGGATTTATCCCTCCAGACAGAGGAATTTATCCCTCTAGACGGATAAGTACTGACAATAAAGTAACGTTTATCGCCTCAAAATATTGCGTTTAATGTGAGATTTGCTATCTCCTATCCAATAAAGAAAATTATTCTTAGTCAGCTAAATAAAGTTTCATTTTATATGCCACGATAAGTCTCCCATTAAATCCCATATTTGCCAATGAAAAATGTGTCGTCTACATAAACTGCGAATTGTATTCTCGCAGTTAATGTGATTCAAATTAAATCTCACATAAAACCTACGTATTATATGTGTGCGTGTGGTTGCATCGTCTTTTGTTGTGTGCTTCGATGTTCCGAAAATAATTACTTTAATTGAAGAGACTGTTTTTGAATACAAATTTTTAGACCCGTTGAGTTTTACTCGAGTTATCGTGTTGACAGACGGACACGGACGGACATTTTTTTTATTGCTGATTCGTCATCTAAGGACCATGATCGGTGCTTCCCCCCTACTCCCGGGTCGAAATTCGACTGGTTACAAACGTCGTGGTAAACGCATAAGACCCCTTTTCGAAGAACTTCGTTCTTCGTACGGGTCTAAAAATGTCCGTCCGCCTGCACGATAACTCGAGTAAAACTCATATCCGATTTTCAAAAACTTTTTTCCCTGAAATGTAATCGAAAAATCTTGATAGAATCTGGGCACTGTTGGCCTAAGGGTCGCCAAGCTAGGGCCGTTTAAGTGGTTTTTGGTCTTTTGTGCATAACTTACGTAAATCTTTTCCGATATCCATAAATTTTTGTTTGTTTGAAAGAACTGGGCATAGTCGATAATTTATAGAAGAAACTTTTTTGAACTTGAGTCCTTGGACTTAGCTAGGGCCCTAAAAACGAGTCCTTGCTAGGGCTCTACGTGTTTTTTGTACATAACTCGAGTAAATCTTTTCCGATTTTTATAAGTTTTTTTTTGTTTGAAAGATCTGGGCATGGCCGACAATTTAGGGAAGAAACTTTTTTGGATTTGAGTCCTTGGACTTAGCTAGGGCATTACAAACGAGTCTCTGTTAGGGCTCTGCGTGTTTTTTGTACATAACTCGAGTAAATCTTTTCCGATTTTCAAAATTGTTTTTTTGTTTACAAGATCTAGGCATGGTGGACAATCTATAAAAGAAACTTTTGCCTTTGCTTAGGGCTCAAGGTCGGCCCTAACCAAAAAAATTGTTTTTTGCTATAGCTCCCTTGAATTGTTTATTGGCATATTGGAGCTACATAAATCTATGTACATCGGTCCGTTTTGATGGAAATAAACTAAAACTAAAACAGCTATGTTGCAGAGCAAATTGAGGGAAACATTTTTGTCTATGGAAGGATGTGTCCGAGGCCTCTACCTAGGGCCCTAGGTCATTCCAAAAAATAGTTTTTTGCTATGTTGTAGAGAAAGTTGAGGAGAACATTTTTCTCTATTTGGAGGTCAATTTTGTGCTTTCGGAAAAATTTTTTACTCCGTTTCTTCGGACGGGTTTTTCAATATTGCCCTATCGGCAATTTCCAAAACAATTTAATGTGGACATAAGGCAATATTTACTTAAATACGTTCCAGTCTATTCATAACATCAACTCTGTTTGCCGCATCTATTCTGATAATTACGTGTCCCTTCATATGTTTGAATAATTTTTTTGAAATATTATTTTTTTGAAAACTTTCGTATCTTGTGGTCTATTTCTTTGTTATTTTCATATATTTTTTGAAATAACAACATGAAAAAAGTAAAAAAGACCCGTACATATCAGAATAGAAGTGGCAAAGAGAAATAGATACGGCAAACAGAATAGATGTTACAAAAAGACTCGAACGTATCTAAACATACAAATAAGCAAACAATCCAACGTTTTATGTTCTTTTATAACTGTAAGAGTTTCAAGGATCCAGAGAAATTACCCAAGGTAATGTCAAAGGCCCTACCGAACCACTCCTCAGACCATTCAAATCTAGAAAAGATTATATCCAAGGATTGGGCTATTTTCTCCTAAAACCCTGAAACACCTGAGCGCTTAAATTTAATTCTCTACAACTTCGCATTTGGGACCAACTTTCTAACTCTCGTAGTTCTGGAGATCTGGGTCATCCTATCCAACAGATTGAACTTAAACACACCTGTTGACGAAGCAAATTGTGAATCGACAATTTCAGTTACGGACGATGCTATAATTTGCGGACATTGTACTCCATCGTTTTCAATTGACAACCAAGAGGGCAACATCGTGGACCCACTACCATCACAATCACATCTGACGAAACAATTACAATTACCTTCATTGACAACATCGACATTACCACAACCACAGTTATCATCAACATCACCAAAATTATTCTCGCCGTTACCACTTCAGTCGCTGAGAAATCGCTCATCGGACCGGGTCATCATGTACTATCAGAACGTTCGGGGCCTACGTACAAAAACAGCCGATTTCAAATTGTCATCGCATGCATGTGATTTTGACATTATAACGCTAACAGAAACCGGCCTAAATTCGTCGATTTACGATGGTGAGTTATTTGACGCTAATAAATTTAGCGTTTACAGATGCGACAGATCAGGCGATAATAGTATTCATGAGAGATTCGGTGATGTATTAACAGCCGTCACAATTTCCATTACTAGCGAGAAAATAATTGTCCCTCACACTGAAGACGTAGAACTGTTGCTCGTGAAATTGAAGATTAAGACCAAAACCGTTTACGTGTGTAATTTATACATCCCATCTAAATCGCCGATTGCGGTGTATTATAAATACGCCAGCGCGTTGGAGAAGGTTATAAATTATGTCGATTTGAGCGTTGATGAAAGAATGTATGTTGTTGGCGACTTTAACATGCCTAATATTCGTTGGCTGCCACCGTGCGATGAAATAGGTTTTAGTGGTTCGAATGACTACCTGTATGAGCAGCCCTGCTCCCACATGATATCGACACGAGCGCAAATGCCGACCTCCTGTATAGTCTGCTCGGCTCTGGACTAAGTCAAACGAACAGCCACCCCAACTATCAGGGGAATATATTGGACCTAGTCTTTAGTAGCCACCCTAACGATATCTTCGTGACAAAATCATGTTCACCCATGTCTAAAATTGATGACTACCATGAACCTTTAGAAATTGAATTCACACTAGATACCGACGACGTTGTTGAGTTCAACAGCGATGAACACGAATTTAATTTCAAGAGGGCGGATTATGACGGAATCAATGACTATTTAAAGTCGGTGAAATGGGAATGTGAGCTAGCAGGAAGTCCCCATGTAGATACATGCGTGGACCGTTTTTATGAAATTTTGAGAATAGGTTTCGAAAGAAAAAATTTTACAGCGGTCACCCACCGTGGTATAGTAAAGCTCTGACGAGGCTCAAGAATAGGAAATCAAAGGCTCATAAAAAATACAGGAACTGCTTAAACTCGGGTAGACATCCTGGATGTAATAAATGTTACATGAACTACTGCGCATTGAGAAATCAGTTCAGTGCCGCTCAGTCACGCGCATACGACTCGTACGTAAAGAAAACTGAGGAGAACTTAACATCACACCCATCAAAATTCTGGTCATATGTGAATGATATGAAAAAATCGGTTGGTCATCCGAATATGATGTACCGAGGTGAGAATCGTACCACGACGATGCAGGGTAAGTGCGACCTGTTTGCAGGATTTTTTAAAGACGTGTTTGTCAACAATTGCTGTACGGAAAACAAAAAATATGGGTTAGCTAAATGCGTGGATATAGGGTCGATATCTCTGAGCGAAGAGCAGATTTTCAATGCTCTGGACCATATAGGCACGTCGAAAGGTGACGGGCCAGATAACATTTCACCACTCTTGCTGAAAAATTGTTCTCAATCACTAGTTACACCACTGTGTCACATTTAAAACTTGTCTTTGTCCACCACTTTTCCCAGTCGGTCGAAAGAATCTTACGTGGTTCCAATTTTTAAGAAAGGCGCTCGTTCAGATGTAGAATGCTATAGGGGTGTTGCAATTTTGCCCACATTCGGCAAACTATTCGAGTCCATAGTCTGTGGGCTGCTTACGGAAAAATTCAAAAAAGTGATTTCAGTAACACAACATGGCTTTATGAAAGGTCGATCAACATCTACGAATCTAGTCGACTTTGTGAACGACGCTATCCGAATAGTCGAAAGGGGTAATCAATTAGACGTTATTTATACCGACGTATGCAAGGCATTTGATAGAGTACAACATACCTCTCTTCTGTGTAAACTAGAAGAACTTGGCATGCACTCAGAGCTATTAAATTGGACGCGATCATATCTGCACGGACGCACACAATATGTTAAAATAATGGGATGGAAATCCAGTCCGTTTCCAGTAACTTCCGGTGTTCCACAAGGGAGCCACCTAGGCCCGTTATTGTTCCTTATTTTCATAAATGACGCTATGAGAGTATTGAAATTTTCGAAATGCTCACTATTCGCGGACGACCTTAAGATATATCGCGAAGTTAGGACATGGCGCGACTGCATTGCTTTGCAGAAGGACTTGCTCTCTTTGAATCGGTGGTTTAAATTGAATGCGCTAGAACTCAATGTTGACAAGTGTGTCGCAATGTCGTTTTACAGAAAACGGAATCCGACACGTTTCGCATACGGCGTGGTTGGAACAATACTCAAAAGAGCTACTGAAATACGCGACCTGGGAGTAACTCTAACGGAGGGTCTATCATTCAACAAACACATTGATAATATTGTGGCTAAAGCATACTCGATGCTCGGCTTCATGAAACGCATTTGTAAGGACTTTCGCAATGTGGCCGCGCTTAAGAGCATCTATTTTGCACTTATTAGGTCACACCTCGAGTACGCTTCGGTTGTATGGTCACCTTACTACCAAGACCAAAGTGATAAGATAGAGTCAATTCAAAAAAAATTTTTGATGTATGCGTTGAGAAGAACTATTCGCCGGGACGAGAATTTTCGCCTACCATCGTACTTCAGTAGATGCAACGATATACAAATTGAGTCATTATCACGTAGACGAATCAATTTGGCTGCGATGTTCGTTTTTGATGTTCTCAGGGGTCGCGTGGATTCACCAAATTTACGTTTGAAATTAACGATAAATCGTCCAATTAGGGTTTTGCGCAACGTTAATTATCTGATACTTGAAAGCCATCAAGTGAACTACGGTATGTTCGAACCGGTTAACCACATCTCCAGGGTGTTCAACATGTTTGCCCATTTTTTTAGTGAGTCAATTACACGGAGCGCTTTTCGATCGGCTGTCAAATCGATGGAATTGAATAGAACTACTCTGAGAAGGAACGGATTTCTCCTATCTGTCATCTGACTATCTGTTTATTATCTTGTGTCCAAATAATGCTAATTGCTAATCAAATATTTTCATCTGTTTCCTTTTCATATTATCATCTATCACGACTAATGACACTGTGATCATGATGACGTTACTTTTACCGAACGCTGCTGGTCTGCGGAAATGATTCAGTGATGACGAGGCAAAGTTGTTTGACGCTCCGACGGGTCGACTGGGCGGAAAACATACTTCCGGGCTGCCGAATATTTTAAGTTGTAGTTATTCACATTGATAAAGGCCAGTAAGCTTTTAGAGTTGTTGGCCAGAAATAAATAAATAAATAAATTATGGAATTGGCCATAAACCAGGATTGTGCCATATTTCCCTAAAACCCTGAAAAACGTATTCGCTTAAATTTTATTCTCTACAACTTCGCCTTTAGAACCAACTTTCTAACTATCAGAGTTCTAGAGATAATACCATTATGGAAGTGGCCATATACCACAATTGGGCCATATTTTTCCAAAACCCTGAGTCAGTGTTCGCTTAAAAATTCTTTATAACTTTGCTTTTGATAGTAAATCTCCATATTGCATAGTTAAGAAAATATAGACGAAAAACTGTTTTCGTATATGGCCAAGAAACTCAATTTCGTCCATTCCATTGGTCCCAGTGCCCAGACCCCTGACCCGATTTCCACAAAAGTTTTTTTCCAGTTTTGTGACATCAGATGCTTTTATTTGACACTAAAATGAGAAATTTCCGTGCTATACTTGCTGAGATATTTGCGAAAAAGTTTCATCGACCCTCGAACATTTCATGTCCGACCTCCACTTCTTCGACCATATCTCCGGAACTACTAGATCGGTTTTGCTCATCTTCGAACTTGAATCATGGGAGCCATGCATCTTTCAAGGAAAAAAAGTTTAGGGTGATCGGTTGAGCCGTTTGGAAAAAAAAGTGGAGACGGACGGACGGACATTTTTTTTATTGTTGATTCGTCACATATAGACGATGATAAATACATCCCCCCAACTGCCAACTCGATCTTCCCCATGTTTAAATTGTTTGTAGTAAACGTATAGGACATTCTTCCCTCGTACGGGTCCAAAAATTGTCGCCTATCAGAAATGGACACCGCGTCTCAAAACAATTAGCACTATCATGCGCTAGCTCGCTCGGCCATCAGTACTTGTGTGTACTGTTCGACATATCGTCACTATTAAAATAAAATAATATACTTACACATTGTGGACACTCGAATAACCGTTCACGTGTATATTACACTCATTTGCTTGCTATCGCTCGCTCGTTGTGTGTAATATACACTTGAACGGTTATTACTCGCTTTCCACGATGTGTAAGTAATCTTATATTATTTTAAATTGTTGTCTACTTGCGAGACCGCCTGAAGCCGATTAAGGCGTCTAAATTTCTAGAATGAGATAGTTTTGAATACTTTCTTCAGGAAATTTAAAAAATACTCTTGCTTTAAAGAAAATCTCAGATATTTTTATTTGTTGGGATTTTTTAACTGCGAGAAGAGAACCCATGCAGACCTTCAAGAGATAAACGGATTCAATTCCGAACGGGCTTTTTTTCTGATTTGGGACAGGGCACAAATGGGCAAAGGCGCAACGGGCATTTTTTGGACCAAATATTTTTTCATGCTTCGGGGCCAAAATCGAAGGAAATTTCATAAATTTTCTCTCAATTTTGGCATGAAAAATTTTGTGCATCTGTTTTGGACGACTGATTTTAGGCAATTTCGCGTGTTGTAGACCGAGCAGAGACACACAAATAACTATTTATAATTTCGAGCAGGGCACAAACCTAAATGACACGTTTTAGACCGGGCATTTCTTTACGATGCCGGGAAGGAAACGGACAGCGAAAAAGCGATGCCCGCTCTCCTTTAGCCAACTCTATATTACAAAAGTTTCATAGTTCTTTGGCCAAACATTTTCCTCTTAGCTTTATCTGCAGCAATACGAAAAGGTGGGGATCTCATGCTTTTAATGCCAATCAAATTGAAATGTCCAAGAAATGATCGAGTTTATTTTATAATTTTTCATGCTTGCTAGCAGTAACGAAAAGAAAAATGTAGACTTGAGCTTACATTTTTCAACTTTCGTCCCTGCTAGCAAGCATGAAAAACTTAATACGCAACACGGCAAAGCACTTTCGGCCTGCTACCTTGTTACGTAAATAACTATAGTTTTTAACAAACATAATATGATAGTTACAAATATAGAATGTTTGCATCCAAACCAGACAACAGTTTCAGCGTTTCACTTGCGAAATATTCATGCTAGTCGAGAACTAAGTTTTGAAGGCAAAGTGCTCGAGCACGAATTGTTTCCATAGTACCTCGCAGGCGGGACTTTCAAAACAAACTGCATGAAAGAGACGGCGAAACTAAGTACCAGAGTGAGCATTTTGCGCAAATTACGACATGAGGTTTGGACCTCAACACTTGCCTTTGTATTCCCGGTCGCGGACTATGAACCAACAAATACCCAGAGCTCAAGTTTTTGTCAAGGAGTGGGAAAAGCAGCAAGAAGCAAAATGCCTGCAAATCCACATGGACCTGCACATAGGGACTATTTTAGGAAAACTCATTTTTCTCAGTTTTTCTTAATTTTTTCCATTTTCTTAATTTTTTCTCAATTTTTTTAATTTTCAAAAATTTTTGCGATTTTCTCAATTTTTCACAATTTTTCTCAATTTTCTAAGTTTTCTCAATTAGATGTTAGATGACAAATAATTTAAATGTAATTGGAAAGCAAGCAATATCGCTATTATGGAAACATTTTTATTCATAGAAACTCATTTTTATAAAAACGTTTGTCTTTTTCTGTTACATTTTTAAAGTCCATACGCTTCGGTGGCAGTCTAGAGTTTCTAAGTTTTTGTTTCGTTCGTCGAAATTTTCATCTTCATGATTCTCACTACTGCTATGGCGGGATTCTCGATCGCTATTTTCCACAAGTTTGTGAGACATTAAGAGATGCTGCTGGAGAGGAGCTTCTCACTTCCACTGATGGCAAGATTTCTTTGAAAGACCACACACTTTTTTAAGATAATCGACTCCGTAGCAGCCCTTATCAGTTTACAACAAGTAATCGAAATGAAATCATCGGCTCATCTACAAAATCCGGAGGCACAAAATCCAGAGGCGTCAAAATCCGGACAAAAAATCCGGAGGCTTCAAAATCAGAAAACGTCAAAATGCGGTGGCGTCAAAATCCAGAGGCATCATATGTTGTTGCGTCTGGATTTTGTAGCTTCCGGATTTTTATTAATACTAATTATACAATATTGTATTTACAATATTGTAAATTTTTTACAAATTTAACATTTAACTTAAAATATATCACAATTGAATGATTGTAGTTCATTGGCGACGCGACGCGACGGTCTTAATTATATTTAATATTTGGGGGGCTCTGCCCTCTCACCCCCGCGCCTGCTGCGGGCTTGGTTACGCCCTGCAGGCGGCCATATGTGCATGTGGCTCTGCCCCAAACCCCGCTTTTTTTTATTTTATTCACGGCCTGCGGCGCAGCAATACATATTCATTACACAATTTGTATAAATAAACTGTAGCTGCTGTAAATAACAATACATATTTCGTCCAGATTTTATCCTGATTTTTTATTTTCTTCTGGATTTTTACGCCATCGGATTTTGACGCCTCCGGATTTTGTCGTCTCCGGATTTTGTAGCCTCCGGATTTTTCGTCCGGATTTTGACTCCTCTGAATTTTCTGCCTCCGGATTTTGTAGCGGCACCGAAATCATCGATTTCTCATCGACAATCTTAAGGGATATTTGAACGAGGATGTAGAAATACAAAATGGTCTCATTCCTTTACTAAAATTAGACCCATATGTATCCTACAATTCCTTACATCGCTGTCATGCCATAATAATACCTGAAATGGATTCCACTGTTTTCATTTCTGAGTACGAAAAAGCTATGGAAAAACTTACGGAAAATGAAAGAAAAGATCCACTGAGAAACGTTTAGTACTTTATAGAAAGCTTTGGCTAGAGCCAGTGTAATGAAACCACACTCCGCAGATGTCAAAAATATAATAAGCATGAACTACACTCCGCAATTATTGACCACTTAGGAACTAAGTTTTTTCTTCACTACATTTGGCAGATCTGCGATCCATCCAATATTGTGCAGCAGAAGTCGAAACGAACTCTGACAGTGGTCACATATATTTGTATGATCATATATATTGTTAAAGAGTGTTTTTTGTGAAAGTTGTGGTCTGTCCGTGCCTTTGTACTTGTTATACACATACATACATAGATGTGTATAACATATGCTGCACAATACTGGCTAAATTTAAAACAACGTCGACCACGACATGGCAGCAAATCGACTGAACAAGAATGGTTTCAAGGAGTTTACCCGGAAGCAAGACATTGTAATCAACCTTTGCCACAAATTCAATTTTAATTCATTAAAATTTTTCTTTCATTGAGCTTTTCTGAATACATTACATATATTTACTTTTTTTAATTTTTCACAAATTTTTCTCAGTTTTTTCCCAACTTTTCACAAATTTTCTCAATTTTCACAGTTTTTCTCAATTTTTCTTAATTCTCCCAATTTTTCTCAAAATTTTTCCTTGCAATAGTCCCTGCCTGCACAACCTGCCAAGGAGCTGTTCACAAATGACGTACGGATTTTGGATATGAACGGAGTGTGGTCATATGCCAGGCGTGTAACTGTCTAACTGTGAAATGCGATTTTTACGTCGTAGTCCCCGGGTCCTCAATTCTCTTTGGAGTTTTGTGCTAAACTTAAGAGTGCTGCCTGATGACTTGCATCCGGGTCATCGAGGAAACGGATTAGTGAGTGGGACATTCAACGAAAAAAATCGTAATCGCTATGAATTCAACACCATAGCCTCGGATTGGACAGGATTAACGGCAACGACTTAGCAACGGAAAAGGGGCAATGAATTAGGAACATAGAATGTTAGATCTCTGTTACAGACAGGATGATTGAGATCACTTGCTAGTGCGCCAAGGGCTACGAAACTCGAGACATCGAAATCATACTTGGTGATTTGAATGCCAAGATAAGCCGCGAAGTCTACTACCGTCCCACTATTAGTAAACATAGCCTCCACGAAAATTCGAACGGATATGTAACGTTGGATAGTTTGGAGTATTGGCGGAATGGAACGTGAAAAACAAAACGTAGATGATGCGTGGAATCAAATTAGAGCAAGCCGCAGCAGAGACGATAGGAACGAAAACGGGAAAAAAGCGAAATGACTGGCTCGATGGCGAATGCAGAAAAGCACTGCACGAATAAACTGCGGCTCAGAAATTTCAAAGCCCCGGGAACCGGGAACCCGGGAGCACGGTGGTAATGTATTATGCTTGGATATACATAAGCTCATCAAGCGCATAATGGAGTGCGAGGATTTGCCGGAAGATTGGAAGACTAGCATCATCTGCCCCTTATACAAGAAAGGTGACAAATTGGAGTGAGGCACCTATCGAGGAATTTCTCTTTTGAATATCGCTTACAAGATATCTGCAAATCCACTGTTGGTGAATATCAAGCATCAAGGTGGTTTTCGTCTAGGTCGTTCGACAACGAATCAGCTGTTTGGCATTGGACATATCTTGTAGACGTGTAAAGAGTACAACGTTGAAATGCACCAATTATTCGTTGACTTCAAGGCAGCATGCGACAGTGTCAACAGGAGGAAGATATGGAAAGTGATGGAGGAATTTGGGGTTCTCAATAAACTAATTTCGCTAACAAAGTTGACATTGAATGAAGCTAAAAGCCGAGTAAGAATTCGAAGTAAATTGTCAGATGCTTTCGACATTGAAGTAGGACTACGTCAGACAGACCATTGGTTTCTTTGGCGAAGTCTCAGAGTAGTACGAGGAAAACAGTGGTACGGGTAAAATGATAGTACATAGAAAACGGTAGTACGTGGGAAATGGTTGTACATAACAAACGGTAGTTGAGCAAAACGTTGGTACGGAGAAACGGTAGTACGAGGTTAATGTTAGTACGGAGGAAACAGTTTTACGAGGAAATGGTAAAACCAGATTTGCATAAGCTTATGGCAACTACTAGAATACTACTAAATTCCATTTCTTATTCATCAACATCAAACTTTGCACACCCTTGCATAAATTTTAGTATGAGGTATGAGGTATGAGTCGCGAAATAGCGTACAAGAATGCTTATGCCCGCGTAGCCCTTAGGAGCGGGGGTATTTACTAGTATTACAACAAATTAAGGTTTTTGTTTTGTAGAAAAAACGTTTAATTACTCCGCCCATTGGGCTACCCTCGGGTTAAATAGTAAATTCCAACAGCGAATACGGCTGCCGCTTTACTCGAACTGCAAATTTACGCTCTTTCTGGAATATTTTAAAGAGTAGTTAATTTTATACAACCGAGTGCAAAGTTCTTAAAAGTCATAATTACGCATCCAGAGTCTCAAATAGAACTTTGCATCGAGTTTCATACAACGTTTTATTTATTATATTATTTATATATTTACAAGAAGAGAATCACAAGCTTGTGAATCTTTCTTATTTCTCTTTCATCTCTTTTTTCGTGTATTCGCTTGCATTTTGTGCATGTAAAACTCGGTTTTTCGGTGAAACGAGTTAAAACGAAACGTTGCACAATCTTACGATTCTTCTCCTGTATTACTTTTAAAATATGTTTGCCATTTTTTTTGTTCAGGGCAATCATATAATTTTTTTATGATCATAAATGGTTACTCCAAACAAAAAGCACTACATATGTACAACATTTATAACATTGGGGCAGGTAGAAGATTTGGAAGGCGGTAGGTAACCAAGTTATTTTAGTAAACGCGTGAATTCGTATTTGTTTGCCTTGGGAATTATATTTGCATAAGCATTCCTATCTAACAAATACATGCTAAAGCTAATTCTCCCAGTATATAAATTCACACTTCACACTTATAGTTCTTGTGATACCAATATCCGTTGTTCTTGTTTTCGTCACGAGACCAGAACAAAAAACTTTTATCTTTTAGGTTTTTTTGACATTTTGGTGTGAGTTTTTTCATGGGAACCCTCTTACGGTGTTTGCGTTTATCAAACAGTTTGTCAACTGTGTGTGGAATAACATTTTTTCATTCTCTTCAAATTATATTTCTTTAATGTTTCGTCCGCTCTCAGCAATAGATAAAGGCTTGGGATAATAAAATATATATTTAGTACGTATAATTGCTAATATCCTTCCCCTTTAATTCGAACATTTAACCATTATACCATCTCCATTCACTTCACTTCAGCATGGGTGTATATAGTAAAACTTAAGTAGTAGATTTTCATCGCAAAATTACAGAGACTGACTATTCGGAATGAAAGCAGCTTTAATAACGACTTTAAATTTCCCATTTTCCTATCTAAGCATTTCGGAAAATGTCGTTTATTATTCCACTTTAAAGTGATTTCGACACAGTAAATAAAACAACGCCATATCGTGAAACATAGGACGATGAAGACGATTTTGAATAAGGTATATAATAAGGTGCAGGGGTGTAAATGGGTGTGACAGTTCACAATATAACTCCTTTTCAGTGCACTTTTTCCCGGTTTTTTGAGCTTTGTTAAATAATTAAAAGAGTAGGTTTTTAAACAAGCTGCAGGTCGTGAGCTTTCTCACCACACCTTTTACATCACTATTTTACACCATGGTACAATAGATAGAGCTTTCGGAGCTTCAAATTTCCACGGCTTCCTTCATTTGCATGAAAAAATAGGTTCGTAGATGCATGTCATAAATATAGGGGGTATGATGGCTACTTTCCCTTCTTGAGATGAGGTGAAAATTTATTTGTGAGAATTCCTATGGCTTCCCATTGAAAACGTGTGAGGAATTAATGAACTCTTTGTTTTTTAGACGTTTACAATTTACAACACAGCTTGTCTCCAAAATCAAGGACGAGATGCCAAAAATGCAACAATCACAATTTATCTATTCGATAACTTGCTCTTGTGGTATGACGTACACGTACACGGGGCAAACTTTGCAACACCAATACGGGAATAAAATATCATACACACAGTGGTTTATGTGACCATGATGAACGTGTGATGAACACACAACACACAATTAATAGGAATGATGCTAAGATAGTTTCTAAAGAAGAAAAACAGAAAGTTAGGATGTCATGGAAATGATTTTCATTAAGAAAAGTGACAACAAACAATAAACAAAAAGAGTGCTTTCGCCCAAATACATACAACAACATTCGAAACGTAATCCAAATAGTTTATACATCCAAAAAATCCATGTTTAATTTGACCAAAAAATTAGTTAGGATAAAATCATATTACAAAAGTAATTCCTAGAAATTTAACCGTCAATTCATTATCAGAAAAACACACTATGTCAACAAGTTAAAAGTTAACTTTTAGCCTAGACTGGAGAGCCGAAAAATTGTCGACGGCGGCGGCGAGTTGTCGAAAAAAGACTGGCGGTCGGGAGCTAGATAGGCTAAGCCGTTCAAAATAATGTGGCGGCGTCTGACCGTCGCCGCTGTCGAAAAAGTCGGCTGGCGGCGGCTAAATGTCAAATTGACAAAGCCGATTTCAGCACTGAAGGTGTGGATTCTAAAAATCTCTGTAAGTCTCATGTACACCCTTGCTGCAAACCACGTAGATCCAACATTTCCGTCTCGCGAGTTCAGAAATGAGGTCCATAAGCTCCATGATTCGGTCTTTGATAAATTTGGCATGGTTGGATAATGTGTTTATTTAGTGCTTTCTTTTCACTACTGCGTCATAAAAACGAAAGCACTCATCCGGTGATTGGGTATTCTTAAATTTTTGAAGCTCCTAAAAAGTTAACGTTTTTCCTTAATGCAGTTGACATGATGTTCTCTGACTTGGATGTTTGGCATCTTCTTAGACGCGATGGAGCATTTTTGACGAGCTATTTTAGCAATCTATATTTTATATTTTTGACTATGCTGATTTGGCAAATTTTATATTCAACTTTTGACGATGTTCTTCCAACAATTTTTATTTATTTATCTTTAAAATATTTTGACGATGTTCTTTCAACCATTTTTATTTATTTATTTTTTAAATATTTTGACCTGAATTCATTTCATTTATATACTCGTTAACTATTTCACTTGATTTTGATTCTGTTTTTTGTAATATTTGTTTTTGATCCTTTCTCTATGTTAAAGTTATTAATGTTAATCAAATATTATAACGATTTCATGGTTTTTTAACGAGAGCTATGGCAGCAGTTATAGATACTCTTTTTCCATGTCAGCTGGAAAATAGTAGACAATAAAATTATATATCATCATCACAATGAGCAAATTTTAATTTTACTTGCTGTCAAATATCAGCTGTTATTCCAATGTTTTTCATATGGTCAAAACAGCTGAAATTTGACAGCTTTGAAAATTAAATTTTGCTGATTGTTTGATTGAATGTTTTTAAAAATCAAAAGAAAATATATAAAATAACAATTTTTTGTGGAAAAAGTAGGACAACTATTATACTGATTATATTAAATAATACACTGCTCAAGTTTGAACTGTTCTGTCGGTGACAAAACATTAAGTTTGCTCGAAAGAACATCGTTTATTGTGAGGTATATTAAGTTTCTGTTATTGATTAAGCTTAATATAGCTGAACGCTGTAAGTTCGTTTAATTTTATTTTAATAGAATCTGCTGGAATCAAAAGTCGGTCTACCCCAAATGTCAAAATAAAGTTTGAAACGTCTTTAGGGGGGTAGTTTGGGGGAGTCGGCCATACATTTGACGTCTTAAAAGTGAATATTTTTCAAGTTATTATCGATTTAAATCTGCTGACAGCACTGAAAAAAGCGTACGTAATTTATGGATGGTCCCTTAATGTTATGCATATGGAAGGTGGAATCTCAAATCGTTAGTCACTTCTGTAGTAACCGCACGCGTGTGCATCACCCTTAATGATGAGATGTCAAAATGTAAATGCAACCACTCTCTTCGCCCGTATGCTCACGTTACGTTTTGACCAACTGATCAGGATGTAACACCAATTAACGACAGGACAGAGAGAGCATTCGTTAGCCGACCATCATAGTAGCAACACGTAAATTCACGAGCACATTAAATTGTATCATTCAACATTGAAATCTAATATTTTATTTTATTGTTAAAAGCACAGAACAAAGAACCAGTAGGAGTATAATGTACCTTGTGGTTCATGTGGCGACATATACCTAGAAGAATCGAAAAGAATAGAAGACCATAAAGGCATTGTTCGACGTTACGAATACAATAAATCGGCCATAGGAAGACAAACGATTAGAAAAAAAGGACACAAAATCAATTGGCAAAATTCAAAACTGATAATGTGAGAGAATAATCAAAAAATGAGACAAATTAAAGAAGCTCTTATTCCCAGTAATGCATGGAAACCAATTATATCGAAACTATCAGACATATGAGTAAAGACTCTGGCAGGAGTTAATGTGATTCAACTATAATCCTCATACCTTGAGTGATAGTTTTTCTCAGGATACCAAAACGTCATCACTGAAAACCCTCATATGATCCTTCAGAAAATATGAGTGATTATCTTCCTTTTCTAACACAGACAACAAAACAAATTAAACAAATAACATAGTAACACACATACATTGACAATCATAGCAACCAACATAATATTTTAGTTCCCTGATGGAGTCTACTGAATGTAGTCGAAAGCTCGGAAAATAAATAAAAATAAAAAAAAACACGTATTCCAATTTTTAAACAATAAATAACCTTTCCACTTCTGTCATATAAAGAGGGATGCCGGTCCGAGAACAGATGATCTTCCATTATTTTGTAAGAATATTAAAGAAACCAGGGAGACGTGAGAAAAAAGAGGACATTGTCTGGAAAGGTTCCGGATAATTAGTCTAGGGGTAGGGTAACCTAGAAGTTTATAATAGTTGGACCCGTACGAAGTTCAAAGGTCCTATACGTTTACTACAAACAATTTTATTGTAACATGGGAAAGGGTGGGTGGGAGGGGGGATGCATCTATTATCGTCTAGAGATGACGAATCAGCAATAAAAAAAATGTCCGTCCGTCTCCACTTTTTTTTCCAAACGGCTCAACCGATCGGCCTAAGCTTTTTCCCTGAAAGGTACATGCCTTCCATGACTCAAGTTCGAAGATGAGCAAAATCGATTAAGTGGCTTCGGAGATATGGTCGAGGAAGTGACCAAAAACATGGTTTTGCGAAGGTCGGTGAAGCTTTTTCGCAAATATCTCAGCAAGTATAGCACGGAAATTCCTCATTTTGGTGTCAAATGAAAGCATTTGATGTCACAAAACTGGGAAAAAATTTTTGTGGGAATCGGTACAGGGGTCTGGGCCTAGGACCCAATGGAATGGCCGCACATTGAGCTTTCTTGGCCATATACGAAAACAGTTTTTGCAATATGGAGATTTACGTCAAAGGCAAAGTTGTAGAGAATTAAATTTAAAGGGGGGTGCGACACTTGTTTCAGGGTTTTGGTGAAATATGGCCCAATCCTGGTATATGGCCACTTCCATAATTGGACAGGATGACCCGGATCTCCAGAACTGTGAGAGTTAGAAAGTTAGTTCCAAAGGCGAAGTTGTAGAGAATTAAATTTAAGCGAACACGTGTTTAAGGGTTTTGGTGAAATATGGCCTAATCCTGGTATATGGCCACTTCCATAATTGTGCAGGACGACCCGGATCTCCAGAACTGTGAGAGTTAGAAAGTTAGTTCCAAAGGCGAAGTTGTAGAAAATTAAATTAAAGGAACACGTGTTTCAGGGTTTTGGGGAGATATAGTCCAATCCTGGTATATGGCCACTTCCATAATTGGGCAGGATGACCCAGATCTCCAGAACTATGAGAGGTAGAAAGTTGCTTCCAAGGACAAATTTGCAGACAATAAAATTTTAGATAACACGTGTTTCTGGGCTTTAGGGAAAAACGACTTAGTTCTTGGATATAAGCTTTTCTAGATTTGAATGGTCTGAGACGTACTTCGGTAGGGCCTTTGACATTGCCTTGGGTAATTTCTATGGATCTTTGAAATTCTTACAGTTATAAAAGAACTGAAAACGTTGGATTGTTTGCTTTTTTGTATATTTAGGTACGTTCGAATCACTTTGCCACATCTATTCTGATACGTTTTTTATGTTTATTAACTGCATTGACTATGTAAATCGATTGTAACACCCGTGGGAAGGTTTGCGAGGTACAGTCAGTTACGATAATGATAGAAAAATTTAAACAAAATTAAAATGAGATATTTCACGAGAAAATTTCACAGTTAGGAACAAATAAAACAACTTTAATTCATTCGCATCACCTTCTCATCATCTCAGACGAGAAGCTCAGTTAGAATCGGAACCATGGAAGTCTAGCAAGCAAATAGCCACTCATAGTTGGTATAGATGATTGATGATGAGTCAAAGGAGTCTTAGACACTAAATAGTCCCTACACGCAATTTTAAAGCTCGTTAACGATGAGTTCCTCTTTAATGGAGGAAGTAATGAATTGTAAATCGAGACTCCACTGACAAAAAATGATCTTAGCCAAACATCGGACCGAACCCTTGGAAGTAACATATTAAACGTTCGCTTATTAGAGGTGGGAAGTAAAAAATCGAACAGGTATCCGGTTTCTTTCGTTAGAATAATTTTATGCACAAGCACGCAAGATAGCTGAAAAGGTCGCAGCCAAGTATTACATTAATATCATTTGAAGTTGATTTGAAGCGGCCCAAACCACAAACAAACCTCACACATGCTTTAAACGCTTTCAACAAAACCTCTTTGGTCGACATTTGCAACTTTCCAAGCACTTCTTATTATATGTGTTCATATACGATTTGTCAAAAACTAGTACCTTATATTTCGTAAACGGCATGTATATATTGACAGCGCAATACAACAATACCGCTCGATATGCATTAAATTCAATTAAATCGATTAATGAAGTAAGAGAGCTCCTATAAGACAAGTAGACCATCTCTCGAAAAACATTCGGCACCGAAATTAACTAAGAAAAGCGACGAATTGCTCCGCCCGCCGCCTAAAACTCAATTTCTAAGATTTTTGCGAAGAAAATTTCACAAGCAGTGCGCTTTAACCAATAATCAATCTATGCGTCGAAATGCGCCGTCGATGAGACTTTTATGCGTTGATATGCATCCCCACCAACAGAGATGTATCGCCTCCATAGACGGATCTGCATGGGAGTAAAAAGTGCATGGGCCACCACACTGGGGCTTTTCATCAATCTCGTATAATGTGATCGACATGCAGTCCTTGATGCATAATCTCATGAATGTTTTCGAAAACAATTATTTTTGTAATGCGAGTTACAGCACCCTTACGCTATTTTCTTGTATAAAGAGTGCTACGCCCGTGGTTCATTGTTCGGTACAATATATTCTCAGGCATTCGCATGTTAATTCATTCATTCGCGTACATGGTAATGACTTATTCGTATAATTTATATATAAGAGAAGATTATTAGAAATATTTTCACCCCACGACTTGTAGCGTAATTGTAATAATTGTGAATTAAATTGTATATTAATTGAAGCGAAATGTGATAACTAACATTGTTATGCAGCTGAACTTTTCCCTGTTCTAATTCCGAACGAAATAAGACTTTTTTAATGGAAATCATCGAAAAACAAATTCTCTCATTCTCCAAAAGTCCGTCTTTCAATTTTTTAAATTTGTATTCGGTTTCAGCAACGAGACATTTATACTCATATAAAGCAATATGCATGGAAGAGAAGATGAGAATGTTTCTTTACTATAAAAATACACCTGAAATATCGAAAACACAAGCAAGATTAATAATTTGAATATATCGCACACAACTTTTGTTTGATCAGCTTTTTTATAGTCTGTTCGACAGGTTTACTACACATTTTCACTTTGGCTTTAAAAAAAATTTACATTAAATAAATTATTTATTTTATTTTTTCAATTTGCTTTTTCTCAACATTTAAATATTCAACTTTTATTCGTCGGTAAGAAAAAACAAGAATTCCTTCAGCTATACTATACATATTGGACTTTGACTAGTGTTGTACACATAAATCCAATAAAATTAATCTAATTTCAATTTTATTTGAAAATTAAAGAATCATGATTGGAATCTGTCAAATTATGGGTATTTGCGGTTATTGGTAATTTTTGTTTAATTTTTCCCCTCTCTGCCATTGGCTAAACGACCCGAATATTGGGTTTTTAATGTTTTCGACGGTGAAAAGATTTTTTTATAAATTCATTAGGGGACATTGGGCATGATGGAAGACTTGAATAATGATTATGGAATGAATAACAAAATTTGCAAAAAGTAAACGCGCTTTTTCAAATTGAATCGTATAGCTTATCTTTATAGCCTTTAGGGATGGAGAAGAAATGCAAATATTAATTGTTAAAAATTCTAAATAAACATTTCAGAAAACTTCACTTTTCATTTCATTTTATAATTTATTAAAGTGAATGAAAGACCATTGATCATTGCTTTCACAGAATTTTTTACATTGACGTACGACATAATACGTTATAGTTATTAACTGCATTGGCTATGTAATTCAGTTGTAACACATCTGCGAAAGTTTGCGATATCCGAGCCAAAGGCGAGGTGTCGTAATCGCAGATGTGTTACAACTGCATATCATAGCCAATTCAGTTCAAAATTTTAATGCATAAGCGAGCAGTATGTTGAAAACGCACCAAAAAATTTCACATATTTTCCACACGTTCGCTTTGACAACAACAAAGCGGCCATGTTTTTCGTTTAGTACGATGAGAGCGTTTCATACCTTACACAGTAACTAGATTTACATGGTTTCGTGCAGCTTATAAGTGGTTTCGTGCAGTTTACACAGTTTCGTGCAATTTCGTTGCATTTATTTTATGTATACATTGGCGATGAACCGTCAATGTAACACAACAATACCGCTCGCTATGCATTAAAAGCAGTAAATATTGTGTTGTATTGCGATGCGAATAAATCGCGAGAAGTTTGATCGAAAGCTCAACTTGACAAAGTCATTTCCATTTTTGAGAGCTTTCATACAGAACGTATGCGATTTATTCATATCGCGTGCAATACATTCACTCCTATTGTACACTGAAAAAATAAAAATATAATAAGGCTACAAAAAACATATTTTTAAGCTGCAGTTTTCATAAATTCCTATACGCTAGTATATTTTTCTACATTTAAGCACATTTTACTATGTGCAACATATTATACTAAGAACCCTGAACTGTGATTTTTGTAATCATTTTATGCTTAAGCATAAAACTGCCAACCCGCACTGGCCAGCGTGCTGTTTCAATGGCTTAATACCCCGTATGGGGAGGCCTGTATCCAGCAGTGGATAAAATAAAATGCTTATTAAGAAGAAAAAAAGGAATAATTGTACTATGATAGTCCCCCAAAACATTCTAAAATAACTACAAAAACAAAATATTGACGTAACATAGCATAAAGATGCTCCAGGGCGAATTTTTACTCTCTACACACACACATCTAAGCACATTTTCACATAGGCTTTAAAACAGTCACAGCCGATTTGACGTAAGAGTCAACGTAATAAAGAACGTGCCCTCCAAAGTTTCACATTTCAAATACTTTCACATTTATGTGATCACATCTGTGAAACAAATATACAAATGTGATTTCAAATTTTCACATCTTTTTTCTATGTCTTAGGCGTCGTTTGTAACCACCCCAATTTCGACCTGGGAGTAGGGGTGTAGCATCGATCATGGTCCTTAGATGACGAATCAGCAATAAAAAAAATGTTCGTCTGCCCGTCCGTCACCGCGATAACTTGAGTAAAACTCAACCGATTTTCAAACACTTTTTTTTCAGACACAGATACAGGTATTTGTAGGTGGCACAAAAAGCGGGCGAAGTTCGTCAACTTTGGCTACGAATGCATGTGTTAGTATGTAAGCAACGGTTTGAAATTAGATCTGAATTGAAAATGTCCACGGTAGCTCAATTGGTAGAGCAGCACCCCGGAAAGGTGGAGATTCTGGATTCGGGTCCCAGTCGTGGCGTTAAAATTTTCTTTCAGATTTAGTTTCAGAAATACCATTTCTCTCATAATTTCGCTTCAAAAAATGAAATGCGCGAATTTCGTTCACTTCAGTCACTGATAGCTGAAAAAATAATTCAATTAACTTTTTTTTCCCTGAAAGGTAGTCGAAACATCTTTTATGGGATTGAATCTGGAAACTGTCGGCCCAAGGGCCGCCGAGCTAGGGCCGTTTAAGTGGTTTTTGGTCTTTTGTACATAACACGAGTAAATCTTTTCTGATTTTCATAAATTTTTTTGTTTGAAAGATCTGGACATGGTCGACAATTTATGGAAGAAGATTTTTTAAGGTTGAGTCCTTGGACTTTGCTAGGGCACTTAAACCGAGTCTCTGCTAAGACCATACGTGTTTTTAGTACATTACTCGAGTAAATCTCTTCCGATTTAAATTTTTTTTTTTTTATTAAATTTTAAAAAAATGGTTCGTTGCTATGTTGTAGAAGAAATTGAGATGAACATTTTTGTCTATTTGGGGATCAATTTTGAACTTTCGGAAGGCCTCTTTTACACCGTTTTTTCGGACGGGTTTTTCAATATTGCCCTCTTGGCAATTTCCAATTCAATTTAATGTGAACGTAATTTCATACAACACACTTTAGAGGTAAGGCAATATTTACGTAGATACGTTCGAATCTTTTCGTAACATCAACTCTGTTTGCCACATCTATTCTGAAACGCACGGGTCCGAGGGGGAAACGACAATGGCAAGTCGTGTCCCACCATTGGAATTTCCTTCTAATAGCAAATAGAAGGACACAGCTATTTCCTTCCTATTTACCTGAAGAAATGTAAAATTTGAGCCTAAATTCAGGCTATTTCTTAATTTTGGTCTGAAAAGTTGATGAAATTAAGAAAATAGTACGGAAAATACGTATCTATTTCCTTCTATTCGCTTGCTACTTCATTCTATTTGCTCCAATAGCAAATGGCACCTGTCCCACGATTTGTCATCGTCGTTTCCCCCTCGTACGGGTCCCTTGCATTTGTTTTTTAGATTCAGTTTTGATGATGGAAAAATCATTTCTAACCGCAGTTCAAATTTTTAAATGAATGATTTAGCTTTGATGATGGAAAACTACAATTTTTCAAAGAAAAAAGTCATTTTAATTTCTATAATAATGATTTTTTCTGTTCCAGTATAATTAAATTGATTTATTAGTACTAAATAGACTTTTTTTAAGTAGACATTTTTATATTTAAGTGATTAAAAAAATCAGACATGTGCAGGCCAAGAGCCGTTTATTTTATTTTGGAGAGTCAAGATGGCGGTGAGTGCGCACGTGGTTTGTTTTGCTCTGAGTAAGTTTTATTTATTTTTTGCCAGTTACGCGTTTCGATTCATAACTTCTAAGATGCAATATGAATTAAGGTATGTTGTTGCCATAATCTTTCGAGCTACACAGATTTGCTCAAGGAATATCTCAATTTTTCAATTCCACAAAATTCTCAGTTCCGATTGTTTTTGTTTCGTTTCTTTTAAACCTCTATTGGATATCATCGCTTATATTATGGTTACCATAATGCTTCCCACTGCCCCAACAATATTTTATCAGGTTTGCATCTCAATTAAAGTTTTCATTCTCATTTTCAAACATCGTAATGGTGACATAACCTCAATGCTGCCGCGTTTTTCGGATGTTATGCTGTTCTAATGTGAAGCAATCGGTGTTTTGTTGTTTCGTTGTTTGTTATTTTGAAATGCAATTTCAAGTCAATGTGATTTATAATTACGGATACGGGCTTCGCTATTCGCATAGCTATCGCTTTGGCAAAATATGGATGAGCTTGCGCATAGCACTTTAGGCACGTGTGTTAAAGTCCCATTGAGGCTTGTACTTCCGGTGCGGTTCGGCTTACCAGGCCGTCCCACTGTATTCACAAGCGGTAAAAATAATTTGGCTCAGCCTCGGACGAGTGTTGGTCACGGGGTACGACCAGCACAGGACATAACAGGTACCCCATCGTTGACGGTCAGGCAATGTAAAAAGGTTGGTGGTTTGTTTATTGGAAGTCTAAACGTGAATGGGGGTTTTCGGTGTCGCAATGATGAAATGGTAGAATTGGCTGAGGATTACGGTGTAGATATCTTAGCATTGAGCGACATTAGAACTAAGGGACAGCGAGAAGAGCAGGTGGGCGGCTATAAAGTGTTTTTGTCTGGCGTTCAGTCTTTTAGGGCAAACTGGGGAGTTGGAATGGCTATCAAGCAGGAATTAGAAAAATTTGTCTTGAATGTTCGCTGCGTAAATGAAAGGATTATGTGGATATCTATTAAGTTAGCTGGGGGTATTTATCGGCTGGTTAGTGTTTATAGCCATGCGAGGGTAGCAATGCTGGCGACCTCGACGCCTTTTACGAGCAGTTAGGAGATGTTGTGGCAAAAAGGCGAAGTGAGTGTGGTTTTGTTGGGCGATTTTAATGCGAGGATAGGAAACAGTAAAACCAATGCAGGTTATGAAAGGGTGGTAGGCAAATTCGGGGAAGATACTTTGAACTCAAATGGAAAGCGGTTGTTAGATTTCTGTGATTTCAATGGGTTAGCAGTAACCAGCTCTTCTTTAAGCACAAATGGATCCACCGGTACACTTACGTCAATGAAAGTTGGGATCATAAGTCAATAATTGATTACGTAATTATAGAACAGGACAAGAGGCAGGAAATATGTGACACGCGTGTTTTCAGGGGTTTCACCTTCGGCTCGGACCACTATCTTTTGGGTGCACATCTGTCGGTTGGTAAACTCTGTCAGGCTAAAAGGAAGAAAACGGTAGTTCGCAGATTTCGCGTAGGAAAGTTCAAGGAGGAGGAAGTTAGGGCTCGTTTCATGGCAAAGTTCACAGAAGGTTTTGAGGGGCTTCCTTCGGACTGCGGGGACATCGAGGCTGAGTGGGCAAATTTTAAGGAATTTGTTTTGAGTGCAGCTGAGGCATGTCTGGGTAGTGTCTCTAGCGGAGGTAGGAACAAAAGGACGGGTTGGTGGAACGCCGATATCAAAAAGGCTGTGTTGGAGAAAAGAAAGCTTTATTTGGTTTGGTTACAGGATAAAACGGATGAGAAGAAAGGAGCTTACAGGGCTTGTAGTCAGGCGGTTAAGGCTCTAGTTAAAGGAGCAAAGGACCTCGCGTGGAAGAGGTTCGGAGAAGAATTGGAAGAAGCAGGTCAAGGAAAGGGTAAAAAATTCTGGTCGACGATTAAGGATATTAGGCGTGGTGGTGAAAAGGAGGGCTGCGGTAGCATTTTGGGTAAAGATGGCCAGTTAATTACGAATAAGGGAGAAGTACTGGAAACCTAGCGTGATTACTTTCAGGATCTATTTGCATCTGTCAATCCGGTAGTGGCACCTGACAGAAATCAGTTTGCTAACTCGGAGGGTGAGGAAGAAATTACATTAGAGGAGGTGACACGAAAGGTCAGCAGGCTGAAGGCAGGAAAATCCGCAGGTGTAGACGAAATTAGGTCAGAATTTATTAAGAATAGCGGGTCTGGTGGGATCCAATGGCTTTGTAGGATTTTTAATTTAGCCATGAAGTCCTCAGTAGTACCCGCTGACTGGAGCTTCGGTGTTATTGCTCCGATCTTTAAGAAGGGCAACCGTAAAGTTTGTAGCTACTACAGAGGGATTTCACTTTTGAGCGTGGTTGGAAAGGTTTATGCTAGTGTGCTAGTAGATCGGGTTAGGGTTATAGTGGAAGAGGTTCTGGACGAGGCTCAGAGTGGTTTCAGACCTCTGAGAGGGTGTCAGGATCAGATCTTTTGTCTTAGGCAGGCTATAGAAAAGCTCTTTGAGAGGAATATTGATCTGTACTTATGCATCATCGACTTGGAAAAGGCATTTGATCGGGTACCGAGGCACAAGCTGTTCGAGGTGCTTAGCGAATACGGGATTAATGGAGGTTTATTGGGCGCCATTAAAAGCATCTACTCAGGGAGCAAGGCTGCGGTAAGGATAGATGGTGAAATTAGTGAGGCTTTCGAGGTTAATGAGGGCGTTCGTCAGAGTTGTTGTCTCTCTCCTCTTCTGTTCATAATTTTCATGGACAAAATCATCAAGCAGGCAAATTTGCAGGGGAATGTGGAAATTGGGGATGTAATTATGAAAATCCTGGCCTATGCGGATGATTTAACCCTATTAGCAGATAATGCCGATGATTTGCAGAGGGGGATTGACTGCCTGACTGTAGCATGTGAGGAGTACGGGATGAAGATAAGCGTCGGCAAAACAAAGGTTATGCATGTTGGCAAATTTAGGAAAGACGTAGTGTGCAGTTTAAATGGGGAGC
>CM055406.1:93054955-93092863 GCA_029228625.1 Pseudolycoriella hygida
ATTCTTGAGTACTATCATAGCGCCTCAGGCGATAAACAAACCGAACACATGCAGAAAAAGCCCGCTCAATGGTTCGAACATCTCCTGCCTGCAAATTCGTCGAATAAACCGATTCGGCGTAGGTGAACAACGGAACGATCAGCGACTTAACCAGCGCCAGCCTAACCTTAAGCGGAAACAAATGACTATTCGGCCAGAGGCTACGCAGCCTAGAGAATACTTTTGAGCACAACTCCTTCACGTGTTCTTTAAACAACATCCTCCTGTCCATATTCAGCCCGAGATTCAACACAACAGAAGAAAATGGGATTTCGACACCATTCAACAAAACAGGCGGGGCAATAACGTTCGCAGCGTTCTCAACGAATATAATAGCTTGTGACTTGCCAGCATTCAGTACCAGATAATTTTCCTGAGCCCAGCGAGACACCGCAATCAAATCCAAGTTCATCCTTCGCACCGCCTCCACCGCATCTCCAACCGGAAATGACTCAAACAACTGAACATCGTCAGCAAACATGCGATGAGCGGCGCTATTCAGACTACTCGGGAGATCATTAATGTAGAGGGAGAACAATAAGGGACCGAGAACTGACCCTTGGGGGATCCCTAATCCCAGAGGCAGTGGCTCAGAAAGATAGTCTCCGATCGATACACACTGGAAGCGCTCCGACAGGTAGTTGCGAATCATAGAGATAGCGGTTGACGAGAAACAGAACCTAGAAGCAAGCTTCAGCAGCAAAGTTTCATGCTCGAGGCTATCAAAAGCTTTCGAGAAGTCTAGAAGGATCAAGAGAGTCAGATGCTTCTTCTGAAAGGCCTGACGTATAACGTCTGAAATGTGGAGCAGAGCGGTGCCAGTACTGTGTCCCTTCCTGAAGCCGGATTGGTATCGGTCAATAAAACAATTCACATTCAAGAAAGAGAGCATTTGTTCTTTAGCCAGTATCTCGAACACTTTGGACATGCATGGAAGAATGCTAATCGGAGGAAAATCTTCAGGCGCCCGGAACCTCGACTTCTTATGCACGGGGAGCACCTTCGACTGCTTCCACACGCAAAGGAAAGTGGATGAAGTAAACGCGAAGTTAATAATGTGAGTGAGCACCGGAACTACAAACGGAAGAATCATTTTAACAAAGGTCAGCGGCAGTCCATCTAGACCTATAGCATTGGACTTAATTGAGTAGACTGCCCTAGCAACATCGAGCTGCGAAACATTAGCAAAGCTAAAAGATGTACTAGACGGATGCGTTTGAGCGAATAAGGGCGGAAACGAGCGGGTAATTTGACTTCGGGAGGTCAAGTAGACATTGTATTCTTCTGCAGTGAAACTAGGCTTGACGTTACTAGACGACACAGCACCAACATCACGTAGGTTTCGCCATAAAGCTTTCGCACCCAGCCTCGCACTAAACTTTGGATGCAGATAATCAAATTTACCCTTCTTCATCAAATTCGTAGCCGCGTTACGTAAGCCATGGTAGTGCCCTTTCGTGACCTCTCCCCGCTTGAACGCCTGCTTGGCAATTTCCCTTTCCAGAATAGCTCGGCGCATCTCGTCGGTAAACCATGGCTCCGTGGAAACAATATCTACCCTATCCCGGACTGGCAATAGCGGTGCATGCAGGTCGAGCAAGCCCAGGACTAACGAGTTAAAACTATCGACCATTTCGCCCACATCAGACAAATGATAGATTTCGCCCCAGGACACAGATGACGCATCCTCAAACAGTCGGCCCAGATCAATCGAATGGTACCTCCTCCCAAGACGAGGTACAGCGTCTGTCACCCTCTTGCTGCAGCTATAGGAGCCAAAAACGACATCATGACTTGACAGTCCGTGCGAAATTTGATTGAAGAACAAAACCTTTTCAGGCCGGTTCGTAAGAAACATGTCTATCAACGACGGTCTGTCACCTAGCCGGTCGGGGAAATGAGTAGGAGCAGTCCCAATGGATTGAAAGCCGAATTCATCCAGAATGTCGGAAAATTGACACTTCGAACATCCCAAATAATCTTCGTTAAAATCACCCAGCATCAAGATGTCTTCATACGCAACCGACACGTCCAGGAGCAAGTTTTCGAAAACATCCAACATTCAATGCGATATATAATTGCTTGGATTGCTATGTAGGTGTGTTAAGGGTTGGTTTGTGTTATGAGGCACATGCCTATCTCTATGCTATCAAGGTAAGCCCATACCTTCGCAGAGTCATTTTACATTCAGCTAAAGTTTTTATCCGTAAAAACAAATACATTAAATTTCTTGGAGGATTCCATCATAGTTAGTTCCATCCATCGCACATTTGAATCTTTCACATATCCCTGATGGAAGGCTCTTTCCTGACGAGACTCTCACGCGGTAAACTTCCGAGTTTTGAGACACCCCTCTTCTGTTATTTTATTCTTTGCCCAGAATAATATTTCTAGTTCAATCTTAAATGCCTCGTTTAAGAACGCCAAACATTATTGCCATTACTTCAACCCCAAAAAATGCCCTTTATGATCAACCTTATCAAGTTCATGTGTGGGTTATACCAAGAAAAATCTATTTTGCGAGGAGAGAAAAAAACACATCAAATTATTTTCTTTTTATGAACAAATTTAGATTGTTGTACAAGTGTTGTTAAAAGTATATCTGTTGGTTAGAGTTATAAATGATGGTGCAAGACTGATGAAATTGAATAAAATTGAATAAAACAATATGCTCCGTAATTTCAATTAAAAATTGAAATCCTAGTTTCAGATTAGTATTCTCCAAATTTATTGTAGTTTTTATTAAATCTCCGATTTTCCTGTTGAAAATTTCTGCCATAATCTTGATTCCCAACGTAATTTCGACTGTATTCATCCCCAACTCGGTTGTGACCTCCATCTTCTGCATTCACACCGTTGTTATAATCTTCTTTTGAATGGAGGAAATTTAAACGATATATCTACTAGAGATTCTACCAACAAATGGGTAAGAGCGATCGCAATTTCTCCTCTAAAATTGCACCCGATCCTTACGTTGATCAATTCCTGAAACCCTCCTGTTTTGCGCGTTACGGTCAATTTCACTCAACGGTCGTGGTACTCTACGCGCGTTATCATTGCGATCCCTCTTTTCCATGGACGCGTTGTCGTTATAACTTATTTTACTTATAGGTGTGATTTATTTTCTCCATGGAGCCATTGGCCTTATCTGAATCAACCTTTTGTTTCTTGCTAGCGCAGTTACATACGTCGCCTTTCGTAAAATTTTCGGCACTGGACGTTGGATATGTAGTGTTGTTATTAACAGACGCGCCTGATGGACCGTGATTCTCAATCAATGTAGAACATCCGCTTCGCATATTGTTATCTTCATTTGCCGATAGTTGTATATTCTGGACAGGCCGTTCTCAGAACACCATTTCCCCACTAAGATCTTAAAGCTGATTTCATCAGTGAACTCAGCGTACTTTCAAATTTCTCGATGATCATTATTACCAGATAATCAGCGAAACCTTCTCCATTGAGCTTCCTCAGGAGGCTATCTAAAGCGCCCTTACCATTACATTTTTTCTTTGGAACAAGAAGTGCATTCAATGTACGTTAAAAAATGTAGATCCATTTAATGTACACTGAAGTGTGGATTACATGTCCATCTAATGTACATTCAAAACACTTTTCTCATTCGATTTTTCTCATTCTGATGATCGCTACTTCCCCCATCTACATTTTGTTATGCCAAGCTCGCGTTTTTTTTATGAGTCGACTGCTCTACCAATTGGGCCACCGGATACTTACGTATTGATGTGTTAAATATGTATAAAGTATCTACATTATAAAAAGTACATTAAATGTACTTTTTTACAGAAAGAAAAAGTTCCGGAAGATTTTTTAAGTGAATTAAAAATAAAAATTAACGAACTCCACATGAGTTCGCTAGGCTCCACATGAGCTTGGCTAGGCTAGGCTGAAATGGAATTCTGGTTTTCTGGTTACCATTATGTTTTTCAAAATTCTTGCGCAAATTGAAGAAGCTTGAAGTTTTAGAAAGCTAAAGTTTTAAGAAATTTTCTAGGAGCATAGTAATTCTTGCCATTATGATTTAATTATTTGATACTGAAAACAACAACTCTCGAATGAGCGGAGCTCCAATTTGTTCAATTATTTGGTCGAACTTGAAGGTGAAGATGTTTTCAACGACTGGGAACTTGTATATGAAACCCCGAAAATTCTTCTGTAGTTTCGTAATTAAAAGATAATAGTTTTTCAATGCATTAAAAAAAAATACTTTTTTCAAAACATTGATTTATACAAAAAATACTAAGAGGACATGCGAAATCTTCTCCGAAGCTTCTGGACTTGCTGGTGGGCGAAGCGTGCCTCTAGTGTTTTATGAGAAGTCTTTGCCTCGAATAATAACGCAAGTTACTTACGTTTGCAAACAAATGCTATTGCGCTAATAAATACTATCCCAAAATGTCGGAAATCTCTAAGATTCTTCCCACCCACAAGAAAACCCGAGGTAATTGTTTTGAAGGCTTCCGACCTATTCACCAGTGTTATCGAAAGCGTTAGATAATAAAATGGCTGATCATATTCTATTCCGAGTTTTGAGAAGTGATTTGCCAGACTCAGTGCAATTTACGGAGCCACGGATGATATTACTGTGGAGTACATTAAGTTGAGGTATCTGGGAAGAGTGGACTCTGCAGAGCAAGGACAATTTTTGGGTAAATCGGAAAAATTTTCCCAAATTTCCCAAAAGCCATCTATTTATTTCGATAGTGTTTTCTGCTATTTACACAAAAATGAATCGAAAACAATACTTAAAGATGTTTATACGCTAATTTGAGCATGACAGATAGGGAATCCAACCGGTTGCGCTGTTTTATAGGTTGAAGTTTTCGAGTAAATTTCCTTAAAGTTTTCAATGGCGACTTTTCCAGATTTGACATAAAAATGAGAAAGTGGCGATGGCCATCAGAACATCCCAAAATTAAGACCTGACTTTCGAATGAAATAAATAGCTTTGAGCTTTTCATTTTCTTTGTTCTATGGTGTGAATGTAACGGAAGTGCTGTGCTGAGAAAGTTCTTGGCCTTCTTTAATAGATCTTGTAATTTTCTCGAACATAAGAAGCCTCAAATACAGGCTTTCAAAGCGAAACATCAGCATAGGAAGGATAAAATGTTCGTTCAAGATTTAGCTTACCTAAGTTGGCAATGAAATATTATCCCAAATTTTGCATATATTTAATCAACAAATTCTGCAATCAAACCACAAATTCTGCTTCAACGTCAAATGCTAAACGCTAAGTTGCTGTAAATGTTGCGGCTAATTTGAAAATGTAATTTTGGGCGAAGCATATTCTTGAATGTGTGCGCATTTTCCTCAGAATAAAATAACTTTTTAGTTACTTCTAACAGTTAGCTTTGAAAATCAATCCTTGTTTAGAACAGTCTGGTATACTGGCCCTGCTATGAAGTTTGAAAAACATAATACGTCACTCGCAAAGAGTATGACTACATCAGCGAAACGGGAAATGGAAACCAATCAAAAGACATCCAAATCTTCTTTGTTGAGATAATCTAAGATAATGAGGCACACCATTAGACGGAGTTGGGTCCGAGTGCGTCATTGTGTACGATGAAGGTAATAACAACGTGATGTAGAATCGGAAAGAGCTTTTTTGCATGTTTTCGTGTCTTTGTCCCAAATTTATAGATAAAAACATAACCCGTACGTATCAGAATAGATGTGACAAACAGAATAGATGTGACTCGAACGTACCTAAATATACAAATAAGCAAACAATCCAACGTTTTCTGTTCTTTTATAACTGTAAGAATTTCAAAGATCCATATAGAAATTACCCAAGGTAATGTCAAAAGCCCTACCGAAGTACGTCTCAGACCATTCAAATCTAGAAAAGCTTATATCCAAGGACTAAGTCATTTTTCCTTAAACCCTGAAACATGTGTTGTCTAAAATTTTATTCTCTACAACTTTGCCTTTGGAAGCAACTTTCTACCTCTTCGGGTCAGTCTGCCCAATCATGGAAGTGGCCATGTACCAGGATTGGGCCATATTTCGCCAAAACCCTGAAACATATGTTCGCTTAAATTTAATTCTCTACAACTTCGCTTTTGGAACCAACTTTCCATCTCTCATAGTTCTGGAGATTCGGGTCATCCTGCCCAATTATTGAAGTGGCCATATACCAGGATTGGACCATATCTCCCCAATTCTCTATAACTTCGTCTTTAGAACCAGCTTTCTAACTCTCATAGTTCTGGAGATCTGGGTCATCCTGCCCAATTATGGAAGTGGCCATATACCAGGATTGTACCACATTTCCCCAAAACTTAGAAACACATGTTCGCTTAAATTTAATTCTTTGTAACTTCGCCTTTGACTGTAAATCTCCATATTGCATAGTTAGGAAATATCGACGAAAAGCTGTTTTCGTATATGGCCAAGAATCTCAATTTCGTCCATTCTATTAGTCCCAGTGCCCAAACCCCTGTACCGATTCCCAAAAAATTTTATTCCCAGTTTTGTGACATCAAATGCTTTCATTTGACTTCAAAATGAGGAATTTCTGTGCTATACTTGCTGAGATATTTGCGAAAAAGCTTCACCGACCATGTTTTTGGTCACTTCCTCGACCATATCTCCGGAACCACTCGATCGATTTTGCTCATCTTCGAACTTGAATCATGAGAGTCATGTACCTTTCAGAGGAAAAAAAGTTTAGGGTGATCGGTTGAGCGGTTTGGAAAAAAAAGTGGAGACGGACGGACGGACATTTTTTTTTATCGTTGATTCGTCATATTTAGATGATAATCAATGCATCCCCCCAACTCCCATCTCGATCTACCCCATGTTACAATAAAATTGTTTGTAGTAAACGTATAGGACCTTTGTACTTCGTACGGGTCCAAATATAACCAAAGACCCGTACGTATCAGAACAGATGTGGCAAACAGAATACATGTGGCAAAGAGATTCGAACGTATCTAAATATACAAATAAGCAAACAGTCCAACGTTTTCTGTTCTTTTATAACTGTAAGAATTTCAAAGATCCATAGAAATTACCCAAGGTAATGTCGAAGGCCCTATCGAAGTACGTCTCAGACCATTCAAATCTAGAAAAACTTATATCCAAGGACTAAGTCATTTTTCCCTAAACACCTGAAACGCGTGTTATCTAAAGTTGTATTCTCTACAACTTTACCTTTGGAAGTAACTTTCTACCTCTCATAGTTCTTGAGATTCGGGTAATTTTGCCCAATAATGGAAGTGACCATATACCAAGATTGGACCATATGTCCCCAAAACCCTGAAAGACGTGTTCGCTTAAATTTAATTTTCTACAACTTCGCCTTTGGAACTAACTTTCTAACTCTCACAGTTCTGGAGATCCGGGTCATCCTGACCAATTATGGAAGTGGCCATATTTCACCAAAACCCTGAAACACGTGTTCGCTTAAATATAATTCTCTACAACTTCGCCTTTGGAACGAACTTTCTAACCCTCATAGTTCTGGAGATCTGGGTCATCCTGTCCAATTATGGAAGTGGCCATATACCAGGATTGGGCCATATTTCACCAAAACCCTGAAACACGTGTTCGCTTAAATATAATTCTCTACAACTTCGCCTTTGGAACGAACTTTCTAACCCTCATAGTTCTGGAGATCTGGGTCATCCTGTCCAATTATGGAAGTGGCCATATACCAGGATTGGACCATATTTCCACAAAACCCTGAAACTTGTGTTCGCTTAAATTTAATTCTCTACAACTTTGCATTTGACAGTAAATCTCCATATTGCATAGTTAATGAAATATAGACGAAAAACTGTTTTCGTTTAGGGCCAAGAATCTCAATTTCGTCCATTCCATTGGTCCCAGTGCCCAGACCCCTGTACCGATTTCCACAAATTTTTTTTTCCCAGTTTTGTAACATCAAATGCTTTCATTTGACACCAAAATGAGGAAGTCCGATGCTATACTTGGTCGATTTTGCTCATCTTCGAACTTGAATCATGGGAGGCATGTACCTTTCAGGGAAAAAAAGTTAAGGCTGATCGGTTGAGCCGTTTGGAAAAAAAAGTGAAGACGGGCAGACAGACGGACAGACGGACATTTTTTTTATTGCTGATTCGTCATCTCTAGACGATAATAGATGCATCCCCCCCCCCCTCTCACTAGGGCCTTTGTACTTCGTACGGGTCCAATGAGCGACGATATTCCAGATAAATCAGCATTGCTGCCTGCGCAAATATTTTTAAGCCAAACAGGGGAAATGAAGATTGAAGCAAAAAATACCTTCACTCAAAGTCTTTATCGCAAAGCGGCCGGTATGGTGAATTTATCGGCCGCAAAATAGGCCGATTTGCCGATAAATGCATTGTTATTTGAAGAAATGAATTACTTGAATTTAATGCGAAATTATAGTTACTGAACAACGAATTAATTGAATTTCATGTGACATTATGCTCACTATATACCGACAAATACGTGCTTTGTACGAATGACGTATTCTTGAATCAAAATAAAGTTTTATCAAAATGCTCCGACCGGTGCGACGAACTGATTAGAGAAATGAAGAGACGGACTCTCAATAACTTACATTAGGCTTTAGAAATGACAAGAGCGATCCTCAATGAGTTCAAACCAGATATCAGATGACTCTGGTTAGATTCTTCAATAGAACTTTATTTTGATTAAGGAAAAATGTAGACTCTATGCAGTGATGTATGACTGAATGGTATGAAAAAGGAATGAATTTTGCAAAGCTTTATTTTTCAAAAAGTCTTTGCTTATATTCGTGAAAACATTTTCATGAATTTTCACTTGGTTAGTACTTTCGATTAAACAATTTCTGGCCAACTATGATTTTTAAAAAGGCTTTTTATGTTGATTCCAACGTAGCCTTTTTAATAGTACCAAAATTTCATTAAAGGACATAATTCTACACGAAATCGGTGTACTATTGTGGAAAAGGAGGAGTCACAACCCAAAGGTGCTTTCAAAATCCAGAAATCCTTACATTGTACTAACCTCTCGTAATTTTCATGAATTTTAACGAATATTCGAGACTTTCATAAAAAGAATTCAAGAATGCAGACACTGAAATAAATCGGAAATACCGTTGCACACAATCATGCATATCATACCAATTCGCGCAACATGAAATGTACTGTAAATCCGAAATTGTTGTTTCACCTATACCGACCGCTTTTTCAGATAAACCAGCATATTGAAGAGGCCATTGTAAGAGCCTAGTTAAATAATTTTTTTGAATATACAGGAATAACATACAAACAAACAATTACGCAATCTCGGAATGTTTTTAAGGAACTCGTGTAGTTATATTCCTCGCCTTCGGCTCTCCTCGACTCTACCTCGTCCAAAAACAGTTCTCAAAGCTTTTTGCTTGAAAACATTCCTCGATGCGTAATTATTTGTTGTATGTTATTCCTGTATATTCAAAAATACAATTATTTAACGCGTCACTTACTGGTCTGTTCAGTAATCTACTATTACTGCAATATAAAAAATTTACCGGTTTTTGACTGGTTATTTTTTTGAAATAAATCTGTATCACCTAAAACCAGATTTCAAAAAAAGGCCGGTAAATGTTTTCCCTACTGGCAGAGTATCATTTAGAAGGGAAAATGCTACATGGTCGCCAATTCATTTGGAGATTTTGAATATTTTTGTGGATACTATCAGTTTATACGAGCTCTCTATTAGTTTTGACTCAACATAACTTATGTTCAAGCAACTACAAATGTTTTTCAGTCATTTTACGTTTTGGGAAAATTGAAAAAATTCGGAAAAATTCCCAAAAATAGTCCCTGCTGTGATGAATGATCCGTCCGCAACGGCCTGATATTGAATGTCAATGAAACTCAAGCCATCGCGGAGTTTTGTGTAACAGTTGCAAATAGTCTGAAATTTCATCCTTGGTCTTAAACTGATAATTATTACATATGTCATTTAGCGCCCAATGTAACTATGTTATGTCTAGCGTCTATGCGGGCATTTTGTTTACTAGCGAGGTCTTTGCGTTTGCACTTGACGGTATATTGCTTAGATGAATTTTGATTAGGATATCCGGTTCTATAATCTCTTCTTCAACTTTTTCCTTACAATTTTATTAGTTTGTCCAAATTGTACAAAGTTTTGCTAATTTAATTGGTTTTATGTGTGTACTAACAGACTGTGCAATTCCAGGACATTTATTTGAGAAAAAAGTAGAGCATTTTTCCAAGCACATAAAATGCGCGAAAATGTACTTGTGATCTAGTGCAATAATTTCGAGTTTTAATAGCACAAAAAATGTGCCTTTTATTTACTTTAAAAAATGTACCACTTTACAGCCATATTTTTTGTACATTTTATGTAAAAATTCTCGACAACATTGAATTTCACAAATTTAATGTGCACATAGTGGGCGACCACACTAAAAAGTGTGATCTGTGTTATCAGGATGTAGCAGTAACCAATTTCAGTTTTTAAACTAAATAGTGACGTAATGGATTTTTTTAGAAATAACGTTACATGCATAAATACGAAAGCAGAAATTCAGACCCTCTCCCCGTTGTTATTAAACTAATGATCAAAACTTGCGCAAACTTTCAAGGTAGTGACATTATACCACTGAGCACATAAAAGTAAAAAATTTTTCCACAAAACGACGTCAGGAATATATACTTTGTTCTGCATATTTGAATAGGGAAGGGTAAATTATCTGTCAGAACAATGAAATCATGTGAAAGGAGTAATCTGTTGAAAATTTAATATAAATTTTTAAAATATTTACAAACAAAAATGGTTGAAAATATTTTGGATTTAGCTATTTGGAACATGTTGTAAATAAAATATGAGAAGTGACATTCTTGTTCTTACATACGTATTATTTACATGCCACATTAGGGTGGCTCAACATAAGAAAAATAATTCTTTACGATTATCGCAGATTCCACTACTAAAACCGACTGACACAGAGTTAAAAACTTGGAAAAAGTTAGAGAGACTATCAATTCCTTCAAATATCTCACTCTCGAAAAAAATGTATGGACTGACACGCGAGGTCGAGACCTCCCTTCCCTCTCTTGCGTGACATACTTTTTGAAAGCTAGAAGAGAAAATTAAAGGGAAAATATCTACAAGCGACGTAGAAATTGTGTTTATAATATACGTCGCCAACGTATTTACGCGCTACGCGGTGAATGTATTATCAACCTTATTTAAGTATTGTGTAGTATTCCATAAGTAACGAATGTGTTATGAGCTCACATAATACGTGCACTGCGTTTGTAATACGTGCACGGTGGATAAATACGTCGGCGACGTATTACAGACACAATTTCTACGTCGCTTATAGATATTTTCCTCAATTAATGTTAAATATTCATTTGAGAAGGTCTCGAAGTGGGACAATAATTTTAAAAGATCATCTGAGCCGAAAAATCATTATGCAAGATTGTGGGACCTGGGCTAGTGGGAAAAATTAGTATCGCCTAAAGAGTATGGTCTAATGTTCCTACATCTTAAAAATTATGTTTGAAAGTTACATTTAATGTCCAACCCATTGTTGAACAACCCTAATGTCATCTGCAGGTAAAAAATTGTCTGTTCCCGGATTCAATTCGATCGATATTCTTTTTATGAAACATGGCCCAACCTAAATCTACATTTCGCTTTCGTCAACAAATAATTCATCAGAATAATCGCGTTTCAAGCTTCGTGACTCCAGCGATTTTTTCACAAATTTTTTTTTCTGGTGTCGCTTCTTAAGGTCTCATTATATTTAGCGCGAATCGCATCGCATAAGGTTTGTATGAAAGCTCATCTTGACAAAAAAAAATTTTTGTTCTGACAAGTTCAGATTTCACACGAACCTTACGCGATGCGATTCGCATCGCGCTCAATATAATGACCACTTTAGCGAGGGGTGGCTTTCGAATGGACTCGAAATTCATTCCAAATTTCAAACACGAATCAAATTGTGCTACTTCTGACAGTACTCGCACGAACACCAAGACAATGCAAATAACAAGAAGAAAGCGTGCATAAATCCACGTGGTCAGAGCCAGCCCAACTTTTATGCACTGAGGAATCGATCTAAATGACTCTTTTTTTTGAACAAACAAGTGAGGCTGGTCGATGAAAGTTGCATAAGGGAGTTTTAGAGAACTTGTCTCGGAGACTTCTGTCAAACATCTATGAATGAAAATAACTGAGAAAGGGCGGAATATTTTGAATTTCTCTTCTCTCGTTTTGGAATAACGTTTTCATTTCTCTAATTTTGACAGTACTCCCCTAGACAAATTTAGTTAAAGTGGTCCGCTACACTTACGGAAATATGTTTTTGCATCAAACAGAATTTTGTACTCTGCGCAGCTTTTTAACACTGCAAAAACTTGCGCAGAAGTACACAATTCTATTTGATGCAAAAATATATTTCCGTAAGTGTATCTGCTTTTTGTGAATGTGATTTTACCGTTTGTTTTGCCGTCGTTGACACACATCGTCAACTATGTTTTCACTTCGTCGACTGTTCCTCATGTCTGGAAGCTGTCTAAAGTAATGCCGGTGCACAAAAAGACGAGACTTCGAGGCCCTGACGGTTTTAGACCATATTAGAATCTTTGCTTATCGAAGGTTTTCGAGATATCGGCCAAAGAACAAATTGTTGCATTTCTGTACGCAAATAACCTTCGTGATGAGTTTCAGTCAGGTTTTAGAGCTCGCCATAGTACCATCAATGCGCTGCTGCGAGTATCTGATGAGATTAGAAAAGCTATTGAGAGGAAGCGTCTAGTAATCTTGATGCTTCTAGATTTCTTTAAAGCTTTTGATTCTCTGAATCATTCGGTGCTACTTGCAAAATTATCAAATAAGTTTGGCTTCGATTCAACCGCTGTTAGCTTAATCGGTAATTACTTGTCGGAGGGCTTCAGCGTGTCAGTATTGGTGATCATCTTTCTGAAACTTTGCTAAACGGCGCAGCTATACTCCGAGGATCAGTATTGGGACCACTACTATTCTGGTTTTACATTAATGATCTGCCGGATAATCTGCAGACTGCTCTTCACCACATGTTCGCTGTTTGGATTCGTATGAGAGAGGTCACATATGAAGCGGTTTTCAATATGAACCAAGTCTTGTGCGTGACTAGTCGCTGGGCGCGTGATAATTTTCTTTCGCAAAATGCGAAGAAATCACAGGCGATAGTGTGTTCTGAACTCAGCGATACTTTGATGAAGCGCCACTTGTTTCCATTTGTGCTGTTTAACGGACTTGCCGGCTTTTACGTTTGCTGACTCTGTTTACTCTTCAAATCTGAATGTATCTGACGCTCGATCATTGGATCGCACTTTTTCTGCGTGTGTTCGTTTTATTTATGGTCTGCGGCATTATGACAGAACACGGAATTTCAAGAGCAACGTCCTTGGCTGCTCGCTTGAGGTGTACATCAAGCACAGGCGTTGAACTGCTGTGCATGATATAGTCAAGCTGAGAACTCCGTCGTATTTGACTAACAGGTTGACCCCTTGCAAGTCGTCGCGCACCAGTATGTTCGTTATTCCAATTTAATAATAGATCGAGGCAGAACAATTGCAAATTTTTTGTTCGGGCGAACTCTGATTACAATTCACTGCCCATTAATGTGTTTTTGGTGTTTCTGTATTTTTACGCTCTTTCATTCTTTATGCCAATCGTAGTAGTGTTGCATCCCCCAGTTTCGCTTGATTGTCATTATTGACGGTGCGTTAAGTAAAATATTTTATTTTCTCCTAGTTGTACTAACTGCCAGATTCTGTAATCAGAGTCAAAATGATAATGAAAGAAATTATCGATAAGTGATTAATCAAATCATTATCGATAATTTGATAATTATCAATAAAAAACTCTATAACTTTGAAAGCAACAGGTATTTTGTAATCCGCAAAAAAAATCTCTTACAAAGGAGGTGTGACGCAAGTCTTTATGTCTGCTTACAAAAGTTGTGAAATCAGAAAAGTGTGACGCATTAAGCAAATTATTTTCTTCCAGTTACAAAAGTTCTGAAAGCAGAAGGGGGTGTTGCATTAAGCTTCGATTCGCAAAAAAAAAAATTTAAACCAAATTACATTGAGTTCAAAAAATTGCGTCAGACCCACCAGCGGAATAATTTTTCAACACTTTCAGTCTTTACGCTGCAAAAATTTGACTTTAATTTCTTATTATATCACTTAGGGTAAATTTAAATTTTTGCGTGTAAAAACTGAAAGTGTTGAAAAATTATTCCGCTGGTGGGTATGGCATTTGTGACGCAATTTTTTGAACTCAGCGTAATTTTGTTTAAATTTTTTTTTGCGAATCGAAGCTTAATGCGTCACCCCCTCTGATTTAAGAACTTTTGTAACTGGAAGAAAATAATTTTATCTTAGATGCTTAATGCGTCACACTTTTCTGATTTCACAGCTTTTGTAAGCAGACATAAAGACTTGCGCCACCTCCTCTGTAAGAGATTTTTTTGCGGATATCAGTACTTTCGTAAGTAACTTTCTAGCTGCCATAGTTCTAGAGTTATGAATCATTCCTCTGGATTCTTAAACTGACGTTATCCCAAAACCATGAAACACGTGTACGCTAAAATTTAATTCTCTACAATTTCGCTTTTGGAACAACTTTCTTACTCCCATAGTTCTGGAGATTTGGTTCATCCTGTCTAATTATGGAAGTGGCCATATACCAGGATTGGACCATATTTCCCCAAAACCCTGAAACACGTTTTCGCTTAAATTTAATTCTCTATAACTTCGGCTTTGGAACCAACTTTCTAACTCTCATAGTTTTGGAGATTTAGGAGGGATTCTTTTGAAAAACAGCCCGAACGAAATCGTACATATTTTCCAATGGACCTTTTTATAGCTGCCTAGCAAGGTATTGGTCCCTAGAAGCCAAAACCACTTGCAAAAATTTTTATTGAAGCTAGAGTGGCTAGCGGGAGGCGATAAATTACGAAAAACATGCTTTTTTCTTACAGAAATTTCTCCACGCACATGAAACATATAAGAGCGTGTGTGGTGTCGTAATTGCATGTACTTTCGTGGCAAATATACATATTGGGTATTGAATTTGTCTACACTGAGATACAAGTATTTGAAATAGGTGAATTTGAATAGGTGAATAGGTGAGCAACTCGATAGCGTAGTGGTTAACACATCTGCTTGCTACTGCGAGACTGAGTTGTCAGTGCGATGGTTCGAAACTCAGCCACAGACAGATTTGTACCGATTGTTAGATTTGTAAACAAAACAAAACTGATTGAATCTTTCAAGTCAAGTGAAGTTGAGTGTAGTGCCATCGTACGGCTTACCGGAAAAGGCATTGTTGTTATTCTACTCCTAGTAGTTTCGCTCCTAGTTAATTTTAGGTGGCACTGGGTTTGTCGCACAGCTTACAACTGGCACAGTAAAACTTTCCGGTAATGAAAGGATCTCAAAAAGTAGAACCACAAACAGCGAAACTAGTAAATAATGATCTAGCCTCTAACCCTTCATGGGTTGTAAGGCAGATTACTACTACTACTACTACTAAGACTTGCGTCACGGCCCCGTACTACCGTGGGGCCGTGATATTCTTGGTGTTGATGAATAAAAAAACTTCGCTTTAAAAATATTTCGAGACCTAAGTCGATATTCGAGCTGGGAACATAATTCGAAAATATACCAGAAATATACCGGAAATATATCAAAACTGGAAAGTGTAATTTCGAAAATATAAGATTTGTTATATTTTCGAAATTTGTTCCGCGAGAAAAAGACACCAATAGACAAAACCCAAAACCACCAATGAACCGAAATTTTTCTTATTCGAATGAACAGAAAAAATTCTAAGAACAAATCTTACAATTGCATGCTCTGTTGCGTATTATAGGATTAGATAGCTATTTACAAATCATGGGCGCGCGGTAGCGATGCGCCCGCGACGCAAGTCCCCATACGAACAAAAAATTCGGAAACATTTTTTTCGTAGACTTCGGAATCATGGGCGCGTCGTAGCGATGCGCCCGTGACGCAAGTCCCCATACGAACAAAAAATTCTGAAAATTTTTTTTCGTAGACTTCGGAACCATACATACAGCTAAGTTTTGACTTCCCCCCCCCTTGCGACGTACCGTCCGGAAAATATTTTTCCTGGATTCTACGGAAAATTCTAAGGCGAAGTGTCTTTTCACTCATTAAAATCGGTTCGGTGGATCCGAAGATACGACCTTTAGAAAATGATCATTTCCTATACAAAAAGTGCTGTTTCATAGAAGCCAAAATAAATGAAAATATCCTACGTTAGTTAGTTCCTTAGTTTCAGGGCCATTTGTATGAAAAACCTTGAAAAACCACGTTTTTGGCTCGTGCTCGAAAACGGCTCGATAACTTTTCTTGAAATTTTGCAGGGACCTTTGGGTGGGCATTCTACGTCATATGAGATTTTAAAAAAGAGGGGAGCCGGCCTCGTTTGGGCGGCAGGGCTCTTAGAAGGCGCCATATAAAGCCCATATGTATGTGTTTGTGTGTGCAGTGTGTATGATAGCACATTTTGTATGAGGCAATGGTTGTGTGTTCGAGGTAGAGGTTTGGTGTCAAAGGGAAAGTTGTTGGGTTGGTTGTGTAGTGTATCAGGGTGACCGCCAAAATGGCGGACAATAGGCGGGGACTCAAAAAAAATTTTTGATATGTTGTAGAGGAAGTTGAGGGGATCATTTTCGCCCATGGAAGTAGTAGCCGCCGCGCTTCGGTTCGGCGGCGGCGGCTCAAAAAACTAACTTTTGATATGTTGTAGAGGAGGTTGAGGGGATCATTCTCGCCAATGTAAGTACAAGCCGCCGCGCTTTGGTTCGGCGGCAGCGGCGGCTCAAGATAATGCAAAAAATTACAATCACAACGGAAACCCTTTTTAAAAGGAAAACGTGACGCAAGTCCTCGTCCCTTCTTCCAAAACAACTGATATCACAACAAAAACCCTTTTTAAAAGGGAAACGTGACGCAACGTGACGCAAGTCCTCGTCCCTTCTTCCAAAACAACTGATATCAATTTGGGTGACGCTTACAGCTTAGGAACGCAAAAAATTCTTTTGAAATATTTTCACTTTTGATTAAAAAAAATGCGTCACAAATGCCAAACCTCCCAACGTAATAATTTTTCTGTGCTGTCAGATTTCGCACGCCATATTTGACTACCCGTACTCCACACATGACGGAACAGAAAAACTATAACATGGCGTTTCACGTGGAATGTGTTAACTTCGGTAAAAATGCGCTGATGTGCTACAGACAGATGCCAAATCTTCAATGGTTTCGTGATGGATGCATATTCCAAACACGTTCGCTTAACGTTTCATTTCTTCCATTGAACAAACTCAATTCCGCCGTTGTTATACCATCCTCATCGCCATCTTACCTACGACATTCGCTCATTGCTGACAAACGTAATGTCAAACGAAATCATAATCGAAATCCGTCTCTGAATTCAAATGTGAAATCCAATTTCGTGTTTTTGGGAGCCCGACCGCCTCACGTCGAACATCACACTAGTAACGATAATAAGTCAAAGGGAAGTTCTCCGTTAAAAAACGAATTACAATTTGGAAAAAATCAGTTAGTTCAATTTCCTGATGCAAATGGAACGAATCAACAAACCACATCTGTAATCACTGAACCTGATGTCACTCAACCGGACAATTCCACACTTTTTGGAAAATCTTTTATGAAACCATCACAACTTGCAACCCCGATTACAATTCTTGTTCTTTCGCCAATGTGCTTACATGATCAATTGCTGAAGTCAAAAACTCAACCATTGAACAGCATAACGATTCAATTCAGTCACAATATATGGTTTAAGCGCCCGCCGTCCGAGACATATAAGGTAGCTTATTTGTCCAACTTTCACCCGTCTGTTAGCGAAGAGCAAGTTGTTGATTATCTACTGCTGAAAAACATAATATCGTCGGCCGGAGACGTTTTATGTAGGAAACTAGTTTCACCCCATGTAAATTTGGACAGCATTAGCTTCGTATCGTTTAAAGTCACTGTTAATTCTAAGGTTTTTGATTTGGTAATTGATGACAAACTGTGGCCCGAGGACATTATTTCTCGTGAATTTGTGAAACGCTAGGCGACTAATGAATTTTGTATTTTAAATTTCATCATTTTCAATATTTACAATCATTTTGCGTTGATTTATATTACAAATTGTGTACTGTAAGTAGTCAGGAGTCTCAGCCATTGACAAAATGAATGAATAAAATAAAAAATAAAAAAAAAAAAAAAACCACTTTGCTTTAGTTCCTCGAAACTCTTCAAGCAGGTCGGACGCATGTAGATTCACATGGGAATCTACTATTGCATTGCCTTTTCTTTGGCTTTCGGCTTATAAAAGGCAATGCAAAACGACACTTTGCTTCAGTTCCTCGGAACTCTTCAAGCAGGTCAAAGGTATGTTGGTTTACGCTGAAAATTTGTGGCCGACAAATTACAAACAGACAAGTAGACAAACAGACAAACTTTTGACTTTTATAATTAGTATTTAGTAATAGAATATCAGTGTCAAACGGAAAGTTGTTGGTTTCGGTGATGCGCCTGTCATGATGCCTCCCAATATGAGTGGATCCATCTATACAATATATTTTCAAAAAATTCAAACATTTTGAGAACGATAAGTGATAGAAGATCGGTGTCAATGACTTTTTGTCTATGGAAGTATGGGTCAGAGGCAGGGCCTATTTTAAGCGTGTAATTGACATACAGTGTGTACTTGATTTTGAGAAAGTGTGTATCATACACACTTTTGTGTTTACGCAAAGGTTTGTAATTACACACTCAGGTCAACAAAAAACGATATATTCTAAAAAATTTCGCTCGCTACGCTCGCGATTTTTTATAACGTTATCGTTTTCGTCCAAAGTTATAGGAAAATGTCGATCAATTTTGTTTCAAAATATAAAAAAAAATCGCTCGCTATATTTACAACATATTGTTCTTTGTCCGAACGAATTTCCGCGGAAGAATTTGGTTAATTTGGATAAGAAAACAACTTTGATTTTCAGTGCATTTAATGAATCATGACGTCATTTCCTCATCGTCGAAATATAAACAGAGTCTACAAAGAAACTTCGAAAAAAATTTTCGCTCGCTCCGCTCGCGTTTTTTAGTTGCTGAAAAAATTTGGGTTGGGAATTCTCACATGAAATTTTTTTTTACTAGAAGTGTGTACTTGATTTTTTTCTTAAAATAGGCCCTGGTCAGAGGCCTCTTCTAAATGCTCTAAGTCGGTTCTAAGATCGGCCTTAGTATAACTAACATTTTTTGAAAATATGTCTGAAAAAAAGTTTTTACATTTTTTAAACAATTTTGTGTGTCTCGAATAATTGGAGAGACTTTTTGTTTACACCGTTTCTTCAGACGGGTTTCTCAATATTGTCCTTTCGGCAGTTTCCAATCCTATTTAATTTCACACACTTCAGAGTTATGCAATATTTACTTAGATACAATCGAGTCTTTTTGCAACACGTATTCTGTTTGCCACATCTATTTTGATGCGTACGGGTCCCTTGCATATGTTTAAATAAAAAAAGACAAAAAAATAAAATAAGACAAAAATTCAATAAAAGTGTTGTCCGTCCGTCCGTCTGTCACCGCTCTAACTTGATTAAAACTTGACCGATTGAAAAAAAAATTTCCCTGAAAGGTAATCGAACAATCCTTCATGGGATTGAATCTAGGCTTCTCCTAGTAGGTTCTTAGACCTGCCTTAGCGCATTTTTTTTTAATTTTGAGATTTTTTAGGGATTCAAAGAGATTTTAATATCGTTTCTTCGGACGGGTTTTTCAATGTTGCCCTTTCGGCAATTTCCAATCCGATGTAATGGCTACATAATTTCATACACGGAAGTCTTAAGGCAATATTTACTGAAATGCGTTCGAGTCTTTTTGCAACATCTATTCTTTTTGTCACATCTATTTTGATACGTACGGGTCCCTTGCATATGTTTTATTTCGATAACTATCGAAATATCGAATTTTGATAATTATAGAATTATGTTGTACCTGATGTGGGCGACTTATGAAAGAGAATTATAAAGAATGTCTAGGAACGATTCTGTTACTGTTTCCTCCTTAGGTGCATTTCACCCGAAGGAATTCTGCGTAGATGAGAAACAACGTAACCTTTAAAGTATTGTCTTGTGTATTGTATCTTCTTCTCGGTGTACCCGATTGACATTTAAAAATAAATCTGTCTTTAAAATAACTGAAATGCGGTTAGTATATGTAATGACTATGTAATTGACTTGTCCAGTCATCAAGTACGTGTTTGTTGTATTGATTTTCTGAACCACATTAGTTAGCACAAGAGAGTCGGCTTGTGAGTTGGTTTTCCACCACAAATTAAGTAAACATAAATTTCCAGCAACAAATCGACAACATTGATATCGCAATTAACGATTATAATGTAGTTTGTCCTCATGCGTTCGATTTCATTTTTATTTGAAAGTGTTTTATCACATTCTTATTGGAAGATCAATTTAGAAAATTTTTTCCCCATTTCAGTCTGACGTTATTACCGTTAAAATGAAAGACAAATTCACGTCAGTCATCTTCAGATGTGAAAGCAACCCAACAACAAATTGGCTAGAAGTAATTTTCGTTTCGTTTTAGCAGAATTGAATTATGTGCAATGGAAAATGTTCAAATATTCTTCTACTGTTCAATTAAAATGCTTAAAGTTAACAGCAAAATTTCTTTATGTTTTGTTTTGTTTGAAATGGTGCCGTTAAAATCGTAAAAAGATGAGATTTCCTTTGCTAGTAACATTGTAAACAACGTCTTTTTTAATATTTAAAGCTACTTTTAAGTTGTATTCTCTGTTTGTGTTGCATGAGCTATCGTTCTGTAGAAATTTGAGTTATTTCTACATTAAACATAAATAAGTCTCCTATTTCACATCATTATTTTATTATCTAAAACGGTGGCGTCTATCTTCGAAATATATGAGCAAATGCTAATTCTATATCAGCCAAGAAATGTAAAAATTCAATGTGTAGACTTATTGGCTTTTGCGCCAACATTTTCCTTGAATAGTGACGCCAGTTTTCGTTATATAGCAATGAAGCAATGAAAATTTAGAGATACAGAAGAAAAGAAAATGTCAATGTGATTTAAGAGTAGATTTCCATTATCATAATCGCTTAAGAAGTCGTTTGCCCGTCTAATGGATAGAACATATGAACCTGCTTCTTAGGCTACCCTTAGACCATACATCTAGGGCTTCTGCGGACAAAATACGCTTCGACAGACTTATCTACCACCCTTCACAGGATATGATGGGTACAAAAGCATTTCCTGGAAGGAAATCCTCAGATCACTTTCGGAGTATTTCCTTTATCGTTTTTTAGGGATATTTTCCAATTTTAAATAACAAGTCATAAGCTTGTTAAGAACGTAGTTCTTCTAGAAGGGGTCCATCGCATTTACCACTACGTTTGTAACCAGGGGAATTTCTTCCACCAGTGAGTTGATTTTTTTTTTTTCGTTTCGAGGGTCTAAATAAGACAAATATGACGAAAAATTTTGTCCGTCCGTCCGTCAACACGATAACTAGAGTAAAACTTGACCGATTTTCGTTAGTCGAAAAATCTTTTAAGAGATAGAAATTGGACTTTTTTGGACGAAGGGCCTTGGTTTTGTCTCTTTTGTACATAAGTTCAGTAAATCTTTTCCGATTTTCAAAAGTAAGTTCGAAAGGTAGGAGAATGCCCGACTATCTACGGAACAAAATTTTTTGATTTTGAACCCTTGAACTCAGCCAGGGCCATAAAACTGAGTCTCTACTAGGGCCCAATGTGCATTTCCTACATAAATCGAGTAAATCTTATCTCTGAATTACGAAATATTTTCTTTTCCTGAAAGGTAATTGAAAAAATGATTATGAAATTGAATTTGGTCAAAATCGGTGGAGAACTTTCGAAGTTACGGGCGAAAAAGTGGTCAAAAACGTGATTTTTGAAGGTCGAAACTTTTTCTGCGAAAACAGAATAGAAATCGCTCTTCAAGGTTTTGAATGAAAGATATGGACATCAGAAAATCAACGAAATTAAATTAGTGAAAATATGTTGAGTGGTTTATGCTGTAGGCTGCTTAGGGTGAGGTGCGGGCCCAACTCACGCTTCGCGATCCTACACGATACTTGGTGGTTTTTCGTGAATATTTCTTTAATGATAAGTCTTTTTCATTTGTTTATGGACCAACTAACAGGCCGAAGTCATTCCATGCCCTACTGAGAACAAGTCCTTTATCAACGTTCATTAATTGACCTTCGTGTTGCTGTATAGCTAAAGCCTTTCTTGATTTTAAACTGCTTGTACGAGTTATATTTAAATCTTTAAAAAATATGTCGTGGTTTTCTTGTATTCGATAAATCGGCGAGTTTTGCTGATAATTCGTGTTCATAGGGTGGGTCAATTTCGGGTCATTTTACAATACACATGTTTTCGGTTGTAGGAACACGAGAGGAACTTTTCTGCGTTATTACTTTTGTACTGTATTGAAAATTGCCGATAGGGCAATTCTGAAAAACCCGTCCGAAGAAACGTTGTAAAAAAAAGCACAAAATTGACCCCCAAATAGAGCAAAATGTTCTCTTCAATTTTTTGGGCAAGAGTCGACCTTAGTACTCACCTAGAGCCCTAAGTAGAGGCCTCAGACACATACGTCCATAGACAAAAATGCTTCCCTCAATTTGCTCTGCAACGTAGCAAAAAAAAATTTTTTTTAGCTAGGGCCGACCTTAGGACCGACAAGAGGCCCACTTGAGCCCTAAGCACAGGCAAAAGTTTCTTTTATAAATTGTTGGTCATGCCTAGATCTTTCAAACAAAAAAAAATTGAAAATCGGAAAAGATTTACTCGAGTTATGTTTGAAAAACACGTAAAGCCCTAACAGAGAGACGCTTGTAGTGTCCCTAGGTCTTTCAAACAAAAAAAAAAAATATATGAAAATCAGAAAGGATTTACTCGAGCTATGTACAAAAAACTATAAACCACTTAAACGGCCCTAGCTCGGCAGCGCTTGGGCCGACAGTGTCCAGATTTAATCGCATAAAAGATTTTTTGATTAAATTTCAGGGGAAAAAAGTTTTTGAAAATCGGTTGAGTTTTACTCGAGTTATCGTGTTGACGGACGGAATGACGGACATTTTTTTAATTGTTGATTCGGCACCTGAGGACCATGATCGATGCTCCCCCCTACTCCCGGGTCGACATTCGACTGGTTACAAACGTCGTGGTAAACGCACAAGAACCCTTTTCGAAGCACTACGCTTTTCGTACGGGTCTAAACATGACTTTTTCAAAGTAAAAGTTGAGAAAATTCTCGTTTTGGTACAATTGCACCCATAGAAGTAATATTTTACTACGGCTGCTGTACCTTCGGCAGATTAAAGTCCACCCGCTTGAATCAACATTTAAAAGCCACTCACAATTCTTCATCCTACTTCCAATTGTTCAACAAAAATCGAAAAACTAACAGTGCTGATTTCGTCGTTTACGACTCATCAGTACACCTTGTCTTAAGACCATGTGTATATCAGCAACGATGGCCATAGAATGATACTCAGACTATGTCAACTCGCCTTTTATACAATCCAAATCCTATGATTGGATGCATGCCATTTCGTTTGAACAATTTGGAAGTAAAAGAATTGTGAGTTTGTTTGTTTGAGTATCATTCTATGGCCATCGTTGCTGATATACACATGGTCTTAAGACAAGGTGTACTGATGAGTCGTAAACGACGATATCAGCACTGTTAGTTTTTCGATTTTTGTTGAACAATTGGAAGTAGGATGAGGAATTGTGAGTGGCTTTTAAATGATGACTTTTTCAACTGCTCGTATCACAGTGCAGATGATTAAAAACCTTACGAGACCCAGTTTGGCCCGAAACTACGTATAGTGAGCTTTCCAACGACACCTTGCACTACCATATTCGTTGCGTGTAACTGGAAAAATTTCCTTAAGAAAATTGCATGTTTTTGAACTTCGATCACCTCCCACAAGTCACACTGGCATCGCATCGTTGAATGTTTTAAAAAATATTTTTGGCTTCTAGGGACCAATGCCTATCTGGGCACATATAAAAAAATCCGCTGGAAGATGCGTTCGATTTTGGCAGGCTGTTTTTCAAAAGAATTCTCTCAAGAAAAACGGAAATTAGCGAAAAATTTCCCGGGAAACAGACCATTGAGTGTGGAACAATTAATTTCATTTTCCCTGCTGATGTGTCCAAGCAAAACAATCTGTTGATCGCTGTCGAAAAATCAAATGTTATAGCTTGTGAGTATGATCCATAAACATGGTTACAATATTCAACGACAAAGTACAATCTGAAGAGCGTTCTTTTTTGTCGACTTGAAGTTCTCAAACGAATATGATGACAAACGAATCAAAGTCTATTGAATAACATTGCGCACACAAGTCTGTTAATATCGATCAATATCAAATGCGGGTGTGAATGATTGGATTTTGTATGACACTTTATTCTCAGTGTCTAATTATGTCTTCAGTAACCTTCTCTCGAACGCTTTTTCCACAATAACGTTCGCTATTCTATGTTATTACCATTATCCAGAAAAGAACATCAATTACCTCGTAGCACCATTTAAACCGAAGATCTATTTTATATACAACGTTCAATGAAAACTTTCTGGGAATGTATAAAATATTAGTTTCATTTATTGCATTTTAGCTCTACTAAATCGAAACGAATAAAATCTATTGAAGGACATCGAGTGATGAAATCTTCAATAAATTCTATATTTCCAATTAAATTCAATTCATTTTCAAATACACTTGAAAATTTCATTGCTTACTTCAGGACAATTTATTTGGGTTTTATGTTGTGAAAATGTTTGAGAAGTTGAGTTGACGTTTGTTATGTTTTTCAAATTTATGAAAATAAAATAAAAAAGAATTAAACGAAGTAGAAAATGAAAAGGTTTGGAACGTCTGGTATGATGGACATAATAAGCTATCGGTCTTTGGCCACTTACTGCAATTAGTACAACGAACAGTGTCTTGTAGGTTGTAGGTAGATATAGAGCAAAAAATATAAACCTACCACCAGAGGCGCCGAGTTTGACTTTCGAGTGGGGGGGGGGGGGGGCAAGTGGCAAGACTACTTTTTGAGAATTCGATTAGGAAGGGGTGTGTTTGTTCCTGTATTCTCAACATTGAGACTTGTAGCATTGTCCTGCGACCTATCTTTAGGCATTAATGACAAGAATAGGTATTAATATCTTTAATCGCGAGCGAAGCGAGCGAAAAATTTTGTTTTTTATAAACGAATAGCTTACACGGAGCTTCCTCCTTGAATATTCAAAGTAATCTATGTGATTGATTCTTGTCGATAAAACAAGCGAATCTACAAATTGGTGAATTTCCTCTGTTGTTTCTTATGCTATTTCCTAGGCTCTGTGAAATCAACTTTGCTTTCCTGCTATATTAGCAAAAAGAATATTCGAATAGATCAGCATACAAATTAGGAAGAGTAGTGTAATTCAATTTTATTGTTAAAGTTATTAAATTTGTAGCGCCGCAAGCAAAAATTTTAAGAGTTGAAAACGTTTCTTAGTGTATTTTTTTGGTTAAAAAAAATTGTTAGCATAATAAAGATCATAATTTTTCCATTAGTATCTTTCAAACAAATTATACTAAAAAGTTATGAAACAACACTCTCTTTCAACTTAGAAAGTACTGAAATTAATTTCAAATTTTGTATTTGGTATTTTTATGGCATCAAAAAAATTTGTTAGCAAAATTTACTAAGAAATATTTATTAAACACACGATAGTGTCGCCGAAAGACTAAACGTCAATGTTATATGAACATTACGTTCACGTTCAGTTTTTCGGCAACACTGTCGTGTAGTCAACAAATATTTCTTAGCAAATTTTGCTAAAAACTTTTTTAGAAGCCACAAAAATAATTTAACTACTTTCTAAGTAGGAAGTCAATGAGAGCGCTGGACTTACGTGCGAATATTGAGTCAGAAAAATTAAAGAAGTCGTTTCTAACATGCCCATAATCATATCGGTGATTTGTATAAGTCTGATTGTTGTAATAAAAAACTGGACAAGACAGATGTTTTGAGTAAGGTTCAAGCGCATAAAACGTTCTTGCACTTCTTAGTAATGAAAATATTTTAACTAAGAGCCACGCAATTCAAGATATTCTAAATAATTGAGTTTATATTTCTTTAGTAAGAGGGTTGATTCTTCCCGTTTGAATAATTTGAAAATACGCCCCCCCCTTGGTTTTATAAGGGGGGCGGCCGCCCCATTGCCCCACTAGTCCAGGCCACCAGTCAGGCCACTGCCTACCACAAAAGGAAGGAGGTAACGTTAGTCCGTAACGTCCTAACGTTTTCCTACATACGCTATTATTAAGTACATCGCTCGTATGTGGTTAGGTTCGCATTTTGTGATCTGTGCGAACTTATTTTAGGTACAAATACGAAGATTCAGTTGAATGAACAATTTGGTCCATGAACTCAGTAGAACGAGTTGAGCTGCTCTAGCAGAAGCGAATATTTTGTGGTGCAGTTGCAAAATCTTTTTATAGTTACACCGATGTTTGTAACTAGTCGAATTTGGATTTGGAAGTTTGTTAGTTATTCGTTTGGGGATCTGCGGAAAAAAATTTTGTACGTCCGTGCGTCCGCCTATCTCTCAACACGATAACTCGAGTAAAACTTCACCGATTACCCCGTGAGGTAATCAAAATAGTTATTATTAATATTACTACATATGTGCAATATGGTGAGAGGATGAAGGAAAGTCCCTGAGCGGCACTCCGCGTTGATAAGTACGCTCTGGACTGAATGTCAAAATGTTTTGTTTGGAAATAAATTTTTCTGTATACGTGAGAGTGTATTGGTTGTGACGGAAAATATTTTCCCATTACTTGGGACGAAAAGTTGCTTTTCGCGGTATGTGCGCCAACACACTCTCACTATTACAGAAAAATATCTTTCAAAATACCCCAATACACACTCGATGTGTACTTTTCGCTTGGGCTTCGCTCGCTCGTACGTACGTACACATCTCGTGTGTATTGGAGTATGTTGAAATATACTATTTGGTAAATTAGACAAATCGTGCATGAAAAATGGAGAGAAACTTTAAAAAAGTCAATCTCATTCATTTCTTGTGTATGTTACAACATTTTTCAGTCATTCTCTGTTACGTATGAGACCATGAGTGATAATCATTCATTCATGTTTCCATGGCGACTTCATTCACGATGACGGACATTTATTTTGATTATTCACAAATAACATCGACTAATGCTGATGAGTTTTTTTACTCCATTTACGATGCACTTTTCAAAACGCATTAAAATTTCGTCTATTTCCGGACATCTAGCAACGCGCCCGTGCCGCAAGTCTTACACGCCAAAAAGTTCACAAGAAATTTTTTCGTAAGGGGCCGTTCATAAATTACGTAACGCTAAAATTGGCATTTTCTCATTTTGAGGGTAGCTTCAGATCATAAAATTAGTCGACACATTTTTTTTTTCGTTAAACAAACTGACCCTCATTGGGACTTCCGGGATTTAGTCGCTTCCAGACTCAGTCAGGATGACTCAATAACTCAATAACTGTAAGAGCTAGAAGGTTGCTTGAAAAGGCGAAGTTTTATGGAATTAAATTTTAGCGAACACGTGTCTCAGGGTTTTGGGGAAATATGGCCCAATTCTTAGGATATGGCCACTTCTAGAATTGAGAGATCTAGAACTATGAGAGTTAGAAAGTTGGTTCCAAAGGCAAAGGGTTTTTTGGAAAAATGACGGCATGCCAGGATGCAGTCACTTCTAGAATTAGGAGGGTTTCCATAGCACTCTTTAACCTTCAACAGGTTCTTTGATATTTTTCTGTTATTCTTGACATGAGTGATGCAATAGGGCTTCCTAAGTTTTTGGGTTTACTGTGCATCAGGTTTTTTGATATTTTTCCGTTGTTCTCGACAAGAGTGAGGTCATCCAATAAGGCTACCTTGGGTTTTGTGATGAAGGTGGCTCTCTAGCAATTTTCAACTTCAAAAATTTTTTTAGATTTTGTATATTTGTAAAAAGATAAACTTACAAAAAAAGCTTTCACCGAGGAGGTGTGACGCAAGTCTTTATGTCTGCTTACAAAAGTTCCGAAATCAGAAAAGGGTGATTGATGAGAGATACGCAAAAAACTTAAACCGTTTGTTACGTTGTGTTTTTAAAAAATTGCGTCACAACGTATTTTTTTTTATTAAAGATAGTTGTTGAGCCAAAGACCATTTTTGAGCGAAATTTCATTGACTACAAAAAAGCTTATTATCATTTTTCTTGTATTTATCAGATTTTTCGAAATATTCGTCAAAAACGAAATGTACGTCATTTGACTGGACTTAGCGTGTTTTGATAAAAATCTCTTCTACGTGGTACAGTAAATGTCCTATGTTACTGTGTTTTCTAAGTTTACATCGAGAATGATAAAAAAGTTTTAATAAATGTCCTATGTTACTGTGTTTTCTAAGTTTACATCGAGAATGATAAAAAAGCTTTAATAGGGCTAATGGTCGCTGAGCTAGAACGTGGTTTTTGATCTTTTGCACATAACTCATCTTTTCCAATTTTCATCAAAATTTTTTCAATCGACAGATCTGTAAAAGCCCAATGGAAAAAAAATTTAAGTCCAGGACTCTGCCAAAGTTCCAACGTGTTTTTCTACAGAAATCGGGTGAATCTTATCCGATTTTCAATTTTTTTTGTTTGAATGGTAATGGGAAATGGATTATGGAATTGGATTTGGTCGATATCGGTGAATAACTTTCGAAGTTACGGTCGAAAAAGTGTGTGGCCAAAAACGTGGTTTTTTGAGGGTTGATGAAACTTTTTGCTTTATATTTATGCGAATTCAGTACGAAAATGTTCAAGGTTTTGAATAAAACATAAGGAAATCATGAAAAAAAAAATAGTGAAAGTAAGTTGAAGGATTGGAAAGTCCTTGGTGTGGGCACAACTCACGCTACGCGGCCCTAGGCGATAGTTGGTATTAATATTCCTCTAATGATGACGTTTTTAATGAAGTGAAAAATAAAGGCGGTCCTACGGTCTGCCTCAGCCCAAAGGTATAGTTTATTTATTTAAGCGAAGAAAAAGACTGCTCACAATGGCGCAAAAATTTTTTTCCTACGGGGACGTTCATAAAGGTCTTCTGCTAATTTTTCGACAATTTCGACCCCTCCGTACTTCCTTATAGTAATTTGGCTTTTTTTCTAAACGATATGTTATAGTAAAAAGCTTGACAGTTCGACATGCTCGCAAAAACAATTGCTCAAGCAATCTCCAATCAATCAATCGGATGATACGATGGACAACATCTTCTGATAAGTTTGATAATTATAAATCATTTTTTCTTGTATGAAAAAGTTGACGTCTGAATTTGCAATTACCCAACGCTTCCATCAGTCCGAATCGGGTTTTCAACAACATCCATTCCATCCCTTTGCAGCAGACACCCTTTGCGAATGGCCCCTATGTTGTGTAGTAAATCAGGACAGACAATATCCCAATGATGACAAAATAAGGTGGGATGAAATCAGGAAGGAATCAGGATGAACTCACAACCCAGGTCGGTTGTAGAAGTTGAGAAGAATGTTTAATGTATGAAAAAGGACAATGTATATTGTTTGGGGGCACAGCGCCTCGTCTATGCGCATGCGGAGGGCTATATTACACCCTGTAGGCGGCAGGGGGCTCTGCCCCTTAGAACCCATTGAGAGGGATTCCTTCCCGGACCCATCTTTGTGGGGGCTGCCGCCCCTCGACTCCGCTTTTTTTCCACTAAGTTTACGACCTGGCAATTACATGTTAAGAGTTTTCTTTTGTATTTCAACTTCCACATTTAAATTTTTTTTGCCATCAACCGTCCTGATTTTGTCTGCATTCGTATTTTGGCATCCGGATTTTGTCCACCCGGATTTTATCATTCCGGATTCTGTCACATCAGCAGATCGGCAGTAATTAAAAAAAAAAATTCAACAAATATTTTTGAAAATTTGTTCGAGAAATTGTTTTTGGAGTTTTTTAATTTTGGTTTTTTTCTGTGGTAATAGAAATAACTTTTGGCTAGTTCCATCTGTTACGTCACCTGGGTAACGAATTTCATCTCTTTCGCTCTTTCAATGAGATTTATATTAACCCGAGACAAAACACATTCGTTCCCCCGGTGACATGGTAGTGACAAAGTATGGGTTGCCGATGGAATTAGCCTTTTACACAGTTGATTCGGACGGGTATTTCGTTATTGTCCTTTAGGAAATTTCCAATCCAAAATATGTGGACGTAATTTCATACGCTTAAGAGTTAAGGTAATATTTATTTAGATTTAGTTCGAGTCTTTTTGCAGCATCGATTCTGTTGCGTACAGCTCACTTGCATATGTTCTTATTTGACAATACCAACAAATGGACAAGGTCATTCCTCTTTTTTTCTCTGAATGTACTCTTCTATCATTCCATTCTGTCTAATCTAAATTCATACATTACATGTTCCCATACAAAACATAAACAGTTGAGGCCGGTAGCTCAAATCTTGTAGAGTACCCAACCTGGCTGGAAAAAAGATATCTCGGTTGTGTGACACAGTACATTCGTATGATTTGTATGAGTAACAATTAACCTGTTTGTTGGAGCATTAAGCATGTGCTCTAACAAACAGGTTAATTGTGAATTCCGAACCACGCCTATATCGCAGTTATATATGCAATTTCATCTGGAGTTAATTGTATCTACGCCTTAAGATAGATAGTGCATGGAAGACGTCATGCATGCCATTCCTCTGTGTACGGTTCGTTGTCGACATCAAACACCACAAATATTCATATTTAGAAGTTTGCGTATGTTAAGGAACTATACTTTCATACTAAAGGAGGAAACTTCTACACCGCGGATTGAGGCAACTGTGTAAAAAATGTAAACTCCACATTAAGTGCCACAAGAACGTTCCATGGATTCACAATTCCTCGAATAAAAATGTTCCTCGGACCCATAAATGTTTTACCAAACATTTTCCCTTTCAATTTTCGGTTTCTAAATTGACGTAAATTCAGAAGTTATAGGGCGATTTTCCTTAACTTCGAACCCGACTTCATACGACTGCATTTGGAAGATTTTGAAAATCGGTAAAGATTTGATCGAGTCATTGATTTTTTGACACCTCCCTCACCCTCGCACGAAATCGTACATATGCTGACAATCGCACGAACAGAAATTATCGCATAAAATTTTTTGAAAATTATGAGTGTATTGCAATCCCTTATTATAAAATCGAATTAAATCGAATTGCATTGGAAAATATAAAATTCAAAATTTCAGAAATCGTTCGCTTGTTGTTTGTGATTAATGTTGTGATTGTTCGCTAATTCTTTTGTAGTTCTTAATATAGTGAGAAGTGAATTTTCTTAACAAGAAAGGTAAAAAATACTTTTCTTATAGTGAAAATGCTGAAAAACTTTATTTTAGACTGATTAGGAGCATAATTGGTTGGAACAGTGCGCCGGATCGGGTTTACAAATTTGAGAGTTGAAAGGATCTGCTGGTTTCATCTTACTGCATACTGCATGCCGATATTTACATTGCATTGAATTGTCGAGGAGGAAGGAAACAGGTGGTTGGAAATTTCCTAGGAAACAGTGAGTTAAGAAATTATGAAACTTTGTTTTGGTGAATGTTTTATGAAAAGTGCTGAAAAACTTTGATCTGAATTAAAAGTTTTTGGTGTGGGTGTTTAGGAATTTTCTGGAAGCCTTGGAACGGGTGTGATGTATGTCATTTACATTAAGGATGTGCGAAATTTAGAGTTTGGATGTGGGAAGGGATTTAAGTGAAGGTTTTTGAAGGTTGAATGTGGAAACGACATTGTGTCTGGAAAGGAATTTTTAAAAGAGAAGGGAGAAAGAAGGATTGATTATTATGATTTACTTATTGTTTGCTCTGATTAACTTTCAAATAGAAAGAGCTTTATTAAACAAGGCCATTTCGGATTATTATCCTAAATTCTCTAGAAAACGCAAACGATGCATTCAACCTGTGTTTTCTCATACTGTATTGGTGGCACGATCAAGGGCTCATTTTCTTCGCTTTAGCCATTGACTGAAGTGTAGAAGCTTAGAAAATCCTTGATCGACGAAACAGTACGTCTGTGTCAAGAAATTTGCTTACTTCTCCTGAACGGAGTCCCATGATAGGCTCTATCATGAGTGCTCTTGCTTGCTTAATTGCTTTGCTTATTTTAAACCTTTTTGGTTCTTTGCTTTCAGAATTAGTTGTACGAGTGTGGGAGGGGGGAACTGTGATTAGATTTTGAATTACATAGTTGAGTAATTGACGAATTTTGTCGACTTGCGAGTTGTAGTCTAAGGTACCTAGTGCAGAGGTTGGGTCTCGTGGTCGAGATGTAAGAAGTGCATGAGTGCAGGAAGATGAGGATGGGAAAGAAAAATGGGAAGGATGCACAGACCAAATTAGATGAATGAAGTGAAGTGAAGTGAAGTGAGTGAACGAGCTCCACTAAAACCATCATATTTTCATCGTGAAAATTATGAATGTATTGCCCCCCCCCTTAGTATATCGTACATGTATACAAAATTCAGAATGTTTTTATGTACTTAAAGTAATTTCATCAAAAATCAAATTTCTATTCGACAAAACGGTCAAACGATTTTGATACTTTTTTCGATTATTTGCATTTTCATTCTAAATTTTCTCTAAATCTCACAGCTTTGTTGACCCCTATACCCCTCGAAAAGGTACGTGCTGTATGAATGGTCCATTATCTTTCTGATTTTTCATTTTATCTTGATTATCTTGACGGATGGATGAACGGAAAAAATTTCTGTTGCAGATTCGGTATCTCTTCCATTCAACATTCCACTCACCTCTTACACTGGCATATAAATTATTTCTTGAAAAACTTTTGAAGCCGAAACCAAACTTTCATTTTCAGTACTGAATTAAATCACCGAAACTTATTTCGTTGTGATAAACCAATGGGAGTCAGATTATCCTTTCCATAGGTTAATTGTTTGTCCAATACAACGTTATTTCCATTGTACCGTAATTCCTACTAGAGAAGTTGTATTCATTTCTATAAGCATACAAATTAAGATTAGATTGTCAAAAATATAAATGGCTCCTCATAGTAAAAACGACCGTAACAATACAATATGCGTCCGTTATCTGTCCTTACATTATTTCCCCTTCTTGTATGTGTTTGTGTGTGCTTTTTCCTTCCTTTTTTAGATACTTGCAAAGTACGCGGGTCTAGTGTGTTTGTCACTATGTCACTACGCTTGTACTGCCCGTCATAAGGAAAAAAGACTTAGAGAAAATCAGTGAACGTTTTCAAAGAATTTCGCCGAAAAAATCAAATGAGCGACAAAATTATACGAAAGATTCTCGGAGATTGTTTTAATTAAAAAAAAAGCTTGACTGACGTCTGTTTAATTTGGTCGCTTATTTGATTTTCTTTGTTTATGACGTCATTAAAAAGAAAAAAATTGGAGGAAATCAGCGAAGCTTTTCAACGAAATTCGCCGAAAAATATCAAATTAGCGATAAAATTAAACAAAAGATTCGCGGCGATTGTTTTGCTTAATATTGTCACTAAGTTGGTTTATTCGGCGAAGTTCGTTGAAAACCTTCGCTGATTTTCCCAAAGTTTTCATTACCTTATGACGACAGAACTCTCCCATTGGCTGTTTTTAATTTAGGTTGCCAAACAAAACCCGTACGTATCAGAATAGATATGGCAAACAGAATACATATGGCCAACAGAATATTTATGTTACAAAAAGACGCGAACATATCTACAAATGAGCAAACAATCCAACGTTTTATGTTCTTTTACAACTGTAAGAGTTTCAAAGATCCATAGAAATTACCCAAGGTAATGTCAAAGACCCTACCGAAGTACGTCTCTCAGCGGCGCCGACTTGTATTTTTCCCATGGGGGAAAATATTTTTTTTCTAACAAAGGCGACGTTCATAAATTCCGCAGGCTAAAAATTGATTAATTCTAGACTCATGACACAAAAATCTATGAACAATTTTTTAAATATTCCGAGTCCGCCTCATAATCAGAGCAGATAATTTGTGAATGGTCAAACCAAACAAAAAAAATTAAAACAAAGATGAATTATTTTATTGGCTCGACACATACTTCCGTAAAATACAAAAAATAAAATCACTTCATTTCATTTCATTCTTAAAAGCAAACGTGGAGTTCCTTACTGTTCCTCCTCGTCTTATGAATTCATCGACAACCACATCCATATCAATCGTTTCTGCAATGTCCCGGTGAATGTGCAACATGGCTATATCGTTCAATTTTCTTTGCCCCATATTAGCCCGCAAGTAGTTTTTGAGTCGCTTCAAAGAAGAAAACGACCTTTCGGCAACGCAAACTGTCTGCGGATATGTGAGAAGCAGCCGAATGAATTTTGTATACTCGGAACAAAACTCCCGAATTTCACAGTGGTCTTGCAAGAAGATTTGAATTTGTGTCAAGTTGACGAAATTTTTCGTTTTCACCAATTCCATGTCGAAAAACATTTCACGATGCAAAAGGAGTCGGTCGATATTGAAATCGCATTCTCCTTTGTGAGTCAGAAAATCTCTAATTTCCTGAAATTCGCCTTTGTTCGTGGCGAAATCTTCCATTTTCGTCAAAATTTTATACGTATCCGAATCGAAACGAGTAGCAAGGCTGGCCAAAATTTGATCGATGACAGAATAATATAGTTTCCTATATTTATCCCTCGGAGTGACTGGGAAATACGCTGTATTTGCGTTGGCATCGAATCGTTTCGGAAGGACCCGTCTGCGCGGAAGAATCGGTTCTTCAATGTCATACGATCTGGCATCGGCTTCAGATTCGTTGTATAGATCATCGAATTTCTCACTCGAACGCAAAGAGGTTAAGTCAGCCTTTAAAATTTCAACGCGGCGTATGATGCTCTTAAAATTAATCGATGTAGCTTGAATCATTTCATTTAACGCTTCCAATCGTGACAAAGTCTTGATTGTAACGTTCAACAAAATCAAAGACTCGAACTGCTGAAGATATTTGCAGGGACCTCTAGCTTTGATTCCAGGCTCACCACTTTCCGTTCCCACACGTTCCAAAAACTCTAAAACTACTCGATAGTTTTCCTTGATGGATCGTAGTGCGTTGATGCGAGCACACCATCTTGTTGTACAAAATTTTCGAATTGACGGTTTTTTTCTGGCACCATCAGCATCTTCATCGTCCTCGTCATCGTCATCATTATCGAATTGAAGTTTGATGTCCTTGAAAATATGTAATCGTTTAGGTGATGCTCGGATGAACGATATCAATTCGCGCATAACCGATAGGAAATCTGCGACTTCCGGGATTTGACTCATTGCGTCTTGTGATGTCAAATTGGTTCCAGTTCTCTGAAGCGTGTTTGCATCCCGGTGATCGATCCACTTACAGTGTTGGTCCCGTCATAACACTGTCCACGGCATTTCCCAACTGGCAAAGAAAACCGCAGCAAAGTGTCCAACATACATTTGAACAACGTTTCAGAATCCGTTGCAGGTGTGTCATAAAAACCCATAAATGTCTCATGAATTTCCAAATTATCGTCAACGTAACGGAAATTCATCGACATTTGCTCTTTACTGGAAATGTCAGCGGTCTCATCCGACATGATGGCATAAAATGGTTGTTTGGATATTTCTGCCACCAATTTTCGTTGAATTGGGAGTGACAATAGCGTCAGCATTTCATTCAGAATGTCGTGGGTTGTCCACTTATAACTGGAACGATCCAACCAGTTCTTCAGCAATGGACAATCAGTCGCTCGCAAACACAACAGCTGGTTGATATTCGAATACACGTCTCTGTGCCCTCTTAATGGAAGTCCTTGCATTGCCAGAAACTTCACCGTCTCGAAAATTTTCATCAGGCAAAACCGGGCATCGAGTCTAGCTTGTGCATGCTGCTCCGAAATCATAACAGAAACAGGCGCACTTCTCTTTTGTGCGACTGACAAAACGGCATTTCGATGCAAACTTGACTTCTCATGTGAGGAGTATCGTTGATTTGCTTTTTTCCAATTTGAAAATCCAACATCGACGAATGCTTCATAGCCTTTTCTGTTCTGAACACTTGAAGATGGCAGTTTAATTTTCAAGTCCTTGTAGCACTCAGTACATATTGAACAAAACGATTGTTTCATACTTTCACTGTAGGAAAGCCATGGATATTTCGACGCCAAAATTGGTTGAAACTTTCTACTTTGGTGAGACGATGATACTGAAAAATTTCAGAAAAAATATGATCAGCCAGGGATGATTGATTCATGAAATTCAAATTGCTCTAATAATGACCAAGAGAGTTGATAAAAAGGGAAATTTCCACCACTGCCCTCTGGCTCAAACAAGTGCCCAAAATTTTGTGAAACTATTTTTTTCTATAAGCCGCTCTAATAGCCTTTCTAAAACGATGGGTCATTTGTGATTATTTCGCTGAAAATTTAATTTTTGGCATTTTGGAATTTTCGGTCATGACATGACAACCAGAAAAAAACGACTCAGCTTTCCGGTCCAATTTTTTCCTGGGTGTATTAGTGGCCCAACACTCATCAAAAATACGCTGAAAAATTTTTGGTGGTCGGCAGCTTTTATTAAAATTTCATTAAAACGTAGTGACTTTACAGTCTCTGTTCTGTTCGATGTAAAAAAAATTGTAACAAAAAGCTCGGTATGAAAATGATGCTTTTTGGTAGAAACATCAGTGACCTATTTCTAATTGAAGCTCGTACGGGCCCCCAGTTTTCGAAAAATATAAATTCTGAACTCCGTTTCACATTCACATCAGGATTGTCAAGATTGGCTCTATCTTTACCTACCTTGGTTTTTCGGTGACGACTCATCAAGTGAAGAATCTTTGAGTGTTGAATTTTGGGAATTATTCTCTTTGCTGTCCGATGAGCAAATCTCCATATGTTCAGGGCTCTCAGATCTTGATACAACTGTGGTATTTTTCAATGATTAGCTGCTGCATGCTACTAAACGAACTTTGCTAATTGAAAATACCTTCTACAACGTCAGGAGACTCTGGCATTTTTCGCCATTGCTGGATGAATTTATCCATCCCGACTGAATTTTTTTCAGATTCGATTGATCAAGAATCTATGATCGAAATCACACACTTATTTACGAATATTTCGTAAAACAAAACGTTACACCTTATAAATTAAAATGCTTAATCAATTACAGAAACAGCCAAACAGCACGACGATAAAAATTGTTGTGTTCTTATAGGACTATTGTTTTCTGCTTCCATTGTTTCTATAATAATTTTAAAATAAAACTGAAAGCAATAGCGCTATCTGTTACAAATATTTGAATTATGTTGTTAACGTAGATTCTGTTCAATTTGAAAAAGGCGGGCACAATAGTTTTGTGCAATTTGTGAGCAATTGTTTTATTTTTTTTTCGTGATTTCATGGGGGACAATGTCCCCCATGAGATCTCTCATGGGTGACATTTGACCCTTTGTCCCCTAAAACTCGGCGCCGCTGACGTCTCTTACCATTCAAATCTAGAAAAGATTATATCCAAGGATTGGGCTATTTTCTCCTGAAAACCTGAAACACGTGTTCGATTGAATTTAATTTTCTACAACTTCGCCTTTGGAACTAACTTTCTAACTCTCACAGTTCTGGAGATCCGGGTCATCCTGCCCAATTCTGGAAGTGGCCATATACCAGGATTGGGCCATATTACCCCAAAACCCTGAGAC